>CM028364.1:19335058-19922018 GCA_016624345.1 Platycodon grandiflorus | reverse complement strand
AAATTGATTCCCTCAAGAATGCTTCCTGACACGAGGACATTACTTAGTATGACAACATAATCATCATAGAATCCCTGGATTTGAGTTCCAAATTTCAGTGAAGAGTACTTGATATAAGTAATTTTCAGCATTTTGGTTATGCATAATGTCGACCCATAGCTGTGAAAATATGAATGCCTAGTGCGAACATTTCTGCTTACCTGAATTGATATTCTAATTATTAATCCTCCCTCACATTTTGTATGAAAGAATTCACAAGCAGCCAACAGCTTTTCCAAAATAAGGGAGATCTGCTGGGTGGTTGACATATTCTTTGCAGAGCAACTGCTTGCTTTTCTAAGTAAATTGACTTATAAAGAGAAAGTATCTTGACTTGTTTTTTCTTACATTGTTGGTGTTTCAGAGGACAGTTCTTGTGAAGACCCTAGATAGTTTCTGGAGGGATCATCTCGTAAATATGAACCGCCTCAGTTCAGCGGTATATTATCTGCTCTGTTGAGCTGCGACTTTTCTGCTTTGCTATAGGCACTCGCTTATTGTTAATTTTCATGTAGGTAAACGTGAGGAGTTTTGGGCACAGGAATCCGCTAGAGGAATACAAAATAGATGGTTGTCGATTTTTTATCTCGATGCTTAGTGCAACTCGTAGGCTAAGCGTGGAGTCACTTTTACGGTATTGGTCATCTCCAATGGACTCCCATGAACTATATTTAGGGTAGTACGAGAGTAGATATTTAGATTATGCATAGGTGTACCATTCTATAGGAAATTAGGTTTCTCTTTGTTTTCTTATTTTTTAGTTTTGGTTTTATGAGGGTTTCATGCTCCCTCTTTTAGTCAGTTTTCTTGCGCTTCTTGTGCTGTAATTGCTCATCATCAATATATATGTACGAATCGTAATGAATAATGTACAATTATTATCGTTTTAATAATTTTTCAAAGATCACTTTTCCAAAATCCGAAGCAATGCTATCCTGACCGTATTATACATTGATTCAAAGCAGTGCAGATGTGTTGTCTATGGAGGAAATGAGTAGAAAAGATCATTAGTATAAAGGTGAAATTGAGATTCCATTGAAGCTTGAATTGCTAGCGAGGGTGGGCACTGAAAAATTCATCCTACAACTTACACATATGCTATAGGCTTTTCAAACATGTCCGTTTTGTTTATTGATATTACGAACGGGGCCCTTGAACCATTTCCTTGCATCCAAAACCCACCAAAGCATTATCAACGAGAGAGACACTCCAAGAGCAACAGGTGCATAATTGAAAGTGTTCCAAGTGATGGGATAGAGAGTTGGCAATAAGAAGGCTGAGCATGTGTAGCATATCCACAAGAAGGCTATCAAGCAAACTGGCCTCCTTGCTTTCCCCAAATAAAAGGGTCCTGGTTTGAACTTCTCCTCTGCCATTACTAGCCTCGCGAAAATGGGGATAGCATAGCCACCTACCCACCCGATTGTACTTATGGAAATGATTGCGTTGAAGATCACGTTAAGTTTCAAGATGGGCAGTCCAAGAATGATGGCGATGGCTGCAGAGAGCCACACAGCATTTATCGGGACCTTGTGCTTTGGATGAAGTCTTCTCCAAATGGGTGAGAACGGAATTCCATTGTCCTCGATAGAGCATAAACCTAATACAGGGTTCCTGTTAATAGCTATTTTTGCATTTTATTTGATTCTCAGGTTTCAAAAAAGGTGTACTTACTACTCTTGCAGCACTGGTTGTGACAGAAAGTCCACAAAGAAGAAAGATCCCCAGATGATGCAGAGGAATACTACTGCCCCTGCAGAATTGTGATACCTCCCATGGAACGCGTCATAGATTATCTGTGCCGGCACAAGAGCTCCCGCTGTCTCGTTGTTTTCATCGTATAAATAGCTAAAATCCTGCATTTTCAAAATGGCAAGTTTTCATGCTATAGACAGTGCCACAAAAGAAAGTGATGTCTATTTGCGGTACCTTGATGCTGAACGTGAGAGCTAAATTATACGCCCAGCCAAATACTGTGATGATACCAATGCTGGAAAGGATTGCAGTGGGCCCAGTTTTATCTGCGCGTTCTGTTTCTTCGGTTAAATGGGCAGCAGCATCGTAACCATATAGACAGTAATTGCTGAGAAGTACAGACATGATCACAGCATAAGGTACGCTGCTTATGCCAGTTTCATCTGAAGACATCTCGAAATGAGTAAACACATAGGAGGCTGATTGTCTTGTCTGTGCTACCAACGGAAGCATAATAATCACTACTAAACCGCCAATGATCTGCGGATTTGGAAACGAAATCAAATTGGCAAGCTTATGGGAATGTTCTTCAAGTTTAACTGTTTCATAATAAGATAGATGGCAATGGAATGGTTTACCTGCCACCATATGGATAATATATTGAGGTACGCGACTACTTTCAACGCGAATGAGTTTAGAACTGCCCATACGAGTATTAGGAACGTGTAAATGCACAAGAATATGCCCGGGAGCTAAGTAGCCCCCACCCTTATTTGTTCCGGTGGACAGAAGGATGATTATTTGCAATGCTTGAGATCCTGAATATGCCTGCCAAGTCCAGTAATGTGTTTATTTCATATTTCTAGTATTTGCAGATGCAAGAACTCTGTTTAATTGCCAGAGCAATCTTGGTAGTGTTGAACTGACAAAGGCGGAGGATGCGATTTTTGAAAAGGAAGTTACCTGAGCACTGATTCCAGAGATGAGGCCGATAGTCTCGAGCCAAGCACAGCACCATGATGCAAATGGCCCCCAAACTGGTCCTGCCAAATGCGCAGCCCAAAAGTAGAGTGAACCAGTGGTCTGTTAGGCATTTCGGCCAAAAGAGTCGTTAGCAATGAATTCCCAGAATTAATTGTCAAAAGGTACTTATCGAAAAATTATTCTGTGGGATCACGTCATCGTTCTGATGTGTGGTGTGACGTTCCAATTATCTTCTCTTAGTTATCTGCTGATCGATTTATCTCTTCTTATTATAGTTAAACAAAGGAAAACATGAACCACAGAAGTGCTTCGTCATATTATTCTGTTTAGGATGACCTGATTTTGTATCCATATAAACTACTTAGATTTCCTTTCAACTATCATCTTGAAAGATATGCTCAGAAACCTCTAAGTAGCTTTTCCAAGTTAAAAGCAATAAGTTGTTCTGTAATAAGCATCTCTCAGTAGCGCCATAGCATAGCCATAACAACCGAACATTATGACAAAAGGCTGAATTTCCCTAGTCGACTACAAGCCTTACAAAACGCTCCGTTTGGTACGATTTATATGATGCAGGATTAGTAAAACCGAGATTTTTTCATTCCCTTTTCTGATAATAGACAGAATAAATGGTCGAAGTGAAACTTGGAATAAGTAAAATGGAAATCACGCACTGGAAGAACATATACATACCGGAAAAGAGGAGCATATTTCGGCCATAGCAACCCCAACAAACCAAGTAAAGAAGGCTACCACAACCCAACCCCATATTAACGTTGCCGGCCCTGTGTAAAGCAGGGTCTGCCCGTACAACGGTGTTCCTGTGAACACTGCCATGCTCGAGAATGTAATCGCTAATGTCTTGAAAAGTGTCTGCAAAGAAAATCAAACTTTACGACTTCCATTTGGTTCGTAGGGAATAAGGAATCACATTATCATGGAGACAAATCAAAGAAAAATATAGAAGTTTCAAAGAAGTTAACGAGTAGATAAAAGAGACCATTTCCTTCTGAGTTCTTGCTTGTAGCCAAGCTCGTTGAGTCGCTTTTCTCCGGAATCCAACTCCAAAGCTGGCGAGGAGACATCGACATGGTTTTCTTGCGAACCCATGTCGAATACTTGCAAAACCGATCGATGCAATTTGCCAAACGGAGAAAGAGAAGAATAAGCAAATCTAATTTTCCAAGGACTTTAGACAGAACCATATATGGCAATGGCAGAAAGGGGTGGTCAGTGGTGTGCTTGAATAAGTCGTCGTGATAAGTCAAGATACACCCCGCGAAACGATGGAGGGATATACTAAACTACTAGTGTACGTTGAGTGTAAAGATAGATAGTTTATTGATATATTTGGAAAGATTTGACTTTAGGGACTTAGTTTTTGTCATGATTCGTGTTTTAATTTCCTTCACTTTAATACAAGTCAAAGAAGATGCGTATATGGTCAGAACAAACGGCAAAGTCAGTTTCAGAATCTTCCAATTCAATTGGACTGAATGAAGAGTTTTGTTTTACTCTTTTTTGGGTAGTTGGTGATTTCAAGTGAGCATAACTTGGCTTCTATTTATATTTGGCTGATGTTTCAAATGGGCTTGAAAACTACAAGGTGCTTAGTCTGGTTATGTGGTTGAGAGACTTTTAAGTTGTGAATTTAGGGGCGTAAGTTTGAACCATCGAATCACAAAATTGAATCGAACTAAATCGGTTGGTTTGGTTCGATTTTGAGTTAAGTTGAATTTGTTTAGGTTTGAAAAGTTTATGAATCGCACATTTCGGTCGGTTTGCAATTTTTGGTACCGTGCCGAACCGAACCGTCATGTTAATATATATATATATATATATATGTATGTATATTAATAATAGTTAATTTGTTTTTATTTGAAATTTGAAATTTGCAATAGAAGTGAGTGTAAACAATAAATATCCTTGCTTTTTATTTTTATTCTTTTGCTTTTAAAACCTTATTTTTTAATGCTTAATGTTAATTAGCAATTAAACATTTCATTTGCCTTGATTTTAATATTATTTTAATATTGAATTTATCTATTAGAAGCATTTATTTTATAGCATATCAATCATTAATTTAATTAATCAAAATTTTATTTGAAACGCAAAACCGAACCAAATCAAACTAAATCGACTAGTTTGGTTCAGTTCGTTTTGAAAAAAGTAAAACCATTGGGAGACGATTCGGCTCGTAATTTTAGCGTAAATAGAATTAAACCGAATTATTTACGCCCCAAGTTGCGATGGTCAGCACACACCAACGTAGAACTATTGTAAGAATGAAATTTGCTTTAAATGGCATCGAATAGAATGATTATGTGTCGTGCCAAACGAACACTTGATGAAAACGGAAAGGCTACATGAAGATGATGTACCATAGGATTTAAAAGTTTACTAATTCTGTCAGAAGCAAATTACAATGTTCGTCTTTTTTTTTTTTTTTTTCTAGGTATTGGTATTGGAATGTAACGAGTGTCAATAACATTATTATGGATCTTATTGTGATCAGCTCAGTTTAGAACCAATAGGTATTCCTTTCTTTTCCAAAAAATTGTTAAGACAGATTAAGAAAAAATAATTAACTTTATTATAAATATAATACGTATTTTTCAAAAATACTCATGTGAGAATGAGGCTCATAAATTAAAGTGAGAATTAAGTCAAAGATAAAATGGTCTGTGAAATTTTCCTAAATAAAAATTTGTAACTTGACATTTTCTTGAAACGGAACAAAAAGAAAAATATAACTTTTTTTTTTTTTTTTTAGGAGGGGAAGGAGGAGGCTATAAAAAAAATATAAAAATACCGTTGAATGATTTTCTGCAGCGTAAGGGTAAGTCTAACAAAGGACAAATTTTGATACATAGCATGTACTAGCATCTCTAATAGTCAAATAAAGTGTATCAAATTTTGCCTCAGTCTTAACTCCTAAGAGCATCTCCAATGTGGTTTTGTGGTTCTTAGTTCTTAGGTGGGCTCCACCTTGCCACCTAAGATTTCCACTCACTATCCCATTTAAGAACTAATCTCCCCAATGTTTGGTTCTTCAATTTAGTTCTTAGGTGGGCTCCACAATGCCACCTAGGATTTCCACTCACTAAACTCATTTATTTTTATACTTTTCATACAAATTAATTTTTTATAGTTTTAATTAATATATTTTTTATATATCATATAAATAAATTAATTCATTTATAATTTTAATTAGTACATTACATATTTCATATATTTCGTACAGACAAAGAAATTGAATTATTTCTATTTTTGATTTTTAATTTTCATTAATATATTGCATGTAATTTTCATTGTTAATTTTTAAATACTTTAGAATTCAAAAAATAACTTTATCAAAATTAAAAAAGAAATTAAAGTTATTTAAAGTTAAAAAAGTACCTAATATTCGAATTTAAAAAAAAACTTTTTGCAAAATGGGTAAATCAAAATGTATTTTAAAAATTAGAAAAAAAACTTTTCAATAAAAGCTAAAAATCAAATACTCAAAATAAAAGTAGAGAGAGAGAGAGAGAGAGAGAACGTGGGATTTCGGGGAAAGGGACAGGACTGGGGATGGGCCAGAGAGGAGGGAATAGGGGAGGGAGGGACGTTCTTTTACCCGTGTGTGATGCACGCACAGCTAGGAAAGAGCAGTGTATCACACACTCTCTTTATTTTGGTGGCCAAGGTGAATGAAAAAAAAAATAAGAACGAGTTCTTATTTTAGAACTCGGAAGAACTGGATATTTTTGGAACCATTTTAAGAACTCTCACATTGTTGAAGAACTGGCCAAATCAGTTTTTAATTAGCTAAGAACTAACATTGTAGATGCCCTAAGAGATGGTGGAGCTTGGAGGCAGCAATTGGTTCAACTTTTCAAAATAAAGGTGGCCACAAGGGCTTGTCCCCCCTAGTAGGTCCTAGCATCTTCAATAGTTAAAATAAAGGGTATCAAATACCTAGTGTTGGAAATATGATGTTAGTGACAATCTTGATGGGTTTCATTTATGAACTCTAAGATTTCAATGCCAAAAGTGAGAGTTGAGGAGTGTTGTATGCAAGGACTTGAACAACTTTTATGTTAGGATTGATACTATTTTATGGTTGGAATCTATAGTTGAAAGTGGGTGAAAAGGTGACATTAAAATGAGTTTTGTTGTCATCCCACGTGGAACAGAAAGAGCAACTTTCCGAGGCTTATAATATAACATGTTTAAGGAACCATTGTTCAAGTAACATATTAGTTGGCTTGGACCAAATACCACAAGGGTGTGGGCGAATGTCTCGAGTCGAAGGAGCTTTATCTTTTTGGACAAAATACGTTAAATGTTTCCTTTCATTTTTTTTAATTGTGAGTTTGACCAAGCCTTACGAATAGATAATCAAGCGTGGTTCTAGTCTTACGACTAGATAATCAAGCGTGGTTAATGGAGCAGATTGTGTGGGAACGTTTTTCTTTAAAACCTATCCCTGATACTCTTTGCTAGGGGACGACGGTTACAATAGGCATACAAAATCTCTCTCTCTCACAAGGGCAGCATAACAAAAAAAAAAAAAAAACTGATTTCCAGAATATCAAAAAACTGATTTCCAGAATATCATTCTACTTTTGAACTGATCGTTCTCCATAATCGATCTTTCTCTTATTTCTTCCGGCAACTGAAGCGTGGTCGACAAAGAACGAACAAGCTTTGCATGAGGTTCGTTCTTAGCGTTGGATTATCTTGGGAGACGTTTGTCGACTCGATTGGAGTGCACCAATAGGTACGAGGGCAATTCTTTTTTAAGGTCAGTCGGTTATTCGGACAATCCGACGAATCCGATAAGTTCTTTCTTTATTGCTCTTTATTTTCCAGCATTCGTATATATATTGATTGTTGCGTTCTGTGCTGCTGCTGTGTTCCAATCAATTTCCTCATTGTTTGATTTGCCTTGGTCATTCTTGCTACTGCCATATCTTTATTAACATTCAACAAAACATTGCATTGCCATATCTTTATTATTATTAATCAAAACATTGCTTTGGTCTATCTTTATTTTTATTAAAAAAAACATTGTTTTGGTCATTATTTTTCCCACTGCCTTATCTTTATTATTAATAAAACATTGCCATGCTGCTTTGTGATTGTATACTTTAATCCCGTTAGTTTTCTATTATCACCAATTGTATACAATCTGTTGTGTTCATTCTTTTGGTTTTGAACACTATGGTGCTTATAATCTTGAAGAAGAATTTAATTATTGTTTTTAAACAAATTGTATAGCATGGCGGGTTCAAGCAATACTGAGAATGTTACTGTAACTAAAACTGGGTCGGGTCTAAAACTGTTGATGACTACACTACTGTTGGTTCGCAAGGGGTCGATTTAACTGGAATGCCGGAGAAATTCTCTGGGCATTTCTTCAAGCGTTGGCAACAACGCATGAATATTTGGTTAATCACCAAGGGCTTACTCTCAGTAGTTATGTCTGTGGGTCCTCCTGTTGTCGAAAATGATCCCAGTAGTGTGCATCGATCCGCGGTATGGCGCCAGAAAGATGAGATAGGCAAAGGATTGATACTGTTGGGCTTGTCCAACACGTTATTCGATGTCTATTGCACCTTTCCAGGCAATGCCAAAGATCTCTGGGATGAATTGGACAAAAAATATAATACTGATGACAATGGTCTTGAAAAGTATTTTGTTTTCAATTTCTTAAAATTTGAAATGAAAGAGGGTAAATCAGTGCTAGAACAGACTCAAGGGTTAGAACTCATCTTGCATTCTTTTCGAGAAGCTGAAATGGAATTTCCCGAAAAGTTTAAAGTGATGGCCATAATAGAGAAGTTCCCGAAGTCATGGGAAGATTTTGAGATGACTCTCAAACATAAAATGGAAAAAATCACTTTAAAAAGTTTGATGCATTCCATTACGGTACAGGAAGAGCATAGGAAAGAGGGTGGTCAAGTGCCTGTTGAGTATCAACCGAAGGCACATGTGGTAACTGGAGGAAAAGTTATACGAGAACCTAAAAGCAAACAACCTGCTGTTCAAGCTATTTTTAATAATTTTGATCCTCTAAAAGCCAAAGCTAAAATTACAAAGAAACCCAAGGCAAACAAATTGTGCTGGAATTGGGGACAGATGGGGCATTGGGCCAAGACTTGTCCGAACAAGAAGGCCAAAGCTCAAGCTGGTGGACCTTAAGTCAACATAGTGATTGAGAGTGCTAATTATAGTGGGTATGTTTCCATTAACCCTCAAGTTTTCACTATTTATAATTCTAATGAGTGGTTAATAGATACTGGAGCAAATGTGCACGTTTGTGCTGATAAAGCACTGTTTGTTTCTTACCAACCTGTAGTTGGAAGAACATTGATGATGGGGAATTCGAGTCTTGCCAAGGTGCTAGGGACAGGACGCGTGGACTTGAGATTTTCCTCGGGGCAAGTTCTATCCTTGCGTGGAGTGCATCACGTTTCTGATATGAGAAGAAACATCATTAGTGGTTCTATCTTAGTTAGAGAGGGTTATGAACTGAATTTTAAATTCAATAAAGTTGTAATTTTATTTGATGGATCGTTTGTTGGCAAGGGTTATTTGTCTGATGGATTATTTAAAGTTATGGTTGGATTTGTTGAACTGAATTATGTATCTGAGAATTTTGATTCATCTACTTTATGGCACTGTCGTTTGGGTCATGTTAATTTAGATTTTGTTAAACACATGATGAATTTAGATTTGACCCCAAAACATACTATCGATAAAACTAAGAAATTAAATGTCAAGTGTGTGTAACTGCTAAACAAGTACGAAAACCATACCATTTGGTTAATAGGGATTCAGAATTACTTGATTTGATTCACACAGACATTTGCGAGTTTAATGGTGTATTTACACGTGACCATAAGAAATACTTTATTACCTTTATAGATGACTTTTCTAGATACTGCTATGTGTATCTGCTTAAGAGTAAAGATGAAGCACTTGAAAGTTTTTTAGTGTTTAAGAATGAAGTAGAGACACAAACTGGCAAGAAAATTAAAAGGTTAAGGTCTAATAGAGGAGGAGAGTACACTTCCAACTTAGTAGTGTGGAATGCCAAAAATTTAGTATAGTACATGAGGAAACACCTCCTTATTCACCTCAGTCAAATGGGATGGCAGAACGAAAGAATTAGACTTTTAAAGATATGATTTATAGTTTATTAGAAAATTATGGATTACCTAAATATATGTAGGGTGAAGCCTTGAATACGACTTGTCATATTCTAAATAGGGTACCCCTGAAACATAAAGATAAGTGTCCTTATGAACTTTGGATTGGTCGAAAACCAAGCTTAAAGTACTTTAAAGTGCGGGGCTGCCTTGCAAAAGTGTTAGTCCCTGAACACAAAAGGAAAAAACTAGGACCTAAACTGTTGATGCAATCTTTATAGGCTATGTGGAACACTACTATGCCTTGAGATTTCTAGTTATCAAAT
Organism: Platycodon grandiflorus; assembly: GCA_016624345.1. Classification (NCBI taxonomy): domain Eukaryota; kingdom Viridiplantae; phylum Streptophyta; class Magnoliopsida; order Asterales; family Campanulaceae; genus Platycodon; species Platycodon grandiflorus. The sequence goes on along the minus strand of CM028364.1, from coordinate 19,911,835 downwards.
CTGCAATTTTAGGCATAGATGTGAATACCATTGTTGAATTTTGTGATGCAACATTCTTTGAAGATATATTTCCCATGAAAACAGGTGTGCCTAAAAATACTTAAAATAAAAATCAAGAATCACATTAAGGTCTATTCCTGATCAAGTAAAAAGGATATCAAATGTGGGGGTAGGATCTAGTAGTTCTAGTCATAGTGATGTTCAGTCCGATGAACTAGATGAACCTAGAAGGAGTAAACGGGCTAGGGTGGTCACTAAGGAATTTGGAAGTGATTTCATCACTTACAATCTTGAGGTTGATCCTATTACTTTCAAAGATGCTATGGCTTCACCCGAAGCTATTCATTGGAAGGATGCCGTAAAGAATGAAATGGATTCCATTGTTCAAAATGGAACATGGGAACTCGTTGATCTCCCTTCTGGGTGCACAACTATTTGGTGCAAATGGATTTTCAAAAGAAAATTAAAACCAGACAGAACCATAGATAAATATAAGCTAGGTTAGTTGCTAAGGGTTTCAAACAAAAAGAAGACATTGATTTCTTCAATACCTATGCTCCTGTTGCGCGTATGACTACGATTAGAATGCTAATCGCATTGGCATCCGTATTGGGTCTCCACATTCATCAAATGGATGTTAAGACAACTTTTCTTCATGGTGACCTTGAAGAGGAGATATATATGGATCAACCTGAAGGATTTGTAGCAAAAGGCAACGAGAGAAAAGTTTGTAAGCAAGTTGGTTAAGTTCTTGTACGAACTTAAATAAGCCCCTAAGCAATGTAATAAAAAATTTGATAAGGTTGTCTTATCGTTTGGCTTTACTCTTTGTGATGCAGATTAGTGTGTCTATTTCAAAGTTAAGGGTGATGCTTGCATAATCTTATGCCTTTACGTAGATGATATCTTATTGTTCGGCTCAAACAATGATCTAATAATTGAGACTAAGTCATTCTTGAAAACAAAGTTTAAAATGAAGGATATGGGTGTCGCTGAGGTAATTCTTGGGTTAAAGTCAACTAGGTCAACCGATGGTATAACTATCTCACAATCTTATTATGTAGATAAAGTGATTGATAAATATGGCTATAAAGATAGAAGAATTGCAAAAACACCATATGATCCTTCTGTAGCTTTGTATAAGAATGAAAGTGGGATACATGTGTTTCAATTGAGATATTCTCAAATCATTGGTAGCTTGGGATACCTTGCTAACTGTAGTAGACTTGATATTGTGTTTTCAGTGTCTAAGCTAAGTCGGTACACGAGTTGTCCAAACAGAACTCATTGGGAGGCCTTGGATAGAGTACTTAGGTACTTGAAAGGAACTAGTTCCTTGGATTTGTAGTACGGAAAATATCCTCCTGTTCTTGAAGGATATAGTGATGCAAGCTGGATAGCTAAAAACTCCAGGAGTTATGGATGTACGGGGTACATATTAGTTTTTGATGGTGGGGCTGTCTCCTGGAAGTCCACCAAACAGACTATTTTGTCTTGGTCTACCTTTGAGACCTAGCTGTGTGCTTTGGATACTACAGGAATCATGGTTGAGTGGTTTATGAGAGTAATGTCCGAGTTACCTATCATCAGCAAGTCGATTCCACCGATCTGTTTACATTGTGACAGTATGAGCACAATAGCAAAGATCAAAAGTACCAAGTATAATCAAAAGACAAGGAGACACATTCAAGTTAGACCCAAAACTATAAGAAAATTTGTGTCTCAAGGGGCATTTGCTGTTGTTTTTTTTTTTTGGATCCAAAGACAATACAGCAGATCCATTGACTAAAGGACTTGACTTAAGTCAGGTTGTAAAATCCAGGTTAGGAATGTGACTGAAACCCATAGTTGATTCATCTGCGGTAGCAACCCAACCTATCTAAATGGAGATCCCATAAAGAAGGTTTAATGTGGTATTAACAAACTGTAGAATGAATTAAGCATCTGATAAAGTGACACGCGAGTGTCTGTGTCTATTTCTTGATAAACTTGGTAGATGCTATATGTTGCTAGATAGTAAGAGTTTAAGACTCTGAATGGGATTGAGCCTTTAAGGTGGGGTGTTAGCACTCTTGGAGATGCCTAACTACTATACGAGAATGTTATTGTGAGGCTGCAATAAGAAAATAGGGGTTACTTCTCGAAAAACATTCTTGAGACAGGATCGGGACGCATGGCCAGAAACGCGTCAACCCTATAGATCATTGCTATAGCCGTTAATGTGTTGCTGTCCTCTGACACCACCACAACAAAGGTTCAAGTTCAAGAACTCTGTTCACTTTAGTTCTTGTGGGGGTTTAGGTTGATAGCTTAGGTAGTGGTTCAAACCGGAAAGTACCATTATTAAAATCACGTTATGATAATCAGAGTTGAGTTTCATCTATGGATTTGTGGGGGATTGTTGGAAATATGATGTTAGTGGCAATCTTGATGGGTTTCATTTATGAACCCTAAGATTTCAATGCCAAAAGTTAGAGTTGTGGAGTGTTGTATGCAAGGACTTGAACAACTTTCATGTTAGGATTGATACCATTTTATGGTTGGAATCCATAGTTAAAAGTGGGTGAAAAGGTGACATTAAAATGAGTTTTGTTGTCATCCCACATGGGATAGAAAGAGCAACTTTTCGAGGCTTATATTATAACATGTTTAAGCAACCATTGTTCAAGTAACATGTTAGTTGGCTTAGACCAAACACCACACGGGGGTGGGCGTTTCGGCGAATGTCTCGGGTCGAAGGGGCTTTATCTTTTTGGATAAAATACATTAAATGTTTCCTTTCATTTTTTTTAATTGCGAGTTTGACCTAGTCTTACGACTAGATAATTAAGTGTGGTTAATGGGGCAGATTGTGTGGGAACGTTTTTCTTTAAAAACTATCCCTAATACTCTTTGCTAGGGGACGACGGTTACAATAGGCGTACAAAAACTCTCTCTCTCGAACAAGGGCAGTATAACAAAAAAAAAAAAACTAATTTCCAGAATATCATTCCATTTTTGAATTGATCGTTCTCCATAATCGATCTCTCTCTTATATCTTCCGGCAACTGAAGCATGGTCGACAAAAACGAACAAGCTTTGCACGAGGTTCATTCTTGGCTTTAGATTATCCTTGGAGACGTTTGTCGACTCGATTGGAGTGCACTAATAGGTACGAGGACAATTCTTCTTCAAGGCTAATCCGTTATTTGGGCGATCCGACAAACCCGATAAGTTCTTTCTTTATCGCTCTTTATTTTCCAGCATTCGTATATTGATTGTTGCGTTCTGTACTGCTGCTGTGTTCCAATCAATTTCCTCATTGTTTGATTTGCCTTGGTCATTCTTGCTACTGCCATATCTTTATTATTATTAAACAAAGTATTGCATTGCCATATCTTTATTATTATTAATCAAAACATTGCTTTTGTCTATCTTTATTATTATTAAAAAGCATTGTTTTGGTCATTATTTTTGCCACTATCGTATCTTTATTATTAATTAAAATTGCCATCCTGCTTTGTGATTGTATACTTTAATCCTGTTAGGTTTCTATTATCACCAATAGTATACATTCTGTTGTGTTCATTCTTTTGGTTTTGAACAAAGTGTTGCTTACACCTTGTGGGTTCTAGTATCTCCAAAAATAAAAATAAATAGTATTAAATTTTGTCTTAGTTCTAAGAGATTGGTGGAACTTGGAGGCACCAGTTGGTTCAACTTTTCATAATAAAGGCTATACCAAATGCATATATAGAGCTGGCAATTGATTGAGTTAGGTCGGCCCAGTACAAGTCTACTGGGCCAACAATTAATATCGAGCCGACCCCAATTTTACTAGCGCCAAAGAAAAATAAAGTCCAAACTAACTCATCAAAGTCCATCGGGCCAAAAAGCCCTTGTTGAAAAAATAAATAAACTAAAAGGAACAATAGTGATGCCGATTACTAAATTAAATTTTAAGTTACTTACTAAACAAAAGCAATACTATGATTTAATGTTTGTCTAACTGCTAACTACTAAATGTAAAATAATGCAATCACCGTATCAAACATTAATTTAAATGGAAATAAATATGATACTAGAATTGTCCGGGGCTTTAATTATTTTAGAAGTTAATTTAATTGGTCAGTTAAAGCAATAATTAAACAATAAAACAATAATCAAATTGGAACATGTTGCTTCAATATCCGAGATTGCATTACGTATGTATAAATCATAATATCAATCAATAAAGCTAACTGGATCATTCTAGTTAGCTTTAAAATAGAATGATCTTTAATTATTGCTTTAATTATTTAAAAGTTGGAATTATTTTTGAGTGAAAATAAATAAATAATAATAAAATAGTACGGAGCGGGCTTAGCCCAAAAGCCTCGGGCTTTTTGATACAAACCCAATTGAATCGTCGGCCTCTTGGACCGGGCCAAAAGGCCAGCATTTTTAAGTCCAAAATTAAACTTTAATGCAAACATCGATTAACCTGACCGACTCATTGAACTGGGTTAATTTTACCGGATCCGCACCATACAAGCATGCGGTGAACCCCCCGCCCGCACACTCACTTTGCAAGTGGCTTGTCCTTGTACTTGAAAAGATGTCTCCTGTACTTGAAGAGACTCCAACTGTTATTAAAGTGATAATTCAATGCCCTTTCTTTTTTTACAACTGATACAATATTTTTTTTCCCTGTAACTGCTATCAACTATCTCTTTATTTTTTGGTTTAATATATAATTTGATCCCTGAACTTTACACATTTTCCTAATTCGATTATAGAACTTTAACATTTCCTATTTTGGTTCCTAAACTACACTTTTGGCCTTATGGTTCGTCCCTCAAGTGACGGCCGTCACTTTAGACGTTAATAATTGTCTAAAATGCCTAAAATGTCCTTACTAATTGCTGAGTGTGATTCCAGGTCGGACAACGTTGCTGAGTTGGTTTTTTATTTTTTTTTAGCTTAACTAAAATAAGAAGCAAAACTCCAGCTTCGTGTCCCTCTCTCTTTCTTTCTTTCTCTTCTCACTTTTTTCTTGGTACATCTTGTCTATCTTGCTTCTCTCTCTCTCTTCTTTCTCGGACTCCTCCGATTACTTCAATTTCTCTTGTTCACCCCTCTTGCTTGATGAAACCATCTCCGCCGGTGAAGACAACTTTTAGTCCGAGTATGACCGGAGATTGGATTTGGCGTGGTGGTGGAGGGATCCGATTGGGTAAATCCACCGGGCAAAGCCTTGATCTTTCAATGCCTCCACCAATCCAACGTTGGTTCTACCATCCACGATGCTCTCCTGCGAACTTATATCCTTCTTTCTAAGTTTGAGATTCTTTGATTTCGATCTTTCTTGATTGAACAATAAAATGGGCTTTGATTATCTTTGGCCAATTTTTGAGGATTAATGAAGTTGAAATGATGAGCGTGATGATTATATATAGAAAGTAATAGCGATGAGAGAAGAAAGGGCCCAATGTTTTGGGGAAAATAGGAGGAGATTAGTTGCTAGTTTAAAAATAAATGGTTTTGGTGGTAGGTTGTTATTGCCTAATGAATTGATGGTGGGTTGGATTTGGCGTGGTGGTGGAGGACCCAATGTTTTGATGTTCGATTTGTTACCTGGTCTTTAATCAGTTTATTTTAATGTGCTGCCACCATGGCGAGCTCCAACGAGTTCTTTGCCGTGCGTCGTCGCCCATGGCCAGCTCTAATGAGTTCGCGGGACTAGAGAAACCCATAAAACCCAGGCAAGGAAGGTTTGTTTCGAGATTTATACTTCCCACACAACCCAAATCGAGCTTCGCTCTGCCCAAACCTCCATGCTCCCCTATTCATGGCATGCTCCAATGAGTTCGGGCTTGGAAAGAGACAAGAAGAAGATAGAAGATGAGAGAGAGAAAGATAGAGAGAGAGAGAGAGAGAGAGAGAGAGAGAGAGAGAGAGAGAGAGAGAGAGAGAGAGAGAGAGAGAACTAATTATAAAATAAAATTGGAGTCAACCATTCTTTCCCTAAGTTCTAGTCAAATTAAACAATTGCCATGTCAGCACATTAGTTCACAATGAAATTCAGTCATCATGTGGTAAGGGTAGTGTGGTCTGTTCAATTATTTTTAAACGTTTAAACTCACGGCCGTCACTTAAGGGACGAACTGTTAGGATAAAAGTGCAGTTCAAAAACCAAAATAGGAAATGTCAAAGTTCTAGAACCGAATCAGGAAAATGTGTAAAGTTCAGGGACCAAATTATATATTAAACCTTATTTTTTTCACAAATTTTCCACGCACTCTTCCTCTTTTGGTTATCTTCTACTCCCTCTATCCTAGATAAATATTCTTACTTTTTATTTTGAGACGTTTCAACTAATATTTTTAATAACTTTTGATCTACTTATTCTGTACTATTTTTCATAATATACCCTTAAAGCTTCATTTAATATAATACATCCCAAGAAAATTTAATTATTTAAAATAGTTGAACGCAATTAATATTCATAGGTATTATTATCAAAACATATTTTACAGCACATTATTAATTATATTTCTTAATTCGTGTGTTTTATCAACTAGAAACATTTATCCGAGATGGAGGAGTATAAAAATTCTCTACATTTCTGAACAGATGACGTCGAAACTAAGAGCGGAGGGTTGGAAAGTAAGCGAAGACGTGGTACTTTGTCAAACTAGGTTAATATTTGGAGGCGATTCTGAATTTAGAATTAACCAAAAAGAAACAACCATGTGAGAAAAAATTCATGGTTATTTCGACTCACATCGGCCGAAAGGAGGTTTTTACCGAGACAAAAAAAAATTTGAATTTCACGTTGGAAGAAAATTAGTAAAGAATGCATGACTTATGGTGTAGCTTTTAACATGGCTGAAGCTGTTCGACCAAGTGAGAAAAATAACACTAATACGGTAATTTTCATGGTTGTAATAGTTGAATTGTTTTTTATTTCTTATTTAGATTTTGGATCGATAACATTGTTTTTAAATTTTCAAACGTTTTAGATACTATTAGCCGAGTCCAACTACTTCAAGGTAACTAACAAGGCTTTCAAGCTACAACATTGTTGGAATCTATTAAAAGACGAACCGTCGTACAAATAATTGATAATGTATAAAGTATCAATAAAATTAATAAAAAATTAAAAATAAATTTAATACCATAAATTTGATACCTATTGTTAGAGAAGATAATTTGATATCTTATAAATAGTAATCAATAGGTATCAAAATTTGGTTTTGATACCTATGGGCCAAATATCATTGTTGGACTTGCCCTAAATACACGAAAGTTTGTTCAAATTCAAAAGAGTTAAATACACCACTTGTCCTAGAATTTGAATTTGTACACCATTAGTCCCCAATGTTAGAATTGTCTCATCACTAACCAAAGTACGCAATTTTCAAAAACCGTTGGTCCTTGCAATGGATGGCGTTAGGGCTGGGGCCATTAAATGGTCGTGTGTGATCATTCACGTGCCTTTTACTCTGAGCAGAAGAGTCATTTCCATTTAACCATAAAAATAATATTTTTCTTTCCTTCTCCCTCTTCCTTCATTATACCTTTTTTGCAATTCGATCCATAATCGTGGAGGCAGCCGAAGCCGCGGACCGAACGGTGGAAGCACCGGAAGACATGATCCTCAAGTAACAACGAAGGTGACGTCGGAATAATGCTGCTGTTGCCGCTGCCGTTGTGGTTTGCCCTACCTCCCTGTGATGATGATGATGATGATCTCTGTTCATCATTCCTCATCACCAGAAGTCGAAAAATCCCCCAATCGAGAACACATAAATGCAAAAAAAAAGCTTCTTAACCTTAACCTTAACTTCATCCACAGGTTCTTCCTTTATACACGCACAGAAACAATAGGAAACCAATTCACAAAATTAAGCTAACATGTGTCTTCTCCAATGTCTTCCACACCACCGCCGAAGATATCCAAAAATTACTGAAGCAAAAGCCCCCAAAATTCCTCCCGCGAACTAACCCCTCTCCCAAATCAAATTCAATAAAAAAAATAAATTGAATTTGAAAAGAATATAAACACATTTTCATTTTTTTTTTGTTTAAGTTTTCACAACAGAAGAAAGAATTTGTACAGATTTATACAGAATGTAATGGTTTTTTGTACGGGGAAGTGCAAAATTGATTAGAGTATTAATTAAAATATAATTAACAATTATGGATACATGAAATTAGGAAAGAGGAGAGATGATGATGGTGATGATGGGGGAAGGATTATCAATTATGGATCGAATTGCAGAAAAAGGATAATGGAGGAGGAGGGAGAAGGAAAGAAAAAAAATTACTTTTAGGGTTTCATGGAAATGACATTTTTGCCCCGAGTAAAAGGCACGTGATTGCTTAACGGTCCGGTCCTAACGCTGTTCACAACTGTGTGTGAAAATTGCATATTTTGGCTAGAAGTAAGACAATTCTAACATTTAACATTGGGACTGATTGTGTACTAGTTTAAGCTTTGGGAACCAATGATGCATTTAACCCAATTCAAAAAGGCTTCTACCTTACCCAAATAAAGGCTAATATTGATTCTGGGTATGCTGATAATATGGTAATCTAAGGATTATTGAATATTTTTTTAATAATTATAATACTCCTGTTATTTTGTTGGTTTTTAACCTTTTCGTACTTGGTTTATTTATTTGTTTAGTAACATAGTTCTTTCGGGTCACTTTACACGCATCTCAACTTAATTCACTTCTTGAGCAAGCCTAAAAAGGTGCATTTGTTACGTTCAGGTCACTTTACACGCATCTCAACTTAATTCACTTCTTAAGCAAGTCTAAAAAGATGCACTTGTTACGTTCAACTTAATTATGCATTTAAGGAATTACCTCCCAAGTGCTCCTACATGAATTGTACCGAATAGATAAGTAAGCTGAAGAGCAAATCCAGCTACCACTAAAACTAATCCCCGTGATTAATACTATACTTGGTGTATTTCTAATGAATTATTGAGTTGCGCCAATGTATTATACCATGTCGAGTTTGTTGTGTAGCGTTTGAGCATCATCTGATTGCAAGCAAAGCATGTGGCGACTGGAGGAGCAGTCAGTGCATATATATGGTCTTATCTTCTTGAAGCTTTTCAATTAATTATTGCAAGTGCTAAATGATTTCTTTTCATGCTTCCTATATAAATAGTTTTGGTTCATGTCGTATCGTACGTAGCACACTAAGAATCTGTTTGGTCGGCATTTTAGTTAAAACGGGGATAAAATGCACTTATTTAAAAAATATGTTTCAATATTGCGGCGAAACGATTGCGTTTTATAACGCTGGAATTTTTTTCCCAAAGCAGGTTTTAAAACGCTCTTAGAAAAAAAAAAAAAGCTAGTATTAGTGATATCCCAAACGTATTTATAAGGAAAGACCTCCGTTTTTAAAACACGCATTTTTAAAATGCGTTTTTAAACAACGTATTTTATAAACGCCGTACTAAACGGACCCTAATTAATACGTACATTGATTCGACCAATATTGTACTAATTATATACTCAAGGTTTAGAAAAGAAAATACTTATCATGCTATAACCAGACTATATATTTTAAGATCGTTCGATCAATGCATGCAAAAATCTAACGAAAAGGTTAGGTTGAATTCTTTTTCTTTTTCTTTTCTTTTCTTTTCACTTTCACTTGTTATACTGAAAATTTACACACAAATACCTTAATTCTCATCTGCCCCGCCATAACTCCTACCCATTTTGTATCACCTCACCGAGTCGTGGATATTTTCAGTTTAAAACCTTATACTTGTTTCAGAACGAAAAACGATATTTTTCTTGTAAAATGTCGTCTATGTCCTTAAAAGAACACGAAACATGCATTCGATGCATCGCAAAATAAAATTGATGCATCAAGATGCACAAAATTGTATAAAAAAGTAACCTACTTATATGACACACAAGCCCCACATCTAAACAATGTGAGTTAGAAGTATTACAAATTCATACAATATTAAACAGGGCAATAATGTCTTCCTATTACACTCGAGGATTCACTAAAAATACTTTTAAACGTACGGCAGCATAGGCCAACCCTAAATTGTAAGTCATTGAGGTTACAAATTAAAAGTGTGATATTTCAAATTTAATCTCTTTTTCCTACGCCCTCTCCAAGAAACAAAAGAACACGTAAGCGTCTTCGGTGCTAAATTTGGCCAAACTTAATGGAACACCATTGGAATATTTCCTTTTTTACACGCACTACATAAACATATTGGGAATGAAGCCAAGAAAAGAATTTGGGAAGGGGGGTATGTTCGTACACTGAATCAGTTGGTTTACTTTTTCAAGAACAACTTATTATGGTTTTAAGGAGTTTTACAGGGAGGCAATATGCCCATGGCCATGGTGTGGTGACTCCTCGTTCAGCTTGAGGGGTAGTGTACAAAATAATTTCTCGCTTATTCATATTATATATATTGTGCAGACAGATTAAGATATATATATATATATATATATATATATATAATTCTAGTTTTATCACTATATATTGTTCATAAACCTTATATAGTGTAACCCTAATAATTAGGTTTACCAATTACCTCAAATCTTTAGTACTTACAACTTAATTGGAAAGCACTTCTCTTGGAATAAAACATTGAAAACCTTCTTTTTGCGCTACCAAGGAGTCAAAACAAATTTCTTTAGCCAATTATGCAGTGTTATATAACCACCTTTGTACTACATATAAAGTATAAACCAACCCAAATCATCTAACAATTTCCATAATTCTTTGGAATTTTCGATCGAGTAATTAAAATGTTTGAAAAACTTCGTTTTTGCCTAGAATTACTCGAAATTCCACTTGTTAATGATAACTAGTTTTTACCCCGTGCGTTAAACGCACGAGATATATTTTTTTCAATTAAACTATACATAAGCAAAATGAAGAGGAAAAATAATATTAAAATAATAAATTAAGGAGAACAACTTAAATATAAATATATCATTGTAAGACTAATCATTATAGAAATACAACATATATAGTATCGCTATTCTATAGATTCTGAAAAATATTCTTATTTACAACATTTATTTTTTTATTCGTTGGCTTTTCCTTTTCATCACATATCAATATTTTCAGACCAGAACCGTTTGATACCGTAGAAGCTGTGACATACAGTTGCATATGGCTAAATATTGGCTTCTTCAAAAAGAATCCTACATGCAACAGTGACTGACCTTGACTTTTGTTAATTGCATATGATACTATTGATATACCAATAAGAAAATAATTGTAACGTAAAGATTATGAGTTCGATATATAAATTAAGGTCAACTTTAGATTATGCTTTTATATAATTTTTTCAAATCTACGTTTAGGGAGTTTCGATGGATTTGAAATTATTTGACATACATATTCGAATTTTGATAAACAAAAAGAGATTTTTTTGAGAATTTTGACCTTGACTTTTGTTAATTGCATACGATACTATTGATATATATACCAATAAGAAAATAATTGTAACATAAAGATTATGAGTTCAATATATAAATTAAGGTCAACTTTAAATTATGCTTTTATATAATTTTTTCAAATCTACGCTTTGAGAGTTTCGATAGATTTGAAATTATTTGACATATATATTCGAATTTTGATAAACAAAAAGCCCATTTGATTAGTTTGTTCATTGTAAGCCCATTTGGGCCCTAGATATATAACTAGTTTGTTATTGATGAACCTTGAGGAGATTATTACACATTGTTTTACATTAATAAAATAACTATTCCAACAACTTCATTCTCCCGTAACTCCTCTGTCTCTCTTTCTTGCATAACTGCCTTCTCATGCCTCCGGCCACCAACGCCTATGGTGGTGGTCCGGCAATCTAATTCCCTAACATAAAATCTAACATGGTATCAGAGAGGGAATTTCGATCGCTGTATATCCTTGCGATTCTGCTTCCGCAAATTCTTATTTCTATCGATTGAAACCCTCAACAATTCAACATCATGCCCTCTCCTTCCGCCGAAAAATCACCGACATATGTCTCCGACTACTGGTAAACCCTTTACTCTGTTTTCGATTTGAAGACCTAACCCTAGCCATCTTCCTTGGTCCTGTCCCTAGTCCTTGCCGAACTTCCTGTGCCCTAGATGTTTCGAATCGAGATAAACTTGTCATCAATGGGGTCAAACAGATCTGACTTCGGCGATAGCACCAGTCCCAGGAAGATTTTTTATCGGGGGTTTAGCGAAAGATACCACTTTAGATACGTTTGTCAAGTATCTTGGAAAATATTGGGAGATAACGGATTCGGTAATTATGAAGAATCGACAAACGAGTTGCCCGAGGGGTTTTGGGTTTATCACTAATTAATGCTGATCCTTCCCTTTCAATTAAAGATCATTTGGTATACCTTTTGCATTATGTTGCTTTTTGTTGGATTCTCATTTTTTGCCATTTCATGCCAGTGTAAATGTACATTAAATTGGCCCCCGTCTTAATTTGAGAAATGAAAGAAATTACTGTATCTTAGCCCTTTCAGTAAGTAAATCTCTAAGGGTGTTACCTTTTATTTTAAATCCTAATACAGTGCTCTTGTTTATGTAACAAACCAAGGATATACAATGGAAAACAAGTCGCGTTCTTGACGTGCGGAAAGTGTTCGATGAATTGTTCGAAAGAAATGATGTTTTTTGGACTACTATTCTAAGTGGATGTTTGAGATATGGGTTTGAAGATGAAGCTTTGAGGTTGATTCTTGATTTGGTTGAAGATGGGCTTCGGCCGAATTCCAAGACATTTGTGTATTTCACCGAGTTAGGGTTCTTTGAGTCCTGAGTTGACTCGGTGGTTATTTTTGATTACGATGAGTTGACTCACCGAGTCGGATGAGTCACTCAAATATGAGTTCAAAAATATTTGCTGAACTCCTTCAATTACCAAAGTCAACTAATGACTTGGTTAACATATCTCTTTGTACACGGTATTTGATCCACGACTTTGAATACTTGGATTAAGGAGGTGTTTTTTTGCGGACAACAAGTTCGGTTTGGGCTACTCCTTCGTCTTCTATTTGCCATTGCCAATTATTGAGTGAGCTTTTCGGGGATTGGCTCCTGTTTGGGCTTCTCAACATTTACTGCTTCTATAATTGTTCGGGATGATCCAGTTTAGGCTCCGCACAACCTGTTTGTCTTCTTGTTGAAGATATTATCTCTATTAGGTCATTTGCTTGCATCTTTCCAACTCTAACACTTCACAAAAGTTACGTGTACGAATTGATGCGGAGCGTTAAAAATAATAGCTATATTGTTTTTATGTACTTTGGCCCAATAAGCCCATTTGATTAGTTTGCTCATTGTAAGCCCATTTGGGCCCTAGGTATATAACTAGTTTGTTATTGATGAACCTTGAGAGATTATTACACATTGTTTTACATTAATAAAATAACTATTCCAGCAATTTCATTCTCCGTAACTCCTGTGTCTCTCTATCTTGCATAACTGCCTTCTCACGCCTTCGGCCACCATCGCCTATGGTGGTGGTCCGGCAATCTAATTCCCTAACACAAAATCTAACATTCCACTTGTTTCAGCAAATATAATGTGCTCTAAGGTTGAAAATATAGTAAAAATAAAAAAGAAAAGCGGCAGCGTTGGTCTACCATAAAACTTTTATTTTCTCAATCGATTACAGAGTGTTTATATATACTTTATATATATATATATATAACCAAGCATGGGAATGGGTGTTGTAAGAAATTAAGAACCCCACTGCGTCACGTAATCAATGACATGCAGATTTGAATATTTGGAGATAAAATAACTTAATATACTTTAGGAATTGTTATCACTAATTCTTGTGTTTCTAGTCTTCTTCCTTCTTATAAATAAACTTTCTTTTTTTAGTTTTTTTTATTCGTACCACTTGAGTTTCCAGTCAATGATATGATGTTAGCATTTGATTGGGTCATTGTCTTTTACAATAGCAAATTTCAAAAAATAAAAAGAATTGATGTAAAAAAGAAATAAAAAAATGGCAGTACTAAATCTTTATTTAGAATTAGTAAAAAATTTTAAACCAACATTCCCAAATAGACTACTGACCGGATAATTAAAATAGTATTGTCTCTGTATAAAAATAGAAATTACGACGATTTTTTTTTGAGACGAAGTGAGTATACATATTCAAAGAATGGGCACGGGCACGCTCACAAGTGCCCAAGGGCAGCTAAAAATCTACTTATAACTATTTCCCATACAAATATTTTTATTAATAACTATTTGAAAATTGCCTTGTCAAACTTATTAGTAACATTTTCAATAAATAATTTAACTACTAAATCAGATTATTACCATTATTGTTATCAAACTACCACTCTAGAAAATTGTATAATTGAGGTTTTTATTAATTAGTGTTGGATTTGTGTGATGCATGTATAATACTTGCCATTTATGAAAATAATTTATTACTGTATACGAGTTTATACGGATTTAGATAAAAATAATTAAGTTGGAAATTAAAGAGTCATATTCTGATGAGGTTGTTGAGATGAAATAATAATTGTTAATAAATAAATATAATAAATTAATTAGAACAAGAGAATAATAATGAAAGACAGAGACCACAAATCAAATCTATATATGTACAGCCACCCTAGCTAGCTAGCTAGACCATTTCTTTGTCTCCCTCGTGATATACGAGTGTATACCTTCTGAAGAAGCGACACCATTTGTCAACAACATGTGTTCTAGCTTCTAATGTGTATGAGAGAGAGAGAGAGAGAGAGAGAGAGAGAGAGTTGTAATATAATCTTAGGTATTCATCAACATGCATGAATACTACCCAGTTTCACCCTTATATTGTGTCCTGAGGGAATGGATTTGCAGTTATTACATTCTAATTATTATTATTAATTCTTAAAGAACAATAATGCATCATTTGGAGAAGACTGCACTAAATCCTATAATAATGAGTTTATCCATCGACCTCTAATAATCTGATTTAATACTTCCTCCGATCCTCCCAAAAGATGCTTATAGCATATGTAGAGAGTAAAGATAAAAAGATTTATGAAGATTGTAAACATAATTTTTGAAAGTAGATTCTTAAAGTGAAACATGTAAAAATTGAATAATGGATCCTTTGCATGGAACCAGGGGAGTATAATAAGTTAATATACTTTATAAATATCTCTCATCGTTTTAATTGAAGATGTACACTTTGATTGTTTTGGTCAATTTAACTAATTTTTTTTTTTTTTTTATGAATATTTAACATACTTTTATTTAGTTAGAGAAGATAAAACTATAGCATTTGAAAACTACACGAAAATTACTATAATTAGCTTGTTTTATACTTTTTTTTCAAAAAAAAAAAAAAAAAACTAAATCATTGTCAAATATTATTCAATTTAACAATATAAAATCAAAAAGTAAAAAAATCAATAATTAAACAAACCTAAACCATGGTGTCTGCTGCTGCTGCTGCGTCTCCTTAGGCTCTCCACAAATATTGCACATACAATTGTAGACTTACTTCATCAATGAATTTTGAATCACTTTGTTGTATGAGCTCCACCTCATGGAGCTAGCACTCCCGAACAACACTGCATATAATAATACTTTTCGTCATCGGCAAGAATGATGAATGTAATAGCAAGTCAAGTGCTGCCACGACATCCAACATGTCCCTCCTCATACTATCGGTATGAGATGTTTCACCGCTGAAACTTACTTGATAGACAGCAAGCAAAAAGTTTACAAAGGAGACTACAAGTTCAGTCATGATAGCACGTGCTGGCTATTAGTAAAGGTATTTTTGGGTTCTCAAAAAAGTTTAAGCTTTTCATTCAAATATGTGGGCTGGGTGATGAATGTGATATTAATGTCAAAGTAGAATGATAAAATTGAGAAGAAGAAAAAAAATAAAATAAAGGAAACTTATTGAATATTTGGTGAAGGTAAAGCTGATGAAATTGTTATTTAAGCATAAACTAATTATGGTCAAATTTATGCATTTCACTAGCTTATGTTTTCCATCTAACAATTAAAGATGTACACTTTGAGTTTTTTTTTTTGGATTAATGACATTACAAGTCCCTCGACTATGGTCGATTTCATCATTAGTCCCTTAACAATTTTTTTTCAAATTTTTGTCCCTTGACTATGAAAATTAGACACGATTGGTCATTTTGTTGGATACCGTTAGAATTTTTTCGTTAAGTCTGTCATGTGCCCAACACGTGACTTTGATTAAGGGCATTTATGAAATTTCATGTGTAAGACTTTAAAACAAAAAAGAAAAACATTACCTAATCAAACCATTTCTCTTTCCCGACAACTTCGGAACACAACGCTGCCGGTAGCATCAAATTAGCAACCCCCTTGCAATTCTATCTCATCTTCCCTTCTCCCACCCAACCACCACCAGAAAATACCATGAAAGAATCAAAAACCCAACACCAGATCCAGCCCCAGACCCCAAATCCAGTCATTTTCTTCCCAGACATTTTCTCCCAGCCTCCACGCAAAACTGAGAAGGACCAAAAACCCCAATATCAAGCTGAAACTCAACTTTCTCTACTTGCACTAAACTCACCAAATCCAAACCAACACTCCCTCTCTCTCTCACACACACGGTGAGCAAAAAAATTATTACATTTCTTTACTAACTTCATCTTCAGCCCAGAAAAATAAGAACCACCACACAAATTTCGCCACTGCCGTCACCTTCAACTTCACTATCGTGTCGGCACGTTAACATAGGGAAATTCCAATCCAAGACATTTTGACCAATCAACACCCATTTGTAAATATAAATTATGCTCACAACCCAGATCTAGATCTCATCTATATATACATATAGCACATCACTGTGAAATCAAACTCTTTCGATGTAAGTTTACATCGAAATAAACAGGGGCTTAGATTGAAAAGAGATGATGCTGCTGATGATGATGATGATGATGATGATGATGATGAGAGAGAGATAGAAAGAGATGTGAATAACCTAAAAATGCGATGGGAGAGGGGTTTTTGAGTGAGGATGCGAAATGGAAATGGTATGGCTTCGGTTTGGCGGCGGAAGACAGTCTCGACGCGACGGTTCTAGCGGAAGTGTAAGTAGAGGTTGAGCGGAGGACGGACCTTACAGCACCGAAGGTAGCCATTGGGTTCAGGAAGCTAGTTTCTTTTTAAGAGCCGTCAAAGAGATTGGGTCTAGGTAGAGGGCGAATTTGTTGACTATAGAAGCCGCGGTGGCGATAGTGGATTCGGGGTGGCCGGTGCCGATTAGGATATGATGAACAGAATTAGAAGATTTAATGACTATCCAGGAATGGGATAGAAAAGGAATTTTTGGTGGAAGAGGAGGGTATGGATTAATTTTTGATGTGGAGGTAGGGTGGAGGAGGACGGTGGGGGTTTGGTCGGAGTCGGAGAAAGATTGTGAAATGAATGCGTGTGTTTGTGAGAGTGTGTGTGTGTGTGTGTGTGAGGAAGAAGGTCTATTAAGAAAATAAGATGAAATTTATTTTTAATTATTTAGTATGAATTTCCCATGTCGTTAAGCCTATCAATCTTTTTGTGATATTTTCAGAATATGTTGTTCTTGCAATTTGTTTGATATATTGAGTTTGAACTTTTAATTTCTAGGTTTGAATAATTGGCATTTTGCTCTGTGTCTTATGGGATTATGCTTAGCAGTTCAAAGAGAATTACTTATTAACTAGTTGCACGGACATGTATATTCATTAATTAAATTATTCTCAAGCAAAATGAAGACGGAAAACAAAATTTAATGAATAAAGAAAAAATAATGTTGAAGACAACTATATAAATAGAAATCCATTATTGTATCGGTAATATTATAGATTTTGAAAATTTTCTTTATACACAACATTTATTGTGTTATTTGTTGGCTTTCCCTCTTTATCGCATATCAATATCTTCAAAACAGAACGATTTGTTAACCTAGAAACTGTGAAATACATCTTCTCATGGCTGAACACTGGTTTCTTCGAGAATAACTCTACATGCGATTGACCTTAACTTTTGTTTATAGTCATCGCATACGATACTAACACCAATGGAAACAGTCGTCGTCCCCAACAACTAATTCCAAAGTTGTATGTGGCAGTTTCAAATGATTATCTGCTGGACCAAATCATTATATTGCGAGTCGTACCTTAAGAATCTAGTCCGATCTTCTTTTGTGGATGTCTTTCAAAAGGGTTGCTACGGAAGCCATTTTAGTTTCAGAATAAGTTGTGATATCGGATTTTAAGTTAGAAATGATAATGTTTTTTTTGTCTCTACACGATAAGCTGACTTAAGATTTTTAGTGACTAAATTTTTACCTTTACAGAAAATTGATTGAAGATCCACATAGTATAAATATGGAGGTAAAGGAAACTTGAAGAGCCACAATGGTTTCATGAACATCATCGGACTTTGCATTGGAAATAAAGAAAACTGATTTGTAAATGATAAATTTTAGTGAAAATGGTGCAAGTTCCGAGGAGTATTGGCTACTTAATATAATAAATCTGTTTTGTGTATTTTTTAATCTATATATTAAATTTGAGTATAAATATTAAGAAATAAAAAGAGGCAGACAATAGGTTTTGGTGGAAAAGTCATTGGGCGCTAGTAATAGGAATTTAGTTGTTATTATAATTAAATATATAGAAGACGCTACAATATAAACTGACTCAAGATTATTTTGGGACTTCCTTTTTAACTGTGTAGAAAATTGACCGAAGATCCACATAGTATAAATATAGAAGTGAAGAGAATTCGAAAGGTCACCATGGATCGTAAACACAATCAGACTTTGCATTGGAAATAAAAAAAAGTGATTTGTAAATGATAAAGTTTTATTGAAAATGGTGCAAGTTCCGAGGAGTATTGGCTACTTAATATAATAAATCCGTTTTGTGTATTTTTTAATCTATATATTAAATTTGAGCAAAAAAATTAGAAAATAAAATGAGGCAGAAAATAGGTTTTGGCAAGAAACTCATTGGGCATATATATAGATAGCTTAGGATAGTCGTCACAGTTGAGAGAGTTCATTTTAATCTTTTAGTGATTTTTCTTCAACTTGTAATTAGGGTTCATTCAATACAAAGAACTTCATATCCATACCATATTAATACCCATTTTTTAGAGTCAGTCCTGGATGGGCGTGTAAGACCAAATTGCCAAACCGTCGAACCGAACCGAACCGAATCAAACCGATCGAACCGCCTAGTTTGGTTCAGTTTTGGTCCAAGGCGATTTAGTATCGGTTCAAAAAATTCAAAACTAGTCGGTTCGATTCAGTTTACGTTGTTTGGGATTGTACCGAACCGAACCAAACCTATATGTATGTATATATTTGTTATGTTACATGTATTATATAAATTATATTAACTATTTTGTGAGTCATTAGAATAGTATGTCAAATTTATACCCTTAAAGTTATTTTATTTTAAAGTTAATTAATATTTTGACTTTTAGTTATTTTATTTTGTGTTAAAAGCAATTTTTTATTTAACATTGTTTTATTTTGAAACATTTAAATAATTAAATCATAGAACGGTTCGGTTTTGAAGTCTATGACAGTTCGGTTCGGTTTGGAAAAGATGGAACTGATAGGGGCGGTTCGGTTCTTAGTTTAGGCCTAAACCAAACCACTTACACCCTTAGTTTTAATTATCAATGATAAGAATAATATCAACCAAGGTTACATTTTTCTTTCCTTTAAAGGTGTAGGATAAGTTGCTATAAAATGACAAAATACATACATTCTAAATGAAGGAAATACAAAGTACAAATAAAGTCAATCACACGTACAACAACACAATCTAGCGGATTAAAAATTTTGTAAACATGAAAACACAAAAAGCACACAACAATTAAAAGTAAGTAAAAAATGAGGGAATGTAGCAAAACATTTAAAAAAAAAAATCATAAACAACACGTACAACGCACGTGCAATGCTCATGCGACGCGCGTGCACCTCATTAAACTTTATTTGTTATATACTTAACGGCTCATCCATCTAATATAACATGCAAATTGTTGAGTAAACAATTATTCCTTACTCAAATTTTTAGCTCTAAATTTGATTGAGAATTACCTCTGTGATATCATATTCCAAGAAGAACGAATTTAGATAAAGTTCATAATAATGAAAGTTCAAAAAAATCTTTAAGATATTTGAAATTGGCAAATATGTATAGGAAGGTAAATGTCAATTAAGTCTATTCGGGTTTAGTTGATTTCTTGCTCAAAGAAAGTCATGATAATTAATGACTCAAAATCAAAATCCCCTTTCCATAAAATCTAGCTTTCACTGATGTTTATAGTACTTATGGCCATGTTGAGAAAAGTTAGCAGAAGAAGAATCAAGAAAAATTTGTAAAACATTGACATGAATTATAATTAAGTAGCACCTAGACATGCCCAAAACGGTTACGGTTCTGGTTCCGGTTCGGAACCGACGGTTCCACAAATTGTGATAAGGCAAACCGAAACCGAACCGTGGAGTTCCGGTTTTATTTTTTTAATTTAAATTTTTTTTAAAAAAAATTTGTTTAATTTTTTATTTTTTAAAAAAACTATTATAAATTATAAAAAAAGGTGTTATATGTGTGTGTGTGTGTGTATATATATATATATATATATATATATTTTTTTTTTTTTGAAATTTTGCAAGAGTTATAAATTGTAAAGACTTTAAGAACTTTAGTTATCAAAAGTTATAAATTAGAAATTGTAAGAACTTTAGTTATGAAAAATTACAAATTGTAATTTTTACAATTTAAAATTTAAGAATTAAAAATCTAAAAGTGTTAAACATTTTACAATTTAAGAATTAAGGACTTAAAATTTTTAATCTTTGCAATAGTCTTGAAAAAATAGAGTTTGTAATATTGAATTTAGATTTGAGAAAAACTTTTGCAAAATAAAATAGTTTTTCTTAAATTCAACAATAGTTTTGTAATGATTACAAAAAATTTAAGAACTTAAAAAACTTACAATAAAAATTTAGGAACTCAAAATACAAAAAATAAATAAAAAAATAGGGGCGGTACCCTGACCAATTTTATTAATAATAATAAAAAATTACAAGGAGGGGGACAACTAGCATTGCTTTATTATAAAGGAGGGCAAATGAGCCTTACCTTAAAATTCAAATATACAATAAATTTTTAAGGTTTGGAACAGTTGGAACCGGCGGTTTGGAACCGTTGGAACTGACGGTTCGGAACTGACGGTTCACGGTTCCTAAAAGACGCAAACCGGAATCTAAACCGAAACCGACGGTTCACGGTTTGGACGGTTCACGGTTTGAACGGTTTCTAGCCGGTTCGGATCCGGTTTTAAAAACCGAATGAGCATGTCTAGTAGCACCAAATATCTAGGTCGAAGAGGTCAATAACATATAGAAACACCACTTACCAGGGAAGAAACTGGATGAGTTAAAATGTATTAAAAAACAAAAACTAATGTGAATGTGTGTGCTTTCTATCAGTGAATGTTGCAGGGTGCAGTTTCACAAATGCTGGCAAGCCGACAGTCACTACAACAGCTTGGAAGAGGCTGCGGGTTGTGGGGTTGTCCGTCCTAGGCATTCCTGCGCTTATGATCTATGCTTCCTTGCCTAGCTTCCTCACCCGAGTTATCACCATCACCGTATCCACATTCTCGATTTGTAACACCCTGAATCCTCTTATGTATGATTTACTTATTTTATGTGTGACTTATGTGTTAAACTTGTTTTATTAGCATGTTAGTTGAATTATGCTTTAATTTATATTTTAGTTTCATGTTTATAAGAATTGTTAGATTATTTATGCATTGATAAATTAACTGTTATGGTTCATGATGTCTATAAGATGTGTTATAAGTGTTGTGTAATCACACCTAGCAGTGGCCAAGTGTTCAAACCAAAGAAATAGAGTAAAATAGAAGTGTGGCTGGACAGAATGTTTGGCACGGCCGCGTGCCTTTCCTTGGCACGGCTATGCAAAGAGTGGTCAGACTTTTCCAGAAAGTTTGGCACGGCCGTGTGCCTTTCTTTGGCACGGCCGTGCGAGTGTTGCACGGCCGTGCGCCTTCCTTGACGCGGCCGTGCAGGGTCGGGCAGATTCAAAATCTGAATTTCAGAAATTACATTTGCACCCTTAAACTTCACCACATGTGTGGCCCTCCTTGAGCCACGTCACTACCCCTCCCCAATCTGATATTTGGACACTTAAAAGAGTGGAGAGACTTCATTTCTCTCCATTCTTCCCTCCTTTCCCTCCATTGAAGCTATTGTGTGTGTGTGGGAGTTATAGTGAGATTAGTCATGTGTGTGTGTTTGGGTTCCCGAAGATCCAACCACCTGATTTACGATTCGAGACCGTCATTGTGTTGGTGTTGAGCAAGGGAGCAACTTGGGTGGCTTTGATTTCATTTTCGTTGTCTTGATAATTGGTTCTAGGTAAGTTACTAAACCCCTCTTTATATGCTTTAAGCTTCAATGTGTGTTAGATCATCAATGTTCATGTATGACTTGCTTTATATGTTGTTTCCATGTATAAATCTCTAGGTTGAGATGGGTACATTGTACTTGTGATATGTTTATGGGTTGATGATGTGTAATGAACTAGGCTTTGAACATAAATCTTAGGATTTGAACAAATAGAGAACTTAAGACTTGAAATTGGGTAATCTTGCATTTAGCATTGAAACCCTAATTTTGTGAACTTTAGTAATGACTCCGAGAAGTTGATTTTAGGGAAGATTATGACTCCCCGAACAACATATTAAATTACTACGAGGTTTAGAGTTCGATTGGTCGAGATTCTAGTCCTCCGTCTTTTGGTACTGTTAAAGTAGAGACTTGTGAATGACTCTAATGTGTTGAATAGAATTCTTACATATGTATTGAATGATGATTGGTGGTAGAATAGAATAATCTACTTGTCATTTGTCAAGTTCACTACTTTTGAACTTGATGGTTATTTGCATTAGATGAATAAGAACATCTATTTGTGCATTGTGTAAGTCCAGCTGGCGTCGTTGGTTGAGTAAGGTAGGACGACCAATGGTCTTCACAAATTAACGTTTGTGATCGCCATAAGTCGCCGTACCGGAGTTTCACACACCCCTCTTCTGTTGGCCACAGTTGAGAAGTAGCCCCATTGTTATAGCAATACGCATGGCTTTGGTTTGCTAGATTAAACTCGATAGGTTTATCGGGGACGTCGATACCACACACACGGGTATCGAGGGCACATGATTATTTTGTGTATTGCAAGAGCAACGCAAAGACGAAGAAAGAGAAATAATATCCTTTTATAACGTGGTTGTTTATAAGCACTTAGGTGAATATCAAGGTGCTCATTGAGATGTGTTATGTGTATATCAAGATGATGTTACATGTTTGTTGTGATAATGATAATGACAATAATAATAATAATAATAATAATAATAATAATAATAATAATAATAATAATAATAATAATAATAATAATAATAATGATAATAATAATAATAATGATAATGATAATAATAATAATAATAATAATAATAATAATAATAATAATAATAATAATAATAATAATAATAATAATAATAATAATAATAATAATAATAATAATAATAATAATAATAATAATAATAATAATAATAATAATAATCTTCATTTGGCTACAGATGAAATTAGACATCATGATGATGGAATTAGGTATCATGATGTTGAAATTAGGCAGCACGTTGATGAAATTAGGCATCGCGATTATGGTAGACTGGAGCGATTATAAATGTCCAAAAAGAAACCTGTAATTCACCCAATATTGAATTCAACGGTGATAAAAATGACGTGGTATCACCAACCAACAAAATGTCTCAAATTAGTAACATTGCTTATGTAGAGAGCGAAATTACTGATTTGGGACATTTTGTGCATTTGTTACTAGCCAAGTCTGGCCAAATGTTTGGACTCGATTAAGTAATCAAGTTGTGAGTTATGGTAACTTGTGAGAAATGACGATATTCACAGAAATGCTAGCTGATTCGATTGAGATTGAACCATGCTGACTCGTATAAGTTTTGGGATTGAATCATGCCGACTAGTATAAGTTTTGAGATTGAACCAAGCCGACTCGTATAAGTTTTGAGATTGAACCAAGCTGATTCGTATAAGTTCGTATATTTTATATTTTCTCTCTCTTTAATCCCACCGATTTTCTTTCTATTTCTACTACTTTTTTATTAATTATTAAAAACAAAAACTCAAATTTTCAAAATCAACTCACTAAACTATTTCTACTACTTTTTTATTAATTATTAAAAACAAAAACTCAAATTTTCAAAATCAACTCACTAAATCACGACGTCAAACACACCTATTATATACTGTGTTGTTGTTTCGGAATACTCTTGAGTCCCCGTTAAAACTAGTTTAAGGTATTTGAGTTGAGTTTGAAAAGATCAGTAGTAACTGAGTCATAATTGCAACCGATTTGACTGGGAATGGACTAGTTTGAGCTCATCTCCGATTAGAACAACTAGTGCAGAATTAGACCATGAACAAGAAAAACTTGACTCGGAATCTATTCAACTCTAGAATGGGGCTAGCTTGATCTCAACTCCAACTAGAATGATTAGTCCAGAATTTGAGCGTGAACAAGCATAACGATCAACTCGACTGACTTCAGACTCCGTTTCTTTACAAGCCTACCTCAGGATTAGGACATTACACCAAGCCAATGAGACGTAAAACTCGAGCCTTAACTATACGAGAGAGAGTCGATCAGAGTACACCTCCAAAATACTGAGTTGGAGCAACATGTCCTTCAACTCGGCTCGACTATGTGAAGGATAATTTTCGCCACCTCTAAACACACCCACCTACCGCACATAAACACAGATAAACATGCCAAGACAGATGCAGTTTTGATTCCTTTCTAACATAACAGGTCACATTTGCTTTCAACCTCTACAAGTTCACAAACAAGGTTAATGCAGCTGATTCCAGTCAAAAAACGGCCAACGTGGCGCAAGTTAAAACTGTTGAAGCCGGCCAACGATTATCTGTAACCATTCTCATCATTCAAGATCATAATTTAACAACAGGATCTTAAGACTGGCTGTAAGTACTACAAGTACCAGTAATCATTGAACAAATTTCTCGACATAGGTTCTTGATCAGGCGAGCGGTCAATGATTAACTCTAGCTAAGCGTTGAAATTGTACCCTAATCTACGGACAATCAGAAATAAAATCAAAGGACAGATGATCTGACAAGTGTACACACAATTGCAAAGCTCGCTGAATTACAGATGATACTCTAGTAATACGTATTATATTAAAACAAAATAAATTACATAATCAAGATCTTAACACATATAATATAATCAATGGAGTTGACAATCGATATTTTATATATATAAGGGGTTTGATGATGGCTTTGTTACAGAGACTTACTATTTCTAAAATATTAGGGGGTTTGATGATGGCTTTGTTACAGTGACTTACTATTTCTAAAATATTAGGGGGTTTGATGATGGCTTTGGTACAGAGACTTACTATTCCTTCATCCTTAAACTATGCCTCAAAACCTGTTGTTACTACTATATATAATCATCTGATCACTTTGTTATATATATACAAAAACCAAGTCATGCATGTGTTCAAAAGTCAAAGGAGGAACTCCAAGATAATTGAGGAAGTCAACATGATGAACGGTGGGTAGTCGGCAGATGTTTACATCTTAAGAAACATATATCTATCCAAATTAAAATACCTAAAGGAAGAGACGATCAAAACCAAGGTCTCGACTAGAAAGATGGTATATTCCATCTGAAAGGCACCGGCCAGCAACGCACTAAACCAGTATATGTACTAGTAAACGTATCTGTAGTCATCTACGTTATTAGGAGGGCTAAACATTCGATCTAACCCGATTTTAAACTTTAAAGAATAAGAAATACAATTTTTAAAATGATATACAATACAATTATCGATGCAGTTATAGTTGTGAAGTAGAGATTTCCTATCATTTTGTGCAATATCTTCAGAACTAAAACAATATATAATGAAATGAAATGAAATGAATATATAGCCTGAAAGAGTATGCTTCTGTTGTAGGTTACTGGGTAAGCAATATCTCACTAAACATTGACCTTGTATGTAATTTAATATAATTGTCACCGTCCAACAGCTTTATCCTAACGGCTACCATGTATTGATTTAGAAACAAAGGATTAAAAATTCAAAGGGTTGACATCTGATGTGGCGGGAAAAATGGCTATAAATAGGCTAAGGTAATCACCTCTTCACCACCACAACGCAAACATTATCAAGCCTGAAGCACTATTAGTCTCGCCTCCTCTCTCTCTCTCTCCTACTCTCTCAAATGGCAATCCCGGTGATTGATTTCTCGAAGCTCAGTGGGGAGGAAAGGGCCAAGACATTGGCTCAGATAGCTAATGGGTGCGAAGAATGGGGTTTCTTTCAGGTACCTTATTATCAAACTTAACCAAATCTTTTAGGATATAGCGCGTATGTATACATATATGATCAGGTGTATACTTACAGATATATATTTATATATATAGACTAATACTAGATTACTATCTATGATACTTGTAACAGTTGGTGAATCACGGGCTTTCTGAGGAGCTCCTCGAGAGGGTGAAGAAGGTGAGCAATGAGTGCTACAAGACTGAAAGGGAAGAAAACTTCAAGAAGTCGGTGCCAGTGAAGCTGCTGAATGAGCTGGTCGACAACAAAATCGACGGCAAGGTGGACAATGTGGACTGGGAGGATGTATTTCTTCTTTCAGATGATAACGAGTGGCCCTCAAAGACCCCAGGATTCAAGTAAGTATTTCTAGTAATTGGTTACAATACAAGATGAGCATTAACTTAATTTCAGGCATTCACGCCATTCCAAATCTTGAATTGCTTAATTATAGTTAAATCTTCCTCTAAGCAACAGCGGGATGATCAGGAAAACATATATTAAAAAAAAATAAAAAGATAGGTATAATAGAATTTTTCCTACAAGTAGAGAGTTTTTGAGAAGGTTGTTCAAGAAGAATATGTACTAGAACGCGCGCGGATTATTTCATCTAATTTGTGTGTTAAATGAAAAACAGGGAAACCATGCTGGAGTATCGATCTGAATTGAAGAAATTGGCAGAGAGGGTGATGGAAGCAATGGATGAGAACTTGCGTTTACCAAATGGATACATCAAGACGGCCTTCAATGGAGGTGAAGGAGACAATGCCTTTTTCGGTACCAAGGTGAGCCACTACCCACCTTGTCCACACCCTGAGATGGTGACCGGTCTTAGAGCGCACACCGATGCAGGAGGAGTCATCTTACTCTTCCAAGATGACGTGGTGGGCGGCCTTCAAATCCTCAAAGACGGGGAATGGATTGATGTGCAACCCATACGCAATTCTATTGTCATCAACACTGGTGATCAGATAGAGGTTCTGAGCAACGGGCGCTACAAGAGTGTTTGCCATCGTGTCCTGGCTAAGCCAGACGGGAATAGGAGATCAATTGCTTCATTCTATAACCCATCATTTAACGCCACAATAGCTCCTGCAGCAGAACTAGTAGAGAAAGTCGACACACAGGTGGAACAAGATTACCCCAAGTTTCTGTTTGGCGACTACATGTCAGTATATACTGAACAGAAGTTCCTCCCGAAAGAACCAAGGTTCCAAGCTGTGAGGGCTATGTAAAATACAGATAGATGATCTTCCGACAAGGGAAACAATACTGCTTTCCCTTTTGTTTGAGTTCATAAATGTTATGCATTGGTAGTGATAAGCTTTCACCAAAGTGGTTGTCATTCTGCATGCAACAACATATGCAGAATAGAACAGTAAGGTTACTTGGGCGTTAGTTTGATTATTATGTTGTTATATGGTTATTTCGGTTTTCGCAATGGGTTGTAACTTTGGGTGTTGATTGTAATTGTCAACTGTTTGCCTTGTAAATCATAAACATAGAATTTGTACTTTATAAAGTACTTCCTCGATCGGGTGTCCTGTTACTGATAAAGTATACATAACCATGTGCTACTTTGTATACGGGAGGTTTATTCTATTTCTAAGATGTCAACAGATTTAAGGGTTAAATTATTTCTGTGTGCTCTGTCGTTTAATTAGTTTATGAGTAAGATAACGTTGGTTTCCTACGTGCTAGCATACTCGGCTGTTCTAGATCCAGCGCCTAACTGGCAACTAGTATTTTGTTCAACCATTGCCCGAGAGTCCCTCGAGGACAATGGAGCTGTTAACTGCATGGGCAGCTAATTCTGCCCCCTAAGGTTTCTATCAGTAAGAATATTACAGACACACACACAAGACCACGGCTGTGCGTGTTATATATATATATATATATATATATATATATATATATATATATACACATAGCTTTTCAGCATATCAAATATTCACCGTGAGAGGCAGTCTTGCCTTAGAAAAGTCTTTAGAAACCATATCCATCGTTCCCGTTGTTTCGGTTTTGTGAATATATATATATATATATATACTAATTTCACAACAAATATCAAAATCAATTTTTTTTCGCTTTAATCTAGACGAATGATTATTTTGAAATGTGATTTGTAACTAAATTAACTAACGAAAGCAGTTAAAGTGATCACAAAATTTAGAGATATCAATGAGAGAGAAAACGCTTGAGATAAGTTCATCAATTCACTTTCAAGTAATAAATCAACGACTATGGATATTAACTGATTATCTATATGCGACAACGAAATTTTCTTAATTAATCAATATTCTCTTTCGAGCAATACCAATTCTATTATTCTCTAGCAACCTACGTATCTCTAGGTAGATTTAGGTAGAAAATAAAGCATTAGGTTTTGTGAAATTCTCTTAGCTTTCGATATGATCTATAGCTAATTGCATGTATTAACCCATCTATCGCTAGCACGAATTTAGATCTACGGTGAAAATTCTCATGGTCCATCACATGAAATCTCCTCTCAGTCTCATTTACATGATTTAAATCAATTAAAAGGTGGTCAATCTTTCAAAACATTAAAAACAAGAAAATACACTCACACAATTATAATTCAAATTTAAACCCTAGTCGAATCAATATAAAATATTTATGAATAGACTACCCTTAACCCTAGCTATATGAATTTAGTTCATAATTAAATAAACAAAATCCATAGCATTCAAAAGATATATAAAATTAAGCATATGAGATAGAAGATAAAATTGATAAAAGTAATGAATACAATACTTGAATTTTGGAAGAATTGTCAAGATCTTCTTCTCTTTGTTTTCTTCTAACGATGATTCTAAAAAATGTATCCCTAAACCTACTAAAAAGAAGGGGAACCGGCCGGCCCGAATTATTGGGGTGAACAAATATTCAAAAATTTCCTTCGGTTTTTCAGAATTTGCACAAAGACCTCCTAAACTTCCAAATAAGTTCAAAGTCCTCCAAATTTGCATGATTGACCCTTTAAACCCTGGAACTACAAAACAACACTAAAGAAAAATATTAAATTATAAAAACCTCGAGAATTAGTAAAATCTAAGCTCGAATAATACCTAATAAATGAGTAAAATACTTGCTTATCAGCCATTCGTAGGTGTGAATCTCTTTTCTTTACATTCTAGGTTAAAGTGTTTTATTTTTTCAATTTATATGTTTAATTTTTGTTAGGGCTTAGTTACATTCCAATGTTTTTGCATTTTGGTGTTAAAATATTGTGATTTAAAGGAAGTTTTGTTGGAAAAATCAACTTGATTTGTCGTGATCTGTTCGGTACTTGGTAGTCGAACGCCTTTAAAAATGTTCGGTAGCCACTAACCGATTACCATTAAAGGGGTTCAGCAGCTTGTTACCGAACTACCTTAAAGAGGTTCGGCTATGGTTCCGAAAGCCTTTAAGGTTGTTTGGCTAAGGTGTCAAACAGTCTTAAAGGAGTTCGACTACCCTTTGCCGAACACATGATTTTTGTTCCCTTCTTAACCTTTTGGAATTGATCTTATTGATGTGTAGAACAAATATATAGGAGAAGACCTACAGCTTCAACTAGGAGACAAAGACAACAACAACAACAAGAAGAACAACAACAATAAGCACAACAACAAGAAGAACAACTACAACAATTACTACTACAACATCAACTACAACAGCAACAAGAAGAAGAACAACAATACTCACCTCATTATTATGAGTATATATGAAAAAGGAGGCGATATTGAGGAGGAGGAAGAGGAAGATGAAGATGAAGAAGAGGCATTTGCGCCATTTTCAGGTGGACCATAAAATTCATCGTTGCTGACTACTTTCAAGGATCATATAGTGGCATCTATTCGGGATGGGGAAGAGCGACCGTTATTGAAATGTTTGAATCACACTGCCAAGTTGAAGAGTGGGGAATTCGTGATCACTCAAGTGCACTAATGAAGGATCTTGTAAATAGCTCGAGGCTTATGGTGTCATCCAGGTGCTCGTATGCAGAGGTTGACAAAGTATTGATGTTGGTATTTGTGGAACGGTGGCATCCAGAGACAAATACTTTCCACATGCCCTTCGGAGAGAAGACAATCACACTTGACGATGTGTATTGTCTTACAAGACTGGATGTGACTGGGATTCCATTTCTTTCTCGGCGGAGTGTGGACTATACACCCCAGAAGGTTGCGAATTTGTTGGGAGTACATGTCTCTGAGGCGATCATGGGAATGCATGGTATCAGAGGACCATCAATCAAGTTAGAGTGGTTGCGTGAGAGATTTCAGGAAGATGGTGCAACTGAAAATCCTGTTGCATGCACGTACTCGTTCAGCCAGAGCATATCTGTTGTACAGTCTTGGTTGCACTTTTTTCACTAATAAGAGTAGGACTCGGGTAAACACTAGCTACTTAGAGTTTTTGGATGATCTGGCCAGCGTACATACATATGCTTGGGGGGCTGTAACTCTAGCATTTTTATATATATAGCTAGGGCAAGCGTCTCGAGCAGTTGTTAAGCAGATGGGTGGATTTTCCACATATTGGAGGTACCATACTTATACTTCCAGTTATTTTCATTACATTCAAACATTAGATAAATAAATTTTATGTTATTATTTATAGTAAATTTGATAAATGTTGTGTTTTATTACATGTAGGCATGGATATACGAGCATTTCCCAGCTTGTAGGCCTGGATATAGTAGCCGATACAAGAATACATGGCCACTTGCAATGGGGTGGGAACCAAAAGGAAAATTTTGAGCATCCATGCAAAAATTATTCCAATACCGAGAGTGTCTCGACATCCTTAGGGCCAATGAAGTGAGTGTTATTGATATTTAGTTATCCTATAATTTTATAATACATTTATGTTAAATTAATTTTTTTTGTTTCTTGAAGGTAATTTAGAATCCGTATACAAGCACTTTTAGGAATCTACATCCATTTCTCACAGTTTCGTTATATCACGGATGCTTAGTGGTGTGCTCTATTGTGGAACCATACCATCCTGACCGAGTTCTCAGACAGTTCGGTTATGTTCAGACAATTCCATCCCGACCGATTACTGCTAATGTTCTTGTGAGATGGGAGAAAAATAGTCAGTTTGTATTGTTTCCCCTTGTATCGTACTTTTACGTTTGGGATAGTCACGTTCGATCAAACGATCGTCTTGGCAATATTGCCCAACTACCATGAGATTGTGCTCTTGACTATTTTCAGTGATACAACGTCCATTCACATCCGTTGGTTCAAAACCCCGACAGATGGATCCCCCAATTTACCGTGACATCTGCAGTTCGAGCAACCGACGCAGGGGAGATGGTTACGTCTGTACGCAATTTGATACAACCACTGGTGCAGAGATAGATCAGGTGATCGATTGATGACAGCGGCTGAGTTGGCTAATGATCCGATCTTCGCCAAGGATTTCTCGACGAATCACGTTTTCACGCGGAACGGAAGTTAAGATCAATGAAGTTGATGGAAGGTAACACCTCAACCCGATGAATCAATCCAAATACGAACCTTGGCATGTACAGCCGCAACCCGATAATTGAGGCGACCACGAACCTTGGTATAAAGATTAACGCCACAATTGGTATGGAATTCCAATTGATAAGTTGAAAAGGGTGAACGCCACAGGATAATCCTGATAAGTTCGAATAGTTCGTAAAGAACAAGAAGAATTGAAGAATTCTCTCAATTTAATTTAATCTCAAAGTTGTCTATCTTTAAAATACATAAAGAGGCCTTTAAATAGGCTAAAAACAAACCCTACTAAACCCTAAAAATTTCTAAAAGACGAACCCCTAAAATATAGGGCAAAATTCTAATTAAAAATACATTGAATCGAAAAATAGAAAAACATGCCCGTTACTATGCAGACGTCTTATGCGGCCGCATGGAAGCTATGCGGACGCCTTACGCGGCCGCATAAATTCTAGAAACTCTGTCCCTTGAATGCGACTCGCCTTAGGCAGCCGCCCACGATTTGGTGGTGCTATGCAGACGCCTTATGCGGCCGCATTAAGCCTGATGAGTTTCCAGAAGTTGCATTTTGATCCCTCAAGTCTTCCAAATCACTTCTATGACCTCAGATCACATTGATGTAAAATCCTTGAATCCTCCACTAGTACTCTACGGAGCTCACGACCTTAGTTTGATGCCTTTGACGCTTGAACTCTCAAGCTATCGCGAACAAAGTATTGAATTTCCATGCACGATCCTTTGCCATATAGTCTTTGAACACATGTATGAACATCAGATTTGAGTAAAATCGGATCGCATCATTCTCCCTTTCTTCAAAAAGATTTGTCCTCAAATCTGCACTTGGTTCAAATTGAAATCATTGGTTTGCTTTAGAACTCATACACTATCTTCAACTTCTGATATTGGTCTGGAACGTGTTAACAGTTGAAATTGTTCTTCTTGCACGAACAACCAGTCCCAAGTTTCGGGATCAAAATTCAGTCTTGATTGCTTGGCACAGTGTGTAGTCCTTTGCTCAACAAAGAGTCTTGTTTTTACCTGAGATAAAGAGTTAACAAGGCTAGAAAAGATAAGATCAAATTCATTAGTACAATATGTATCTTTCCCAACGAAGTGTTTGTTGTTGAGTCACGTGAGCAACCAAGAAACCAGTGGATATGGAGTTTTGATGTCGAATAGGTCTTCGTATACATGGAACATCTTAAACTCTTCTCGAACCGCTTTGAACTTCATATCCTCTCCCTCTTTCTCATATCTCTCCCTCTCAACTGTCTCTTTTTCAGTTTTCTCTCTTTCAAGCTTCTTTCTCTCTTTCTTTTCTCTCTCTCTCTCCCTCTCTATCTTTTCTCGCTCACTATTTTCCCTCTCAATCCTTTCTCTCTCTACCTTCTCCCTCTCCATTATCTCTTTTTCATGTCTCCACTCAATCTCTATCTGTTGTACTTTCACTAGATCTTTATAGACCTCCTTTAGTGCCATAGGAATAAGAATGACTTTCTTTTGATTAAATAAGAATGAGTATTTATTGTTGTAGATATTATGCCTAACTTTACGACCAAGTTTTCACGGCACACCTAACAACAAATGCCCATCCTGCATTCTGAATGGTACCACCACCTGTTTAATCACCTCTACTTTATCACCAGAACGGAACCTTTGCAATATATATGGTTGTGGATGGCTAATGACCGGCGAACCCAATTTCTCAACCAAAGTAGTACTAAAAAGATTGACATGACTACTACTATCAATAATCACATGACATATTTTGCTTAGCACGGAAAATCGAGAACGAAAAAGATTGTCAAGATGAACTTCCTTTAGATTCTCCTCTATTTTTTTTTTTTTATGTTTTTTAAAAATTTTGAAATAAGTGAAAATTTCAACTACAACTCTTTTTTTTTTTTTTAATTTATAACCCTAGGAAATTTTAGGGTTTGAAACAAGCCAGAATACTAGGAAGAAAAATTTTACGAATAAACTAAGGTTTATGACCCAAGTTTATGATACTACAAAAAAATTAGGGAACATAATCAACAACCTAAAAATTGGAAAACGAAACAATTAAAATGATAGAGTATGGGTAAAACCTTTGCTCTGATACCAAATGATATGATCTTCGCCAAGGATTTCTCGACGAATCACGCGGAACGGAAGCTAAGTTCAATGAAGTTGATGGAAGGTGACACCTCAACCGGATGAATCAGTCCAAATACGAACCTTGGCATGTACAGCCGCAACCCGATAATTGAGACGACCACGAACCTTGGTATAAGGATTAACGCCACAAGTGGTATGGAATCCCAATTGATAAGTTAAAAAGGGTGAACGTCACAGGACAATCCTGATAAGTTCGAATAGTTCGCAAAGAACAAGAAGAATTGAAGAATTCTCTTAATTTAATTTAATCTCAAAGTCGTCTATCTTTAAAATACATAAAGAGGCCTTTAAATAGGCTAAAAACAAACCCTACTAAACCTTTAAAATGTCTAAAAGACGAACCCCTAAAATATAGGGCAAAATTTTAATTAAAAATACCTTGAATCACGAAAATTAGAAAAACTTGCCCGTCGCTATGCGGACGTCTTATGCGGCCACATGGAAGCTATGCGGACGCCTTACGCGGCTGCATAAATTCCAGAAACTCTGTCCCTTGAATGCGACTCGCCTTATGCAGCCGCCCATGATTTGGTGGTGCTATACGGACACCTTATGCAGCTGCATTAAGCGTGATGAGTTTCCAGAAGTTGCATTTTGATCCCTTAAGTCTTCCAAATCACTTTTATGACCTCAGATCACATTGATGTAGAATCCTTGAATCCTCCACTCGTACTCTACGTAGCTTACGGCCTTGGTTTGATGCCTTTGACACCTGAACTCTCGAGCTATCGCGAACAAAGTACACTTGAATTTTCATGCACGATCCTTTGCCATATAGTCTTTGAACACATGTATGAACATCAAATTTGGGCAAATCCGGATCGCATTAGCTAATGTGTTGGACAAAACATATATGATAGTAGAAGTCCAGATAATGCGGTACCTTCTACTTTCGGGTGAGACGAGGCGGGTCCATCTCAAGGCAGGAGTCGTCGTAGGAGACAAGGAAATTGATTAAGTTTATGTTAAGTATGAGACATATTCAATATATTAAGTTTGTATTTTAACATTTACGTTAAGTATGACCGTGAATGTTATGTAACTTTTTATGTTAAGTATGACTATTTCAAACATATGTCTAACTAGTGTATGTTAATTTTATACGTCGATGCCACCAAGTAACCCATATATGGGTTACAAAACCAATATTGCTTTGGTGCAGTCACCTCATAGTAGTCAAAACTTTTCAACACTTTATCAATGTGTCCATATTCTTTGAAAACCTTTGTGTAGAACTCTCTGTGGGTTAACAACTCATTATGGAGGTCTCCTCGAACCCTACCCCAATCCTCTTCTTTATATCCAACTAATTCAGCTATGGCGTGAAAACACAATGACCATCACCAAGAACATTCTTAGTGTCATCAATAAAGTTGTGAAATTTTTGTGGTAGTAGATGAATAAAACCACTCGAAGTTGCAGCTCGGGTGGTTCGGCGGACAACCTATTGAAAAAAGAAAAATTGACATCAATATACTTTAAGAAAACTAATATTAAGTATGACTATTTACATATAATTAAATGACAATATTTATCGGAATTTTTGTCTTTGGGGTCGTGAATGTAGGAGGTTTAGGTGATGGACCAACCTCGTAGGTTACCAATGGTTCTTCAGCCGGCGAACAACTATCTTTAATAGACTCCACATACTCAAACTTACTAGGTCGTGATAGAAATCATATGAAAACATCTGCATAGCTTTTCAGCACATCAAATATTCACCATGAGAGGCAGTCTTGCCTCAGAAAAGTCTCTAGTAACCATTTTCATCATTCCCGTTGTTTTTATTTGTGTGTGTGTGTTTGTGTGCGTGTGTGTGTGTGTGTGTGTGTATATATATATATATATATATATATATATATAGACATTTTGTTTTGCTATACCAATCAGTTTAGTCTATGCATGGACATAGACATTT
Source organism: Platycodon grandiflorus (assembly GCA_016624345.1). Classification (NCBI taxonomy): domain Eukaryota; kingdom Viridiplantae; phylum Streptophyta; class Magnoliopsida; order Asterales; family Campanulaceae; genus Platycodon; species Platycodon grandiflorus. Next base: position 19,875,800 of record CM028364.1, on the reverse strand, counting down.
TGTTTTGAAAAAGTTCTCATGATCTTCTTATATATTTTTTTCTTTCACTCACTTTATTACTTGGTTCCCCCTGTCAAAAGTCCAGCTACCACTGCATATAATCTACCCTTAAAAGAAATGTTAGGACCCACACCTAACCCTCTCAACATGAAGAAACAAGAGAAGAGGGTCTTCCTGCTTGCTAAGATCAACAGTCTTCCACATCTCGAAAGATTGTCCTTCACCCAACATCGCTTGCCAAGTACTCCCTCCGTCCCAAAAAAGAAAGTCTCATTTGACAAATAACACTTTTTAAGATTGTAGCTTTTCTTGTACCTTCTTCAAATTATTACTATTTTTATAAATGGAACTATTTTTTGGGGACAAACCAAAGAGGAAAGATGGACTATTTTTTGGGATGGAGGGAGTATTCTTCTTACAAATCACTTCTTTTTTCCTTATAAATGTGTACTCGCATGATAAACACAAGTTGTTGCCTAGGTTACTGTAATTATTTGGCCTTACATTTATAATTACCAGGAACAGTTGACATAACTTCATATGGAGAAGTACTTGATTTTCTCCAAAGTTGACAAGGAAACGAGAAAATTTGCATTTTGCAACAGCTGATAATATTGACTACTAATGAATGGAATATTCGGGTAGCAAACTTTAGATAAGGACTTTCAAGCTACAGATCTACAATCAAGCTTACCATTGAACCTCTTGCCGCTGTACAGTAAGCTCTACTCCCGGTAGGGGTGGCTATGATGATGTCGTCACCTTGCACCTATTAAATAAATGATGTCGTCAGGGGGGAGGATTGCTACAAGTTCAGATAAGGTAACTTGGTATAAATGGAGGTATAAGTTGATTGTTAACCTAGAAACTGCGAAATACAGCTTCCCATAGCTGAACACTGATTTCTTCGAGAAGAACCCTACATGAAATTAACCTTGAATTTTTTTTTTATAGTCATTGCATACGATACTAACACCAATGGAAATTGTCGTCGTCCCCAACAACTAATTCTAAAGTAGGTGGGAGTTTTAAATGATTATCTATTGACCAAATCATTTTATTGCGAGTCGTACCTTAAGAATCTTATCCGATCTTCTTTTGTGGATGTCTTTTAAAATGGTTGCTACGGAAGCCATTTTAGTTCCAGAATAAGTTGTGAGATTGGATTTTAAGTTAGAAATGATAATGTTTTTTGTCTCTACACGATAAGCTTACTCAAGATTATTTACTAAATTTTTACCTTTAATGAAAATTGATTGAAGATCCACAGTATAAATATTGAGGTAAAGGGAACTCGAAGAGCCACAATGGTTTCGTGAACATCATTGGACTTTGCATTGGAAATAAAGAAAACTTATTTGTAAATGATAAATTTTAGTGAAAATGGTGCAAGTTCCAAGGAGTATTGGCTACTTAATATAATAAATCTGTTTTGTGTGTTTTTTAATCTATATATTAAATTTGAGTATAAAAATTAAGAAATAAATAGAGGCAGGCAATAGGTTTTGGTGGAAAAGTCATTGGGCGCCAATGATAGGAATTTAGTTGTTATTATAATGAAATATATAAAAGACGCTACAGTATAAACTGACTCGATCAAGATTATTTTGGGACTGTCTTTTTAACTGTGCAGAAAATTGATCGAAGATCCACATAGTATAAATATAGAGGCGAAGAGAATTCGAAGGATTACCATGGATTCGTGAACACAATCAGACTTTGCATTGGAAATAAAGAGAAGTGATTTGTAAATGATAAAGTTTTAGTGAAAATGGTGCAAGTTCCGAGGTGTATTGGCTACTTAATATAATAAATCCGTTTTGTGTATTTTTTAATCTATATATTAATTTGAGCAAAAAAAATTAAAAAATAAAATGAGGCAGAAAATAGGTTTTGGCAAGAAACTCATTGGGCGTATATATAGATAGCTTAGGATAGTTGATCATAGTTGAGAGAGTTCATTTTAATCTTTGGTGATTTTTCTTCAACTTGTAATCAGGGTTCATTCAATACAAAGAACTTTATATCCATACAATATTAATACCCATTTCTTAGAGTCAGACCTGGATGGGGGTGTAAGACCAAATTGCCAAACTGTCGAACCGCCTAGTTTGGTTCAGTTTTGGTCCAAGGCGGTTCAGTATCGGTTCAAAAAATTCAAAACCAGTCGGTTCAATTTAGTTTATGGTGTTTGGGATTGAACCGAACCAAACCAAACTAAACCAAACCTATATGTATGTATATATTTGTTATGTTACATATATTATGTAAATTATATTAACTATTTTGTGAGTCATTAGAATAGTATGTCAAATTTATACCCTTAAAGTTATTTTATTTTAAAGTTAATATTTTGACTTTTAGTTATTTTATTTTGTGTTAAAAGCATTTTTTTATTTAACATTTTTTTTGAAACATTTAAATAATTAAACCGTGGAATGGTTCGGTTTGGTTCGGTTTTAAAGTCTATGACAGTTCAGTTCTGTTTGGAAAAGATGGAACTGATAGAGGGCAGTTCGGTTCTTAGTTTTGGCCTAAATCGAACCACTTACACCCTTAGTTTTAATTATCATGGATAAGAATAATATCAACCAATGTCACATTTTTCTTCCTTTAAAGGTGTAGGATAAGTTGCAATACAATGACAAAATACATAAATTCTAAATGAAGGAAAAACAAAGTACAAAAAAAGTCAAACACACAACAACACAATCTAGCCGTCTAATTAAAAACTTTGTAAACATGAAAACACAAAAAGAACACAACAATTAAAAGTAAGTAAAAAATGAGGGAAGGTAGCAAAACACTTTTAAAAAAAATCATAAACAACACGTGCAACGCGAGTGCAATGCTCGTGCAACGCTCATGCGACGCACCTACACCTCATTAGAATTTATTTGTTATATACTAACGGCTCATCCATCTAATATAACGTGCAAATTATTGAGTAAACGATTGTTCCTTACTCAAATTTTTAGCTCTAAATTTGATTGGGAATTACCTTTGTGATATCATATTCCAAGAAGAAACGAATTTAGATAAAGTTCACAATAATGAAAGTTCAAAAAAATCTTTAAGATATTTGAAATTGGCAAATATGTATAGCAAGGTAAATGTCAAGTCCATTCGGGTTTATAGTTGATTGCTTGCTCAAAGAAAGTCATGATAATGGCTTAAAATTGAAATCTCATGTCCATAAAATCCACCTTTCGCTGATGTTTATAGTACTTATGGCCATGTTGAGAAAAGTTAGCAGAAGAAGAATCAAGAAAATTTGTTAAACATTGACATGAATTATATTAATTAAGTAGCACCAAATATCCTAGGTCCAAGAGGTCAATAACATATAGAAACACCACTTACTAGGGAAGAAACTGGATGAGTTAAAATGTATTAAAGAAACAAAATCTAATGTGAATGTGTGTGCTTTCTATCAGAGAATGCTGTAGGGTGCAGTTTCATAACTGCTGGCAAGCCGGCAGTTAGTACAACAGCTTGGAAGAGGCTGCGGGTTGTGGGGCTCGCCCGTCCTAGGCATTCCCGTGCTTATGATCTCTATTCTTCCTTGCCTAGCTTCCTCACCCGAGTTATTACCAGCACTGTATCCACATTCCCGATTTCTGTTAACATTCCCCTCTCTATACCCACTATCATTTGATCAATTCCCATTCATCATGCAATATAACATCGAAACTCATTTATCTCCATCCCTATAAAAGGATGGGTAGTTTCTTAAAAAATACTCCCCCGTTCCTAATTTATTGTCCTGTTTGACATTTTTTTGTCAAATAAGACATTTTTCCAACGCAAAATATTATTGAAGATTGAGGATTGAGTAGTACAGAAGCTTCAATGGAAGTTTGATTCCTTATCCCTTTAAAGCAAAGGACAAAAGTTGACAATATATAAAAAGACAAACATTTATGCAGTCATGCATCAAGATAAAAGAAGAGAAGACCTAATAAGAGCACGGGGTTGATGAGGATATTTATGTACTTAAACCATGTTCAATATCCAATTTCTAGAAATAATTATTAAAATAAAGAAGCAATTACTTACAAGAATATTAGTTCACATAAAATATTCTCTTGATAATAAATAAATCCCCGATCATAGGTATTATTATTCTTAATATTTTTTGAATTAGGAGTGTAAGGCCAAATCACCAAACCGTTGAACCAAACTAAACCAAACCGAAACAGCCTAGTTTGGTTCGATTTTGGTTCAAGGCGGTTCGATCTTGGTTACAAAAATTCAAAAACCAGTCGGTTCAGTTTGGTTTACAATTTTTTGGATTGAACCGAACTGAACTGAACCAAACCAAACCAATATATATTTATATATTTATTATATTACATATATTATATAAATTATAATAATATGTCAAATTTACACCCTTAAAGTTATTTTATTTTAAAGTTAATATTTGACTTTTAGTTATTTTATTTTGTGTTAAAAGCATTTTTTTTATTTAAGAGTGTTTTTGTTTTTGAAATATTTAAATAATTAAACCGTGGAACCGAACCAAGTCAATCGGTTCGGTTTGGTTCAGTTTTGAAGTCTATGGCGGTTCGTTCGGTTTGGAAAAGATGGAACCGATAAGGGTGGTTCGGTTCATGATTTGGGCCTAAACCGAACCACTTATACCCCTAGTTCTAGATGCTTTACAATGGCTTGTGAAATCGCCAATATCCCCTAAGCTGCTGCTCCGAACACTCATCCCGCTCCTGTAGGCGCCAAAGCTCATCCCCCTGCAAGAACGCATCTCTTATACACTTACGCTTGGCATTTTTGTTATTTGTACTTATAAAAATATAAGGTTGGGGACATTTTGGCCGACCTTAACATATGTCTGACCATCCAGCCCGCTCTGAAAAAAACATAAAAATGCTTATAGGATGTTTAGCTTGTTTGTGCATGGCAACTTTCATTTTGGTACTTTTGGTTTAACTAGCTACACTAGACTACATTAGTACAATCGAATAAATTTAACCGCAGGATGCCCATTTCTTCAAGTGGCATTCATTTTATTGATCATGACCCAGCTTGTAGTCTCCTTTGTAAATTTCTTGCTTGCTATCCTGCAAGTAAGTTCCGGCAGTCAAACATGTGATAGTGATAGTATGGGGAAGGACGTGTTGGCTATCGTGGCAGCACTTGGCTTTCTATTATTTTCATCCTTCTGCCGATGACGAAGCATTACTATATGCAGTGTCGTCTAGGAGTGCTTCATAAGGTGGAGCTCATACAACAAAGTGATCCAAACTCATTGATGAAGTTTAAAATGTTACGTGTAAAACTTGTGGAGAGGAGGAGACGCAGCTAGAAGAGATGTAGTCGGAAGAGACGCAGCGGCAGACACCATGGTTTAGGTTTGTTTAATTATTAATTACTTTAAGTTTTTTATTTTTGAATTTATGCTGTTAGGTTGAATAAGAGAGCTTGATGGGAAATACTTAATGCCTTGTTTCAACTGTCATTAGGCTTGTCAATCTTTTTTTGAAACATTTAGATTTGTTGTCCTTGCAAGTTGATTGATATATTAAGTTTGACCTTTCAATTTCTGGGTTTGATAAGTTGGTTTTTTTTTTTTTTTTTGTGTCTCTGTGGGATTGTGCCTAGCAGAGCAAAGAGAATTACTTATTAACTAGTTGCACATCTGTGCGTTGCACGGAGATGTATGTTTTTTAATTAAATTATACTCGAGGAAAACGAAAACGAGAAATAAAATTAAAAGAATAAAGAAAAAATAATGTAGGCAGGAACTAATTAAATAGAAATTCATTATTGTATCAATAATATTATAGATTTTGAAGGGTTGCTACGATAGCCATTTCAGTTTCAGAATAAGTTGTGATATCAGATTTTAAGTTAGAAGTAATAATGTTTTTTTGACTCTACATGATAAATTGACTCAATATTATTTTGTGACTATTTTTTTAACTTTGCAGAAAATTGATCAAAGATTCACATAGTATAAATATAGCGGTGAAGGGAATTTGAAGGGCCATGGCCTCGTGAACACCACCAGACTTTGCATTAGAAATAAAGAAAAGTGATTTGTAAATGATAAAAGTTTAGTAAAAATATGCAAGTTTTGAGGAGTATTGGCTACTTAATATGATATATATATATATATATATATATATATATGTTTTGTCAATATTTTAATCAATATATGAAATCTAAGCATAAAATTATAGGCTTTGGCAGGAAAATCATTGAGCCCCAGTGACGAACTCAGTTGTTATTATAAATATATAAATTCAACCATTCATAAAATTTTCATAAAAATAAAAAGGAAATTATTTTATTTAAAGATTAGAAGTAAAAAAACACATAAAAAGCCAACACTTATTGGGTGTGATGGATGTATAACACCTTTCCATCTCGTAACCTAACCCCGAACCTGTAATTAATAGGTTTTACTTGTGTTTTCCTAAATAAAATAGGTGACTACTCCTTAATTTTATCAAATTAATACGAGTTCCATTATAAGACTTGATTGATGAACTCATAGTTTCTTGTAGGGGTGTAAATATAAACCGCCGAACCGCGAAACCGAACCGAACCAAACCAAACCGAGCGGTTTGGTTTGGTTTTAGATTAGGGTGGTTCGGTCACGGTTTTGAAAGTTTATAAACCAATCGGTTCGGTTTGGTTTGTGGTTTTAGGGGTCAAACCGAACCAAACCAAACCGTTATATATATATATATAATATTTTTATTATTAATAGTCATTGATTTGTCTTGAAAGTTTTATACCGAGATCTAGAAAAATCTAAGAGTAAAGATGGTAATCGCACGCCTTGGTCTTTCAACTCTCTTTTCTCTCACCTCAACGCAATGTCGCGCTCACCATTAGTCCACCGTTGTCCCTCTCACCCCACCGCCTCTCCCTTCACCTCTCGACATTTATTCTCACACCTCATAGAACTAAAATTTTCACTCAACCATCGTAAAATCTCTCGACCTTACAAAATTAGTCTCAACTTTCTTTTTCTTTTCAATATTTGAAAATTGACCTTGTCTTCTTCTTTTTCAATATTTGAAAAATAAATTACTTTAAACCATAAAACCGAACCAAACCAAACCAAACCGAATGGTTCAGTTCGGTTCGGTTTCAAGCTTCATGCGGTTCGGTTCGGTTTTAAAAAAATGAAACCGTTAGGAGGCGGTTCGGTTCATGGTTTTGTCATAAACCGAACCATTTACACCCCTAGTTTCTTGCAACGACTATTGAGCGTCAATCGATATTTTCACACACCCCAATGCAAACTTGAAATTTTTAATAATCAAGATTAGTCAACCTAGCATCTTAGGCCTCTCGACCCTTTAACACATGATAAACTTTGATGCTCTATTGATGCACGTGTCAAGTGGGTGGTGTATGGAGGATGATTGGAGGACTCAAGAAGGTGGGTTCAATGTGTTTCAAGGCTATATGGATAATTTGGAAGACCCGGGGAACCAACCGGCCAGTTTCAGAAACTTCCTAGGCCAAGGCGAGTGGCCTAGGCGCGTTAGTCCCAGATTCTACGCTTCAGAAAAGTATGAAAATTGAAAAGTTTAGCAAGCAGCACGCAGGGGCACCACGCCAAGGTGAACTGTAGATTAGGGCGCTGCGCCGATTTTGCTAACTTCGTCTGATTTCGTGTAATTTTGATATTTTATGTATTTAAAATTATTTTTTTTCCCTATTTCTTCAGGGTCCGACTTTTAGTTTTATGTGTTCCAATCATTAGACAATTTTGATATAACATATTTGCGTGAGATTTCAATTCTCCCTTATTCTTTGAGAACTTATTGATCGTATCAAGAGTGACTTATGACGATCAATACCCTTTTTCTTATCAATTGGTATTTCATCCCAATTGTGGTGAATTTCTTGTACCAAGGTTCGTAGTCATCTCAATCATTGGGTTACGGTTGTACATGTCAAAGGTTCGTGGTTGGACTGATTCATTGGGTTGAGGTGTCACCTTCCATATTGTTTCTTTGAAAATCTTCATTCGCTTTCGAGTGAAAATTGTTACTTGTCGGCTAAGCTTTGATAAGGAGCGTATCAAACTTGAGTGAAATTGGGTCATATGAGAGAAAAGTTTTCGTTGGTCCATATGGTGGAGGTGGGATAATTAGCATAAGGCCAAATGGCCTTACCGCTGGAGCTGAAATGTAAAGGTCGACACTATAATTACAATTTGGAGAGGGGCTAGCGATTAAGCCGATGATGAGGTCTCGACCGATGAGGCAAAGAGCTCTAGAATGCATCCTGTTCCAGTCCCAGTTCCTAGTAGGTCTGTCAATGGATTAGATATGCATTGGATATAGGTATATCTGAATCCAGTCCGAAATCGGATATTATCAATCCGATCTGATCCATTAACCAAATGGATCAAATGTATGTTAGTCCATATCCAAATCCATTACTAGTTGATATATCCGACTAAATATCCGGTCCGATGAAAATTCTCATTAATGAAATATTATGTATAAAATAAAATAAAAAATATAACACTACCAACATATATTTATGATTAGTGTATATATTATTTGTGCGTATAATAAATACGTTATTTTCGAATTGGATTGGGTTCTTAACAGATCGGATATATGTAAATTCATATCTGATCTACTAAGTAATTAGACTATCGAATTTGGATTGGATTCGGCTTATTGGATCTTTATACAAATCCATATCTGAAATTTTGCATCGGATTCGGGCCAAAATCCGATCCATTTACAGGCCAAGTTCCAGGGAGGCCAATAAATTGAAGTCTCTAACTCAACTGGTACTGTTCACTTCTCTTAACGGAGAGGTTGGATATTCAAGTCTCATTAGAGACATCCTCATACTTAACTACTGTGAACAGAGATGTCGGATGTTGCCACACCAAAAGCACCATATAGTCATTATTGTAACATCAAATAATAATAATAATAATAATAATAATAAGTGTTGGGATAAGGTCTAAGTCCCCTCTAACCTAAAAAAAATAAAAAACTAAATTTAGCCAAGTTGGACCAAAGAAAGCATAGATTATCTCAATTTTCAGTAAAATAATTACAACAATGATAAACTGTGACCAAGAAGTATAGAATTAGTTATTGCATTTTGCCTTACTATAAACTTTTTTTATTTTTTTAATTTTTTTAATAATTGAGAAGAAATGTCATCACAGCAATGTATACTACTTCCGTCCCAAATTAATTGTTGTTTTAGCAAAAAAAGTTTGTTCCAAAATAATTGTCATTATAGGATTTCAAGGAACATTTAGCATATTCTTCCAAAACTATCCTTATTCACTACAGTCAAATTAAATGCTCTACTTTTAAGAAACATTGAAAATATGAACAGTTTCTTTGGGAAAAAAAAAAAATCAAAAGTCCTCTTAAATACCCACAAGTCATAGCACACTAAAGATAAAAAGGGAAGAAAGTAAGAAAATGAACATGCAGATTTCAGAGGTGCAACACGGTGAACTAAAAAAAGTTGTTCCTACTTTTGACTTGAATATGACAATCTTGAAGAGTGATGAAATATATGAGCTAATACCTAATTTTCATGTCAAGAACATGCAAAACTTGAAGGTGGACGATATTCAAATGGAAAATCATGAGGTAAGTATTTCGAATGCTAATACCGGGTTCGATTTGAACAAGTTCTACATCAATGAGGAAGAATTTCATGACAACCAGGGATTTCATGAAGTAATTCTGAAGATGCTGAAAATTTGATCAAGTCAAATGAAAATTCTCTTTCACTTGAAGACATTTTTTTGTTTTTCTCTTTTGAAAGTTGCAGATCGAGTAGGGAGAGATAGTAACAACCTTTATCTATTGAGTAAGTTTGGCTCCGTTCTAAAATTTAAGCAAAATGTAAAATTTTGATTTTGGCTCCTAAATACACTGTTAAAACACACAATTTTTTTAGAGAAAGTAGGATGAGTTAAGTGGAAAGAGAAATTAATTATCAGTACAATGATAAAATCAATTACGTATCTAGGAAATTCGAGCTTTTGAAATGGTTTTCGTCGATGATTGCAGCAGTCTCGCTTCATTTTTTGGTAAAGAAAACCATTCTGTCACTTCATTATATGTAAACATGTTAAAATCAATTTGCTATCTTCACTGTTAAAACTTAAAACATAGATTGGGTGTGTTAATGCGTTCAGAAGTTTCACTCTCAAATCATTAAATCCGTTAAGTAAGTTGAGTTGACCGTTGACCATCAAACACAAGTTCTTTTGTTCAAAGACCCCGCGGGATATTTTTTGGTTTGGGTTCCAACGAATTGAATTGCCTTATTTATAATTAGTGCTATATATAATTATACTTTAATTACAGATCTAAAGGTTTACGTATAGAATATCATGTATTACTCACATCATCCCTAAATAATTATTCTACTCTTTTTTTATCTGTTACAAAAAAAAAATGTTTTATTTCTAGACTTTAAAAGAAAATTATACAGTCAATTTATTTTCTTTGTGTGCCCAACTGAACATGACAATTATTTAAGAACAGAATGAGTAATATATTGGTAAACAATTTTAGTATTTTTGTGACAACAATTTAAAATACTTTCAATAATAGACATTAATTAACCAAAATAACCACCAACTCAAACACAAACTTTGTACCCTTGGACTCTTCCTTGGTAAAATATTGAACAGAAAATTGATGGTTGGTCCAATTTAGAAAGTTTTTATTATCTCCAGTTCACCCTTTTTTTTAACCGTAGGCACTTTCATAAAATTGTTTCTAAAATGTCCCGCAATAACATATATAGTAGCTTCTTTCTAAAATTTCTCCGGTGAATCTTCTTTTCTTCCTAAAATTTCTCCGGACAATCTTCCAGATAACTTCTTCCTAATATTTTCTCCGGTGAATCTTCCTTTCTTCATAAAATTTTTACGGCCAATGTTACAGATAACTTATTCCTAATATTTCTCCGGTGAATCTTCTTTTCTTCATAAAATTTCTCTGGTGAATCTCCCTTCCTAAAATTTCTAAGTTGAATCTCTGTTTTCATTCCAATAGCTCGTAGCAAAGAAAATTGATTTTTGTGGATAGCCTATGTTTCCATTCCAATAGAACACTACTGAATCTTACTTACTAAAATTTCTCCGATAAATCTTCCTTTGGTTGCATGACGATGATGAAATTAGGCATCGCGATGATGGAATTAGGCATCGCAATTGGGCATCGAGTACTAAAACTTCTCTAGTGAATCTTACTTACTGAAATTTCTCCGATAAATCTTCCTTTGGTTGCATCGCAGCAATTAGGCATCGTAATTGGGCATCGAGTCCTAAAATTTCTCTAGCGAATCTTACTTACTAAAATTTCTTCAGTAAATCTTCATTTGGCTACAGATGAAATTAGGCATCATGATGATGGAATTAGGTATCATGATGATGAAATTAGGTAGCACGTTGATGAAATTAGGCATCGCGATTATGGTGGACTGGAGCAATTATAAATGTCCAAAAAGAAACCTGTAATTCACCCAATATTGAATTTGCGGTGATAAAAATGACGTGGTATCACCAACCAACAAAATGTCTCAAATTAGTAACATTGCTTATGTAGAGAGCGAGATTACTGATTTGGGACATTTTGTGCATTTCTTACTAGCCAAGTTTGGCCAAATGTTTGGACTCGATTAAGTAATCAAGTTGTGAGTTCGGGTAACTTGTGAGAAATGACGATATTCACAGAAATGCTAGCTGATTCGATTGGGATTAAACCATGCTGACTCGTATAAGTTTTGGGATTGAATCATGCCGACTAGTATAAGTTTTGAGATTGAACCAAGCCGACTCGTATAAGTTTTGAGATTGAACCAAGCTGATTCGTATAAGTTCGTATATTTTATATTTTCTCTTTCTTTAATCCCACTGGTTTTCTTTTTATTTCTACTACTTTTTTATTAATTATTAAAACGAAAACTCAAATTTTCAAAATCAACTCACTAAATCACGACGTCAAACACACCTATTATATACTGTGTTGTTGTTTCGGAATACTCTTAAGTCCCCGTTAAAACTCATTTAAGGTATTTGAGTTGAGTTTGAAAAGATCAGTAGTAACTGAGTCATAATTGCAACCGATTTGACTGGGAATGGACTAGTTTGAGCTCATCTCCGATTAGAACAACTAGTGCAGAATTAGAGCATGAACAAGAAAAACTTGACTCGGAATCTATTCAACTCTAGAATGGGGCTAGCTTGATCTCAACTCCAACTAGAATGATTAGTCCAGAATTTGACCTTGAACAAGCATAACGATTAACTCGACTCACTTCAGACTCCGTTTCTTTACAAGCCTACCTCAGGATTAGGACATTACACCGAGCCAATGAGACGTAAAACTCGAGCCTTAACTATACGAGAGAGAGTCGATCAGAGTACACCTCCAAAATACTGAGTTGGAGCAACATGTCTGATGGGATACTCCCAAATACCTATTCCACGTGTCTTCCACGACAGCCCTAGTAGGTCCCAACCTACGCGACGACCAAGACAGCTCGACCTCGAGATAGCCGAACATATCAACCGAGGACTATATCGAGGACTCATGACGAAGTTCCTGACTAAAGCTTACCGTCGAGGTTACCATCCGAGCTTAACCTCGGCAGATCTCCACCAGTATCCTCGACGACCTTGGCAGATCTCCACAAGTGTCCTCACCGAATCAGTGCAAGAACCTCGACTTCCAGACTATCTATCCTCGGAATGAAGTCAACATCAAGCATTTAATGCTTACGACGTGTCAGCGTATTCCCTGGAAGAGGCAAGACATTCCAGCTAAGAGAAGAGATTTCTTCACAACCAAGCAACAGTAGCATTTATGGCTTCTCCTCATTTCCAAGACGGAAACTTCCATTCTATCCCTGCAGACTGACAGAGGAATGGGTTCTCCAATAATCACCAACTCCCTCAAGACCAGGTGACTCACTTAATACCTTCTCAACACGTCATCCCTGGCTATAAAAGGAAAGGTATTCTTTCATTAAAAACCAAGCTGTATTTACTCCCAAGAACAGACTAAAATACTGGAGAATCACATTTATTGCTAGCATTAAACACTCCCATATTTACTTCCTGTAAATGACTAGTAAGCATTCAACATAAAACTGCCCATACACTTATTGAGACACTGACTCTCACGCTAGAGGGTGCTAGTCGGGCAAACCCCCGACATCCTTGACGGTGCTTTCATTGTTTTACAACAGGAATTCCACTTACTCACGACGGTTTGGTCCCGATAGGAGACGCCTTTTGAGAGCCGGGGCATCCTGACCAGAAGTTAGGTATACACGTGGATCCAACGTGGTCACAAAGATCTTTTTGGCGTGATCAGTTTGGTTCCATTGTCGGGACCTGAAAACAACCTTGACGAACGAGTGAGATGGCGACAAGAAAACAAACACCTACTAAACAGCCTCCTCCCACAACTGCCTCAATAACTCCCCGAGCAGAGTCTCCAGCGAAGAAAACCACGGAGCGCGCTATGGAGACCACTTCAAATCCCATTCTGGAGACACCTGTTAAAATCATAGGAGAGCCGAGGACAGCAAAAGTCACTCAGGCGGCTCAGAAGAAAGCCCTAGCCGGCAAAGGCAAGAAGAAGAACAGTGGGCGCCCTAGGGAGAGCCCACCTGCGAGCAACGCCGCCGTAGGGCCCATTGCTCGCCATATCGGCGAAATCGCAACACGGGAGGAGCCGAGGATCCTCACACAAAATGAATGGGACCTCGCTGAGCTCGAGCATATCCAAAAAGAAAGAACGTTCATGGAAAAACAGAGGGAATTGGAGATACGCGAGCATGAGCACAAAAGGATCAAGGAGAAAATCGGCGGACTGACGAACCACAAGCAAGATCGATCAGGGGATCAGAGGCAAGGTCTCATGTGCGCACTTCGGGATCCAGTACGACCAGAATAAGTGTCCACGAGAGAATTGAAAGACCCAAGGAAATCCAGAGGATCAGTGCTCATGACAGACTGACCAGGGATGACAGAGGAGCTCGCCCAAAAATGAGCGTTCATGACAGAATCTCCTACACTCTGATATCACAAGGAGAGTCAGGACGAAGAGATCAAGGGGAACGGTCTCGTGGAAGAATGACGCATCGAGCACGATCACACACTCCGGGGAAGAGTGAAGGCTGATCGGATGCCACTTCCCATAAACGACGAAGGGAAAATGACCTCCCACCTCGACCACCTCGCGGAGACAAGGCAGTGAGGTCAGAAGAGGGCTTGCTCAAAAAGCTCCAAGAAAGGTTGGAAGCCCTGGAGTCAGGGAAACTCGATAGTAAGTCGAGAGATCAATTCGCCCTGTTCTGCAAACGAATTAGGGAAACCTCGCCCGATTCGAGACTCAAACTCCCCGCGCTCAGGTCCTATGAGGGGAAGACAAATGCCAAGGAGCATGTATCAAGCTTCGAGGCTAAAATGGGAATCTGCTCGAGCAAATTAGACTTGTGGTGCAAAGCCTTTTTGAGCACCTTTGAAGGTACGGTGCTGAAATGGTTCGAAGAACTCGAGAGGGGCTCAATACCCGACTTGCATGAATTCAAAACCTCGTTCCTGAATAAATTTTCTGCTGCGGGGGACATACCAAAAAGCCAGTCAGACCTCGCCAAAGTGAAGCAAGGCGAAGAAGAGTCCCTGGTCGCGTACCTGAAAAGATTCCGAGGTGTGGCCGAAGAGCTCCAGAATGTGCCCGACAAGATGATCATACTCTGCTTTGAGGCAGGAATCCAGCCGGGCATGATGTCCCATGTGTTCAATATTCAGCCACCAGCTTCAAGTGCGGCCATGTATCTGGCTGCCCAGAAGATCGGAGAGACAGAGAGTGGCATTGAGGCAAAGGCATTAAAGAGGGGAACATCAACATCGGCCAGCAAGACTGTCGAGGTGAAGGCAAGTATGCCAACGTTAAAAGCAACGGCGAGGAAAGATAAGAACAAAAACCCAAGGGAGGAGGAACATTTTACACCCTTGAGTGAGACAAGAGAGCACATAATGAACGTGTTGTTTCGGGAGAAGAAGTTGGATCGACCCCGCCCACTGATGAAGGTTGACTATCAGCGCAACCTAAATAAGAAGTGTGCTTACCACAAGGAGAACGGCTACGACACGGAAGAATGCTTCCAGTTAAAAAAGGAGATACAAAAGTTGATTGACCGAGGATCTCTCAAAAGATTTGAGCTCGGTGGAGCTCGACCTGCAAACCAATACAGGAACAGAGTGGAAGAAAACCCCATCGAGGAGGACGCCGACGTCCATACCATTCAAGAAGACGCACAAAGTATAACACAGCTCAAGGATACCATTCATAGCCTTGACAAAGTGTTTAGCCCGCTACCTGACCAAGACGAGGAGGGGATAACATTTTATCCCAGCGAGGTAGTAACAAATCCTACTGCAAAAGAGCAATCGTTAACTCTCCGTGTCCAGATCAGGAGTCGGTTTGTCAGAAGAGTGTTGATTGACACCGGCGCAGGACGAAACGTGATGTTTTACGGTTGTTTCAAAGCACTAGGATTCAGAGATGCTCATCTCAGCCCAAGTGGCGTAAGGCTAGAAGGATTTACTGGGCACAAGGTCACGGTCAAAGGGGTAATAACTCTCCAGGTTACCTTGGGAGAGAATGATCGGCGTCGGACCGAGGATGTCAGCTTCCATGTACTCGACCTTGAATCCCCCTACAATGCAATACTGGGACTACCCGCTCAGGTCAAGTTTGACATGGTCTCTTCACCAGCTCACCAGAGAATCAAATTCCCGACCAAAGGAGGGACTGGTATGATGAAAAATGACCCCAAAAGCACCCTCGTATACCTGAAGCTCGTCAGGCAAAACGAGGAAAAGATGAAAAAGAAGGGGATAGCATTGTCATCGGGAAAACACTCCGAAGACACTCCTCCTAGGGGTGAAGGGGCTGCGAGTGGCTCAAGCAGTAGGGGACTGCCGAAGGAAACAAGTGTTGCGGGGAACCAGGTTGATCAAACCAACCTCATCTCCGAACAATAGCAATCAAAGCGAGCTAAGGAAACTAGCTCACCAGGAAAGGATGGAGGTTCTGAAATGCCCGAGGTGAACCAGTTGAAGCCCGCTCCAGAATCAAGTGATCGGCCTCAAGACGAGATGATCGTGGTCGAAAGCTTAGACAACCGAAATGAGCCCGACATTCTACCTCATGAAAATTTAGACGAGGTAATCATAAGCTTCGACCACCCGGGCCAAAAAAATCAAGGTGGGGAGGGAGATACCACCAAAGGAAAGGGAAGAGATCATCGCATTCCTGCGAGCCAACACCGACGTCTTCGCATGGACGGTCGAGGACATGGAGGGCATAGATGAAGAGGTCGCGGTGCACAGACTGAGCGTGGACACAAGCATCACCCCGGTGCAACAGAGACCCCGTGTCTTCTCTCCCGAAAAGCAGGCCGCGATCAAGGAAGAGGTCAAAAAACTACTACTGGCAGGAATCATTGAAGAAATCCTATATCCCACATGGTTGGCAAACGTAGTTATGGTCAAAAAGATGAGCAAGAAGTGGCGCATATGCGTGGACTTCACCGACCTCAACAAAGCCTGCCCAAAAGATTGGTATCCACTCCCAAGGATCGACCAGCTCGTCGACGCAATAGTAGGTCACTGAATCTTAAGTTTTATCGACGCATACTCTGGGTATCATCAAATCCGTATGTGGCTCGCGGATCAGAAGTTGACAGCATTCCGAGCAGCAGGGGCACTGTACTGTTACGTAATGATGTCGTTCAGATTGAAGAATGCAGGAGCGACCTATCAAAGAATGGTGAATAGGGTATTCGGTGACCAGCTCGGTCGAAATGTAGAGGCATTCATCGACGACATGGTTATAAAGACAAAAGGGGGTAGCCACGTCGCCGACCTCGACGAGACATTCGCCAACTTGAGAAAAAATAAGATAAAGCTGAATCCCGCGAAATGCGCATTTAGAGTGAAGGCGGGAAAGTTTTTGGGCTATATGGTGAACGAAAGGGGGATTGAGGCTAATCCAGAGAAGATCAAGGCCTTGGTAGACATGCGGGCTCCAGCCTCAGTGCGAGGAATACAACAACTAAACGGGCGTATCACGGCTTTAAGTCGGTTCATCACCAAGGCAGCAGAAAGGAGCCTGCCATTTTTCAAAGCATTGAAGGGATCAAAGAAATCATTGTGGAATGAAGAATACGATAGGGCATTCGCCGAGCTGAAAGAATATCTCGGCAGCCCGCCGCTGCTCTCCAGCCCAAAACCATCCGAAGTCCTGTACATATACCTCGCCGCTTCAGGCTCAGCAGTAGCGTCAGTACTACTAAGGCAAGACAAGGAGATTCAAAGACCCGTGTATTACGTCTCCCACGCTCTAACTGACGTGGAGACGAGGTACCTAAACGTCGAAAAGGTGGTCTTGGCCTTATAGTAACACCCCAGAGACTCCGATATTATTTTCAAGCCCATGCTTTGATCGTCTACACCGACCTACCACTGAGAAGAATACTTCATAAACCCGATGTAGCTGAAAGAATGATGAAGTGGGCAGTAGAACTATCGGGGTATGATATTACTTACGAACAGAGAAAGGCGATCAGAGCCCAGATCTTGGCAAACTTCATCGCAGAGACATCATTTACCAGGGATGATTCTGACTCAGCTGAACCAGAAAAGGCGAGCACGCCAAACAAATCTCCCAACTCGACCAGAGAAGGAACGGAGCCTAAATCACCGGCTAGACCAAAAAACTGCTGGACGATGTACGTCGATGGTTCGTCGAGCAAAGAAGGAAGTGGTGCGGGGTTATCGTTAACATCACCTGAAGGAGAGGAGATCGGTAGAGCAGTTCGATTCAACTTCCCCGCATCCAACAACCAAGCAGAGTATAAGGCCTTCATCTCCGGCATCGAGCTAGCAAAAGAAGTCGGAGCCCAACACCTGCTCATCTTTAGTGACTCTCAACTCGTTGTAAGGCAAATTTTGGGGGGAATATGGGGTCTGCCACCCCACGTTGCTGAAATATTGCGAGCTTGCGAGGAAGTTGCTGGGGGAAATCAAGTATTGGGAGCTGGTGCAGATCGAAAGAGCAAACAACGCGAGGGCTGATTATCTGTCAAAAATAACTTCCGGCGAGTTGGAAGATCTTCCGGAGGGAGTACAGACGGAGTTCCTAGATTTACCCTCCGTCAACAAAGAGCCTGTTTTACCCATCACAGCTATTCCTAAATGTTAGATCGACGAAATTCAGGAATACATTGAATGGGGAAGGTTTCCCGAAGACGACGTCCTGGCACGAATCATACAAAAAAGAGCAGTTAGGTACACGGTGATCGGAGAAGTGCTTTATAGAAAATCATTCACTAAGCCACTTCTCCAATGTGTGCGGCCAGACACAGTGGAGGACCTGCTTGCCGAGGTTCATGAAGGCGTTTGTGGAGGACACCCCGGCGCGAGGACGCTAGCTGATCGGATTCTCTTCCACGGTTATTATTGGTCGAGCTTGAGAAAAGACGCGGAAGCTTATATGCGGAAATGCGACAAATGCCAGAGATTTTCAGATATTCCTCGCTTACCAACAGTTCCTCAGACTCCAGTAGTAGCGGCCTGGCCGTTTGACATGTGGGGAATAGACCTCATCGGCCCCTTCCCAAAGGCTAAGGGTAACTGTGAGTTCGTGATCGTTGTGGTCGACTACTTCACTAAATGGATAGAGGCAAAACCCCTAGCCAGCATTGCCGAGGATAAAGCCATCAGTTTCGTCCACGACTACATCTGGTGTCGGTTTGGGTTACCTCGGGTAATTGTCTCGGACCATGGAACGTAGTTCTCCACCAAATTCACTGCGAGCTGTAAGCGCATGAAAGTCAAACACTGGATGTCCTCAGTAGCTTGCCCGCAAGGAAATGGCCAAGCAGAAGCTGGGAACAAACAGATTCTTCATGCTTTAAAAAGAAGCCTTGAAGAGAAAAAGGGAAGATGGTTCGACGAGCTCCCCGCCATCCTATGGAGTATTCGAACCTCGGTGAGAGGATCAACTGGGGAAACTCCATTCGCCTTAGCCTACGGATCAGAAGCTATGGCACCGGTAGAAATGGCCCTTCCGACCTGCAGGGTGACCTATTTTAGCGAGGAGACAAACATAGAAGCCCAGGGGCTCGACTTAGACTTACTCGAGGAAAGAAGGCTCGAAGCGAGAATGAGAATGATAAACTACAAACAGCTCACCAAAAGCCATCACGACAAACGAATTAAGCCGAGGACCTTCTCGACAGGGGACTTGGTACTCAGGAAGATAGAAGTAACGGGGAGGAATGCGAGCAGGAACAAGCTCTCCCCAAATTGGGAAGGTCCCTTCAGAATCACGGGCATTATCCGAGAAGGCACATATCGGCTGGCCGACCAAGAGGGGAAAGAGCTAAAAAACCCATGGCACGCCGACCACCTCAGACGTTATTATTAATGAAATATTTTGTAATAGCTATTGTAAAAAAAGCACATATATATAGAAGTCTTTGAGTTTCTTTCATATTATTTGTTGCCACCAAAACCTTACGGAGTCAAGAAATATACAGGAATAGGGCCTTATCTAAAATATTCCCCAAAGGGGAATTTTAGAGCTCTACCCCTAATAAATCCTCACTAAAACAAGAACAAAACAGGACAATTTATCCAAAGCAGTCCTCGCTAATCAAGGATAAAGCCTTAAGAGGTGTCCAAACAAATCTCCTTAAACACAGGAGACTCCATAAAAAGCATCAAAATTTCAAAACAAAATATACTTCAAACTATCAAACAGACTAGATAGTAAACTATATTTAAGCTCGGCATAAAAAATCGACAGAAATAAAAATATCAACAAAAAATTGTTTATTACAAGTATAAAACTCGGTAAAGCGAGGAGGAAAAAAGATCAGGAGGCTTCCTCGGCAGCATGCACAGCTCGACTGTATTCATCTTGGTTTGATTTCTCCCCCTAGAACTGCTGCAGCCTCAGGTCGCCATCAAAAGGAGCCTTGGGATCGGCCTTCAGAATCTTGACGAGGTTGCGGAGGTTATGGTCGAAGGGTGTGGGTGGATTCCATGGCTGCTTGCCTTTCTTAGCATCACCCTCGTGCAAAGTTTTGAGCTCATCCTCCTCGAAAGGCACCATCACATGGCCCTTCCTCGCCTCCTCGCCAAAAAACAAGGTCTTATTCCAGCAGAGGAGGTCGCCCAAGGGAATGCCCGCCGCCGCAGCTACCCGCAAGATATGCTTCTTTCCCTGAATGAAGTAAGGAGCAAGAGTCTGACCCCAGTCCCGGGACTTCTTAAAATTTTCAATTACTTGATCAGCCGGGGGTACGGCTTTGGCAGCGGCGAGCTCCCCTTCAAGATTAGCAAGTCGGAGTTTGAGGTTGACAACCTCGCACTCAGCAGCATTGGCCCTCTACTCCTCCGCCAGCTTCTCGGCAGCCAAGGTCTCCTTCTCAGCGACCGTCACTGATAGCGAGCCGCGAGCTTGGTCGGCATCCCACCTCGCCTGCTTCGTCTCCCTCTCCAGCTACGAAGCCTTGCTCTGGGCTTCATCGGCTTTCCTCACCAAAGCCTCAACCTCACCCTTGAGACGAAGATTTTCATCACTCAGCTTCTCCCTCTCCGCCTCAAGATTTTTCAAGCCAGTACGGGTGCTGTTTAGCTCCTTGCCGAATAGCTGGAGAGTGGTGCCGATCTGAGGGGAAAAACAACCATTAGAAAGAAAGTAATAGCATAAAAGACAAAGTTCTGGGAAAGGAGGTTACCTTGCTCATAGCAAAACCAGCTCGGCCCAACGCCTCAGCAGGATTCATTGCCCTGAGCTCCTCAAAAAGGTCGTCATCAACACAACGAAGGATGACCCCCTGACCAGCGGTCACTCCCGGAGACGACTTATCCATATGGGCAAGATTTTTCAGAGCAGGGACAGTGCCGATTTCTTTGCCGAGCTTGAGGCCAGCGGCGCGGGTTTCGGGATGCTCAAAATCGCTCCTCAGCCAAGAAGCATTGCCCTCTCCGGGTTTAGCTCAGATATTCTGGGCGGGCGAACGAGCTGGGGGCTCAGAAGAGATAGATCGGCCGGCAGCAACATCCTCGGAGGCCTCGGTGTCTTCATCAATCAAACCAGAAGCAACAGACACCTTCTTCTTCTATCGACGAGGAGGGTCATCGGACGAAGGCTCGCTAGAAGAGGAACTTGGTCC
Source organism: Platycodon grandiflorus (assembly GCA_016624345.1). Taxonomy (NCBI): domain Eukaryota; kingdom Viridiplantae; phylum Streptophyta; class Magnoliopsida; order Asterales; family Campanulaceae; genus Platycodon; species Platycodon grandiflorus. Next base: position 19,854,548 of record CM028364.1, on the reverse strand, counting down.
CTTAGCAGCTCGGGTAGTCCTCTTCTGTGGCTGCTCGGATTGGGGCTAGCTCCCTACAGCGACCGTAGGAACGGCGGTGCCCTCCCCGGCAGCCTCGATGTCAGCCAGAGCAGCAGGGAGCTCGGCAACTCGGGCCACAGAAATCTCCTCCAAAGCATCTGGAGAGGCTAAGAAGTCATCGATCTGAAACATGACTGTTGAAAAGAATAAACAGTTAGAAAAACAATGAAAGAAAAACTATGGCATTATCAAAAGCATAGAGGAAAAACTATTACTAGGGTCACAGCCCGCTTCTGTTCGTTTCGGGCAGAAAACGCAGTCCTCCCTGAACTGCAAATCTTGATGAAGTGGCCAGCCCGGAAAGCTCTTCACCGGGATCACGGGGTAGATCACCCTCATTTCCGGGACCCTCTTAGCCGACAGACTGGCAATATGCAACAAGGGCTCGGTCCTGACAATAGCAGCCCAGTCATAGAGGCGAGAGGATGTCTTGCCCTCGAAGCCGAGATCGTGTTCGATGGCGGCCTTCACCTTCTTCTCGTAAGTTGTAAGCTCGTCCGAAGAAGAGTCGGGAACCTTAAAGGCTTGACGAGGAGGAGGAAAGCACCATCCTTTCCTGCATTCAACCAAGATAACCTTATCCGCCTAGCCACTGACTTTGCTGGGGGTATCTGTGAAAAGCTTGACCCCATAGTTTTGGGTCTTGCAATGGAGCCGGCCCTGTGTGTTGTTCACCAGAAAATAATGACGGAGGAGGTTGATGGTCGGCTCAAACCCGTGAGAACGAACTATAACGAAAAAGCTCGAAAGCATCCTCATGGTGTTCAAAGAGAGGTCCAAAGGATGCGCAGACATGTTCTTCAAAAATAGACAGATGAAAGGGTCGAGGGGTAAACGGAGACCGACGTCAAAAAAGCTAACGTAAAAGCTAACCTTATCTTTCCTCTGCCTGAGGTCGGCTAATTGGCTGTCAGCCCGGGGAAGTGTAGCTCGGAAATCATTTGACAAATACTCAAAGCGAGTTCTCCATGTAGCTAAGTCGGTGGTGGTAGCTTGATTCCTCCACTCCTTAATAGCCCTTTGCTTGGGGGCTCCCCGCTCCGAAGGCGCTACTGGGGGAATTGGAGGTCGACCTGAAGTAGATGCTCCGCCTTTGGTCCTAGCCATCTGCACAAAAGCGAATTCATTAGATCTGAATACGCGGGCAGACGAAGGACCCGCGGCTTTCCTTTTATATCTCCTATGACCAGAGCGGGCTCTTTCTGCTCTAGCGGCCTGGTAAGCTCAGGACCGATTAGCATGAGCTTTTTCGGCCTCAGCGGCCTCATGATCCCTTCTCTCCCTCCTGGCCTTAATTCGGGCTATTATTTTATCAATGGTGAAATAATGGTCCCAGAGCTCGTCTACAACCTCGTAGGGACGGATTTCTTGCATGGCGGAAGACAAAGGGAGATCGGGAATATCATAAAGGTCATCAGCGACCACGAAGAAATCTTCTACCTCAATACCCTGACTCACTAAAAATGCCCTCGCCGCACTGGGGGGTACGAAAGCCCATCGACCGTGAGATTGTCTATATATGTTCTCACCAGTAGGAGAGCGAGCAAAAATGGACGAGGAAGCAGAGCCAAACGAGGGCGACGCCGAGCTCGTAGAAGGAGAGCTTGACGAGACCGAGCTCGACGAAGATGTCGAGCTCGAAGACTCAAGGGGGTTAAAGACAAAATTGACTCCTTCTAGAAATGACATGCTAAAAACTGTAAAAAGAGGGAGCCGAGTAATAAATTACCTGAATCGAGGAGGAATTCGGTGCGACGAGAAGAGAAGATGAACAGACTGCCTGAGAATTTGAAGGGCACCGGAGTTAGTACCGGCGACAAGATTCGAAAAAACTCAAGAGTTTGCAAAATGTGTAAAGCAAATATGGCTGAAACCGATATCAAAGAAAAACACGAAAGAAGTGAAGACAGACTTACAGGATGAACAGGAACTAGAGTGGCCAAAGGAAGCGGTACTGGGTTTTTCACAAACGGTAATGGCGCCGAAAATCTCTTGGAATCGTCGGAGAAGAAGGGTTTTTGCAAGGGTTCAGTGAAAAGTGAATGCCGTAACAGTAACTTCTACCTTTTATAGCCCGGATCTTCGGGTCGACCCAAGTCAAAACACACGGATCCTAGCTTGGCTTCTTCTGGAAGCCAAATGTCGTGGAGACCACGCGCGAGTAGAAGAGCGTCCAATCACGTTCTAAAAGTGGAAAGGACGTGAAATTAATGCAGAACAGCTCCGTACTTCCCACTCATGTCACGAGGATGTCACCCTACGCATTCGTGTCTTCCCCAAACGAGTTTGACGTATAGCTTCCAGGGCAGCTCGCTGAAATGGCCAGACCGAGCTGGTCTCGTTACCTCTAGCGTGGAAAAGAGCTCAGAGTGTGTATGACGGACTATGGGGTAGATTCCTCTCGCTCAGGATAAATCCATTACACTCAAGGACTCGAGGGCTACTGATGGGATCCTCCCAAATACCTATTCCACGTGTCTTCCACGACAGCCCTAGTAGGTCCCAACCTACGTGACGACCAAGACAGCTCGACCTCGAGATAGCCGAGCATATCAACCGAGGACTATGTCGAGGACTCATGACGAAGTTCCTGACTAAAGCTTACCGCCGAGGTTACCATCCGAGCTTAACCTCGGCAGATCTCCACCAGTATCCTTGACGACCTCAGCAGATCTCCACAAGTGTCCTCGCCGAATCAGTGCAAGAACCTCAACTTCCAGACTATCTATCCTCGGAATGAAGTCAACATCAAGCATTTAATGCTTACGGCGTGTCAGCGTATTCCCTGGAAGAGGCAAGACATTCCAGCTAAGAGAAGAGATTTCTTTACAACCAAGCAACAGTAGCATTTATGGCTTCTCCTCATTTCCAAGACGGAAACTTCCATTCTATCCCTGCAGACTGACAGAGGAATAGGTTCTCCAATAATCACCAACTCCCTCAAGACCAGGTGACTCACTTAATACCTTCTCAACACGCCATCCCTGGCTATAAAAGGAAAGGTATTCCTTCATTAAAAACCAAGCTGCATTTACTCCCAAGAACAAACTAAAATACTGGAGAATCACATTTATTGCTAGTATTAAACACTCACATATTTACTTCCTGTAAATGAACAGTAAGCATTCAACATAAAACTGCCCATACACTTATTGAGACACAGACTCTCACGCCGGAGGGTGCTAGTCGGGCAAACCCCCGACATCCATGACGGTGCTTTCATTGTCTTGCAACAGGAACTCCACTCATGACGGTTTGGTCCCGACAGGAGACGCCTTTTGAGAGTCGGGGCATCCTGACCAGAAGTTAGGTATACACGTGGATCCGACGTAGTCACAAAGATCTTTTTGGCGTGATCAATGTCCTTCAACTCGGCTCGACTATGTGAAGGATAATTTTCGCCACCTCTAAACACACCCACCTACCGCACATAAACACAGATAAACATGCCAAGACAGATGCAGTTTTGATTCCTTTCTAACATAACAGGTCACATTTGCTTTCAACCTCTACAAGTTCACAAACAAGGTTAATGCAGCTGCTCGATCATTCCAGTCTAAAAAACGGCCAACGATTATCTGTAACCATTCTCATCATTCAAGATCATAATTTAACAACAGGATCTTAAGACTGGCTGTAAGTACCACAAGTACCAATAATCATTGAACAAATTTCTCGACATAGGTTCTTGATCAGGCGAGCGGTCAATGATTAACTCTAGCTAAGCGTTGAAATTGTACCCTAATCTACGGACAATCAGAAATAAAATCAAAGGACAGATGATCTGACAAGTGTACACACAATTACAAAGCTCGCTGAATTACAGATGATACTCTAGTAATACGTATTATATTAAAACAAAATAAATTACATAATCAAGATCTTAACACATATAATATAATCAATGGAGTTGACAATCGATATTTTATATATATAAGGGGTTTGATGATGGCTTTGTTACAGAGACTTACTATTTCTAAAATATTAGGGGGTTTGATGATGGCTTTGGTACAGAGACTTACTATTCCTTCATCCTTAAACTATGCCTACAAACCAGTTGTTACTTGTTACTACTATATATAATCATCTGATCACTTTGTTATATATACAAAAACCAAGTCATGCATGTGTTCAAAAGTCAAAGGAGGAACTCCAAGATAATTGAGGAAGTCAACATGATGAACGGTGGGTAGTCGGCAGATGTTTACATCGTAAGAAACATATATCTATCCAAATTAAAATACCTAAAGGAAGAGACGATCAAAAACCAAGGTCTCGACTAGAAAGATGGTATATTCCATCTGAAAGGCACCGGCCGGCAACGCACTAAACCAGTATATGTACTAGTAAACGTATCTTTAGTCATCTACGTTATTAGGAGGGCTAAACACTCGATCTAACCCGATTTTAAACTTTAAAGAATAAGAAATACAATTTTTAAAATGATATACAGTACAATTATCGATGCAGTTATAGTTGTAAAGTAGAGATTTCCTATCATTTTGTGCACATATTTGGTACGATACAATATTTTCAGAACTAAAACAACATATAATGAAATGAAATGAATATATAGCCTGAAAGAGTATGCTTCTGTTGTAGGTTACTGGGTAGGCAATATCTCACTAAACATTGACCTTGTATGTAATTTAATATAATTGTCACCGTCCAACAGCTTTACCCTAACGGCTACCATGTATTGATTTAGAAACAAAGGATTAAAAATTCAAAGGGTTGACATCTGATGTGGCGGGAAAAATGGCTATAAATAGGCTAAGGTAATCACCTCTTCACCACCACAACGCAAACATTATCAAGCCTGAAGCACTATTAGTCTCGCCTCCTCTCTCTCTCTCTCTCTCCTACTCTCTCAAATGGCAATCCCGGTGATTGATTTCTCAAAGCTCAGTGGGGAGGAAAGGGCCAAGACATTGGCTCAGATAGCTAATGGGTGCGAAGAATGGGGTTTCTTTCAGGTACCTTATTATCAAACTTAACCAAATCTTTTAGGATATAGCGCGTATGTATACATATATGATCAGGTGTATACTTACAGATATATATTTATATATATAGACTAATACTATCTATGATACTTGTAACAGTTGGTGAATCACGGGCTTTCTGAGGAGCTCCTCGAGAGGGTGAAGAAGGTGAGCAATGAGTGCTACAAGACTGAAAGGGAAGAAAACTTCAAGAAGTCGGTGCCAGTGAAGCTGCTGAATGAGCTGGTCGACAACAAAATCGACGGCAAGGTGGACAATGTGGACTGGGAGGATGTATTTCTTCTTTCAGATGATAACGAGTGGCCCTCAAAGACCCCAGGATTCAAGTAAGTATTTCTAGTAATTGGTTACAATACAAGATGAGCATTAACTAAATTTCAGGCATTCAAGCCATTCCAAATCTTGAATTGCTTAATTATAGTTAAATCTTCCTCTAAGCAACAGCGGGATGATCAGGAAAACATATATTAAAAAAAAATAAAAAGATAGCTATAATAGAATTTTTCCTACAAGTAGAGAGTTGTTGAGAAGGTTGTTCAAGAAGAATATGTACTAGAACGCGGATCATTTCATCTAATTTGTGTGTTAAATGAAAAACAGGGAAACCATGCTGGAGTATCGATCTGAATTGAAGAAATTGGCAGAGAGGGTGATGGAAGCAATGGATGAGAACTTGGGTTTACCAAATGGATACATCAAGACGGCCTTCAATGGAGGAGAAGGAGACAATGCCTTTTTCGGTACCAAGGTGAGCCACTACCCACCTTGTCCACACCCTGAGATGGTGACCGGTCTTAGAGCGCACACCGATGCAGGAGGAGTCATCTTACTCTTCCAAGATGACGTGGTGGGTGGCCTTCAAATCCTCAAAGACGGGGAATGGATTGATGTGCAACCCATACGCAATTCTATTGTCATCAACACTGGTGATCAGATAGAGGTTCTGAGCAACGGGCGCTACAAGAGTGTTTGGCATCGTGTCCTGGCTAAGCCATACGGGAATAGGAGATCAATTGCTTCATTCTATAACCCATCATTTAACGCCACAATAGCTCCTGCACCAGAACTAGTAGAGAAAGTCGACACACAGGTGGAACAAGATTACCCCAAGTTTCTGTTTGGCGACTACATGTCAGTATATACTGAACAGAAGTTCCTCCCGAAAGAACCAAGGTTCCAAGCTGTGAGGGCTATGTAAAATACAGATAGATGATCTTCCGACAAGGGAAACAATACTGCTTTCCCTTTTGTTTGAGTTCATAAATGTTATGCATTGGTAGTGATAAGCTTTCACCAAAGTGGTTGTCATTCTGCATGCAACAACATATGCAGAATAGAACAGTAAGGTTACTTGGGCGTTAGTTTGATTATTATGTTGTTATATGGTTATTTCGGTTTTCGCAATGGGTTGTAACTTTGGGTGTTGATTGTAATTGTCAACTGTTTGCCTTGTAAATCATAAACATAGAATTTGTACTTTATAAAGTACTTCCTCGATCGGGTGTCCTGTTACTGATAAAGTATACTTAACCATGTGCTACTTTGTATACGAGAGGTTTATTCTATTTCTAAGATGTCAACAGATTTAAGGGTTAAATTATTTCTGTGTGTTCTGTCGTTTAATTAGTTTATGAGTAAGATAACGTTGGTTTCCATAGTCGGCTGTTCTAGATCCAGCGCCTAACTGGCAACTAGTATTTTGTCCAACCATTGCCCGAGAGTCCCTCGAGGACAATGGAGCTGTTAACTGCATGGACAGCTAATTCTGCCCTCTAAGGTTTCTATCAGTAAGAATATTACAGACACACACACAAGACCACGGCTGTGCGTGTTATATATATAAAAACACACACAAACACACAAGAGAACTTTAAAACCTGCTGTAAATTGATTCTCCTTTTTCTTTAATTGCGGTTCAAGATTAGTAGTTTAACATTGAGTACGACTTTCAGAGAGTTAATGTTCAGAATTTCCATATCTAATTTCATATTTTAAACATTTGCATATATAAACGCACCAGTCCCAAGTTCTTGATTTCTTTTCCAAAGCATTGCAGATTTTATATATATAATATCACAACTCAAAAGTCCAAAGCAATCAGTTGGTAGTCAATTTCAGCTTTAGCATAGTATAATAATGTTCAAAGTCAATATCTTACTAACTGAAAAAGGAAAAAGAACAAAATAAAACAAAAGGAAGTCAACATCTGAAAACAAACCAGATTACAACACAGATTTTCATGTACAGCATAACTGTCATCAGGATAGTATCATCTCCAGTTTCTTTCTCCATATCTACTTCAGTTGAGTTATATTATACACATTTGAAGTACATGAGAGCTGTTCTTACACATTTTTGAAGGCCAAAAACTCATTCCTACTCTTTTCCCATTTTGATTTTACCAAGAACCATCTGTACCTCTTAGTGCTTGTTAGGTAGGATGGAATCAAGCTAGAAAGGAATGGATCCAGGCTAGCCCATTCCATTTGTTTGTTTGGTAGCTGTGCCCCAGAAAAGAAAGCCCGTAACAAGCCTTTCTGGCTTTCCGTCTCATGGACAATGACTTGGTCTTTTGTGTCCTAGAAACCAAACATAGTAACTGTGAAGCTGAACGTGGATCTTCATACCCCTTTCACAACCATTGGATTCTAATTTTTCGTCTACCATGTTTTTAGTAAAATTTTGTCATAAAATTCTTCATTGAATATCATTCCCTCAACAGTTCCATGTTTGCCAACCAAATTCCATTCTAGCAACATTTCCATTCTGTGCTCAGATGATTCAGATCCATTCCATTCTAGCTTCGATCAATTCTTGCATACCAAAGGTAGCCTTGGAGTTTCTCGAATAATCTTTGTATAACTAATCCATACCTATTAGAACTCTTGCTTTATCTTTATAGAACTATCCCCACCTTGGCAGAGTTCAACATAGGTATTCCATACGTGATACCTACAATTCTTCTAAAGTGGGATCTTAAGATGGATGAGATGTCCCTCGAAAGGAAAAAACAGAACACAAAAAACCGAAGAAGCAATCATTCTTGCCCATTTGAAGGGTTAGGTGTAGCTTTGAATATTCTTGGATCAGAACAGCTAGTTTAATGCCTGCTTTTGCTCAGAGAGGGAGCAGAGGGTCTTAGTATAATTTAAAACTCCCGTACGGAATATATATATATATATATATATATCTCTTCGGGTCTTCATATACTTGGGGAGGAAGGCCCATGGATTCCTTCTAGTCACTGCTTAACTACTCAGAAATGGAGGCCACCCATCATCAATGGTGGCTTTTATTAGCACTATACCTTCACAATCAGGATTACAGTCTGATTGTAGACGTTTCCAAACCGAAAGGCTCTGACTTGTTCTATAATTTTTATTTTTCTTATGCAGCTTAAGTACCACCTTTCAGTGTGGAATTCATGTGCAATAGCTTTCAGACTTTTCATCGTCTAATTTTCTACTCTTTCTGGTTTTCAATATTGCATGAATCAGAAGTCTAGCAAAATTGAAATAATGATAGTCCCTGTAACACGGACCCCTTCATTTCACCCGAAGCACCCGTTTCAACTATACACAATACAGACATGGGTGAGGAAGTTGGTCACAAGTGAAATCCTACATCCTCGCCCAGCACCCATACCCGAGTCCTTGTAACATAGAGGATAGTAGGAAGTCAAGCAAGTAAGAACGATGTTTCAGACCATTTACAAGCTAGAAACAATCATTTTTAATTGAGCTGCGATTGTCAGGATACAATTACAGTATGAGCTAGGGGCAGACCCTACCTTAATATATGGGAGCCAACATGGGATCAATGAGGGGTATATATATTTTCTACGCTGGACTACGTATATTTCTATGAACTATGTATGTACAGAAATTCACACGAACCTCAGACCAAGATGGATAAGTTATCCGACGAGGGTCTAAAGAGCCTTCTGATCTAGTCTCTCATTCCAATTCAGACAGCGGATCAAGCTGCGAAACCAATCACCCGTTTGGTCAAACTTGTTGACTGTTGGAAGTGGATGCTGGCTCATATGTATTCTGATAGAATCTCCTCTAGATAGTTGTTGCCTTCTTTTCCCATCTAAAGAGACCCAAGCATTACTTCGTGCATCATCCGGAATCTGTTCAGAAACAAACAATCTCAGAACTCATAAAATTGCATAAAGAAACTACCAATATTGATATTTCAATTTTTGGGCAAGTAAGCACTTGTTCTAGATATCAACAAACCATTTCAGGAACAAATCACAGACATACACTTCAAATATCAACTAAACACTCTTTGGGTTCAACCACAATATTCCAATAATTTTAATATACAACTAAACTCTCAGAATTCTTTGGTAACAACTATGTTCAACAGTCCAATTAGCCTTCAACAGAATCGCATCGGCACCTCTCCTTGAGCAAACTTTCTGTAAACAAGTCTTGTGAATAATGTTACAAACTGATTGAAGTTAAAATAATGTGGTTCTCAAGATATAACTGTAAAAGAATATAAGAAACGTTGTTGACAGGTAAATGTCATATAATGATCTACAATATCTATAATGAAACCCTACCAGCTAAAATTCTAAACAGCTTTTACTGTGCATATTACTCAACTGGAACGATTATCAAAGGTATGAATAGTTCTCTCCAGTTCAAATCAACCATAAATCATGCACTTTTTCACTTTCCGACATCCAGATACAACAAATAGTTATTGTGTTGATTGTTAGTATTACTTGCTCCATCAAAAACCTTAATTAAACATGACTTTCAATCTTCTCTTATTTATAATACAAGTTTGGTCTGTTTCGAACACTACAAAACTAAGTAAAGAAGCATTAACATGTAGAGCAATCACTGAATGAGAATGCCAGAAGAGAATTATCCCAATGGATCCTTCGTCAAATCAAGAAAATACATATAACCTAAACGAGAACACTAGAATAGAATTGCTAACACACATGCAGAAAAGTAATTGAGTCTGAAAAAGAAGATTAAATGTTCATGTCTGAATCTGACTATAACCTTCAACTGGTTAAGTCTTTTTATATTTTCTTGTAACATAGTAATTAGCAATAACCTAGAGCCAGCAGACACTAGCTACAACGTATACACACACCTTTAAGTACCATGGAAGAACTCGTAGTCTGCACAAAATACAGACGGCAATGCACATTCCAGTGTAAACTATATTTTATCTAATAAGCATACTTTAATTACATCATTTTTGACAGAATCGATAACATTTGAAAGCCTACAAATGAGTATATAGAAAAATAAGGATAGTCTGTCTTTCCGAGGAGGTGAGCAACTGGAGAAAAAAAATATATTTATGACATTGAAGACGGAAACAATTTAAGTATGCTAGTGGAAATGCTCCATATTTCTTTAACTCACAGCAATTCAAATTGCCCGGCCTATAGCTTAGGTACTGAAATTTCAGTACGCTACACATGCCATAGTTGAGCTCAGACCCACAAACAAACCCACGCCAAGTTCACATATGTCTTAGAATGCATATCCACACCCTAAGAAGAGAAAGCACCTACTGAATAGTTATATGCCATAGCTGTATGCTTTTTTCTGTTTAGGTTTTCTTTTAACCATTCTATAAGTCTATTCTTACAAATTTATCTTCATCTAAGGAAACATCTATTGTTACAATAGTGACATGGCCGGTAGTTCATTTATCGGATACCTAAATCTTCAAGCTCAAGGCTTTGATCTCTCGATACGAGTACCCTCGACGAAAAATGAACAAATTTGCTTCATGACAATCCCTAATGTAACTACCATTTCTAATATATATATATATATATATATATATATATATATATATATATATATATAAGAGAGAGATGGGACAACATGCTCAATAACACGAGTTCCAATTTTGTCTCTATGAGTATTTCCACAATTTGATCAATTACTATTAGAGCTTTTTGGGCAATCATAGATATATGTTAACATAAAGCATGTTATTCTTTTCCATATGCCATGCTTTACTTGTCCAAGATGCAAGTGCAAGTTACTTTCAAATACTTTCTCTGCAGTTAGTGTGTATAGACACAAAATTTGCAGCGAAGCTATGAACTTAGTAGTGCGCTTGAAGAATCAGGATAAGATAATTCAGCAATTGACACTGAAGTTGGGGTGTGGGGAGGAGGATATATAAAGCAGGTTGTACAAACTTATTTTTAAGATAAAGTGATTCACCTTCAGTTCGAGCCGTGCAGAATCTGGAAGTATAACAGGTCTGAATGAAAGGGAGTGTGGACAGATTGGTGTAAAGAGCATGCAGGGAACATTTGGATGCACCTGCATTGAAGATTTGACAATATTAGATACATTGTTGGCTTATTCTGAAAAAATGACCTTAAAGGACAAAATTAGGTCATGATAGAAAGCCTATGAAAACGGCTGCATAGCTTTTCAGCACATCAAATATTCACCATGAGGGGCAGCCTTGCCTCAGAAAAGTCTCTAGAAACCATATCCATTGTTCCCGTTGTTTCCGTTTTGTGTGTTTATATATATATATATATATATATATATATATATATATATATATACTAATTTGACAGAACTGGTTGTTTGGTTATTCCAGTCAGTTTAGTCTATGCATGGAAATAGACATTTTGTTTTGAAAGTTCTCGTGATCTTCTTAGATATTTTTCCTTTCACTCACTTCATTACTTGGTTCCCCCTGTCAAAATTGCAGCTACCACTGCATATAATCTACCATTGAAAGAAATGTAGGGACCCACACCCAACCCTCTCGACATGAAGAAACAAGAGAAGAGGGTCTTCCTGCTTGCTTAGATCAACAGTCTTCCACATCTCGGAAGATTTCCTTCACCCAACATCGCTTGCCAAGTATTCCCTCCGTCCCAAAAAAGATAGTCTCATTTGACAAATCAAACTTTTTAAAATTGTAGCTTTACTTGTACCTTCTTCAAATTACCCTCAAATTATTACTATTTTTTGGGATGGAGGGAGTATTCTTCTTATAAATCACTTCTTTTTTCCTCACAAATGTATACTCGAATGATAAACACAAGTTGATGTCCAGGTTGCTTTACTTATTTGACCTTACATTTATAATTACCAGGAACAGTTGATATAGCTTCATATGGAGAAGTACTTGATTTTCTCGAAAGTTGACAAGGAAACGAGAAAATTTGCATTTTACAGTAGCTGATAATATTGACTACTAATGAATGGAATATTCGGGTAGCAAACTTTAGATAAGGACTTTCAAGCTACAGAGCTACAATCAAGCTTACCATTGAACCTCCTGCAGCTGTAGAGTAAGCTGTACTCCCGGTAGGGGTGGCTATGATGACGCCGTCACCTTGCACCTATTAAATAAATGATGTCGGATGTCAGGGGGAGGATTGCTACAAGTTCAGATAAGGTAACTTGGTATAAATGGAGGTACAAGTTGATTGTTTAATTAAACTTCAATCTTCTAGAATTCCAGTCTTGTGAAAATGTCAATGGCTTTACTAAGAAGCATCTTAAATACATGCAAACAAGAGCCCAATTACTGCACCTTTGTTATGAGGCGGTCATGTTCATAACATTCAATTTTGGAAAGGTATGGGTTAGAACCACGATCAACCACAACCTCGTTGAGAACATCAAATATTTTCCCTGGCATTGCTTTCCCTTTTCGAAAAATCTCACAGCGGAGGCGCATTCTAAGAGTTATATAAACACCATCCACTGTGTCGTTTCCATGGATGACTCGTTGTAAATCCTGCCTATACTCTTCAAACTGTATAAAAAAATAAAAATAAAACATATTAAGTTAAATCCCTCATCAAAAGGTTGAGAAATTTAATCTCAAAAGTTTGAGTTGAGAAACTTACAGTATGGGAAGTGAGAAACCCAAGAGATCCAAGATTGAATGAGACAACAGGAGGAACAGCACCTCTAAATAAGTTTGACGCGTGGAGTATAACTCCATCTCCTCCCAAGCAAACAACAAGATCGACCCTTTCATGAAGATCACTGCATCGAGACACCAAATAAGTTCAATCAAACATCTCAATAGAGTATGAAGACAACCTGTTGCAGTTTAAACCAAATACTTTAAATACCTTGTATCTTGACTATAGAAGGTCTGAACAAACCCAAACCCTGGTATTCTTGCAAAAATGTCATGAACCTCTGGTTCAACAACAACAGTCATGTTCTCCTGGTGATATAAGAAAGAGGCAGCCTGTTTCATGAAAAACAAAAGTTGTTAAAAATGGCTACACATGAAACATGAATAGCCATACAAAAAAAAATGCTAAAGACAAAACCAGATAGATATGTTTAACAATATCATCTGCGTAAGAAGAAATTGATACTCGTATCGACACGAAACGAAGCAGACGCGCAGAGGGACATGAGTTGGACTCTTCAAGGAGCACCTTGGACATGCCAACTCATTATTTTTCAATCAAATGTTTTCTAAATTCACTTATTTAATTAAAACATAGTACGTGGAGTATAATATACAAGTAACTATGGCACACACTATACTGTATGTGCGCATTTCTTTAAACTAATAATATTTTCTTTTTTAAGAAATATTAATTTGATTTCTTTAGGGGTAAAGTAAAAGTTGAAAGGGCAAAGACAGTTGATTTTAAGATATCTGAGGAAAAGTAGGAAAAGACCAAGTGGAAAAGAATTCGGAAAGACCAACTCCGTCCCGCTTAATATATATACTCCCACCGACCCAAAAAAAATAGTCCCATTCGACAAGTCAAACTTTTTATGGTTATAGCTTTACATGTTTGCACCTTCTTCGAATTACACTACAAAAATTTCCTCCTTTAGAAATGGGACTATTTTTTTCGGACAAACCAAAGAGAAAGGTTCTCAAATTATGGTTGTTATATACACAGGCCTTGACTAAGAACACGGATAAGGCATGCATCTGCTACTCTGCCCTTTATAACAGAAATTTTGAACCAGTTACTTACAGTACAATGTAGTGCGCGGTAATTTGTATACTGCAATATAGTGTGCCAATAATATATATGTTTTCAGAATTCCAGTTCAAATCACCATATAATAGTACCTGTAGAGCAATATATAACTGTACTCATATCCTGTATTCATATCATTATCATGGTCTGCACTAAAGTATCTGATAGAGAGATTCTGAACACAATACCAGATGTATGGGATTTAAATGCTTATAATTTAAGCTGCATAAGTTAAACCAATAACATAAATCCATGCAAGACGTCATCTAAATGGCCTAGTTCCATCTATTTAGGGAAGAGGAAAAACTGAAAGCTTGAGTAAGCTCTAAATATATAGAGATCTAAAAGACAGCATGTCGGATATCCGAGCTGGGCCATGATCAATAAAGGCTCGGTTATTAATAATGACATTCAAGCTTAAGTACACATCATCACAAGATGAGAAACGTTATTCCAACTTTCAGCTAGGTAAAGCTTCCCAGCTAAGAGTTGATCAATCAAGCTGGCTGTATACAATAGTAGGAAAGAGTAACAGCTAAAGTATTACTCCCTCCGTTCCAACCAAAGAGTCCACTTTTGACTTTTTTGGGTCAACTTCATTAAAGTTTGACCCATTATTTACATAGATTTATTTATTTTTACAAAATTATAAAAGTTGTAATCCATAGTATTCTTAATGTAGTTTATAATTAATGGAATTACATTTCCTAAAACATAAGTAAAGTAAGTGAAATTTTGATTTGATTTGGTCACGTGTTGACTTTTAAAAATGGAAAGTGGACTCTTTGCCTGGAACGGAGGGAATACTAAATATAAGCACATACCCATATGCCACCCCCCCCCCCCGCAACGCAAATTAATGAGCATGGACATGAACATGAACATTGAAGCACGATACTCCAACTCTATGGCTGTAGCGGAGAAGTATCGGGTGTGATTGGTATATTCTTCAAACGTATCCGGATATTAGTACTTAATTTTTTTGGTTTAGATATGTGTGATGGATACACAGCGGATACAGCAGCAAAAATCTAAACTTACTTTCTTTAAAAGTAGGGCATTGATGGAAAACACTAAAATAATTGTTTGTTTGATGAGCTTTGATAGATAAAGCCCCCAAAAGGGGAGATACAAAGAAGATCTAGGAGCATGAAAAAAGAAAAAACTCAAAAAATTAAGAAACCTCATGCCTTGGAAGTTGGAACGATTATTTATAAAATTATCTTATTTTTTGGGCTTGTGGGGACACTCCTGCTCATAAAAAGCATAGAATGAGAATATACTTATGCTTGATATGTTTAGGGCAGTTATCAAAAACAGGGTCCTACTTTTTTCTTTTTCTGGTGAGAGTGACATTCTTCTTTAATTTATGTATACACAAGCAGATTAAGGGAATCGTGTAAAGATGAAATTGCAATATATATTGTAAAGATAGAGGCTCCTCCCGTATGATTGAACGCTACTGGTCTTTTTTTTTCCTCTAATTCTTGGAAACAGTTTTTGTCTCGTAATTCGTTTAAGCTTTAGTGTTTTTGTTATTCATATGGTCAATGGTTCTTGTTTTGGAAAACTAGGGGCTTGACTCAAAGTCTCGCCATGTACATGACTCGAAAAAACTCTTCCTTGCATCGTAAGATCTCCAAAAGGTTAATCTCTTTGCAGGTTTCCTAACTCAATGCACAAAGAATCCAGTAGATTTAACATTTTTCTTTTTGGTTAATAACACAGCTTTATTCATATATTAAGTTACACAGAATCAAAACTATGACCCGCTTAAGGGTATAATGGAGACCTAATAGATATTTTATGGTAGCTACCAACTTCTGTCATAAAAGTGCACTGATTGCAGCCAAAACAATAATTTAGGTGCGCGAATTGCGTGAAATGGGAGGTGCATTGCCTCTCTGCATATTACCAGAAAGTACAATGCCAAAAGGGTCTTTTTGCCATAAAAAAGAACAGAGAAATTATGATTTCAGAATTGTTAACAAAAACAAGAGAGAGAGAGAGAATTTGTGAAAGTGGAGGAAAGTGATTGAACTGATGCACTGAAAGTGGAGGAAAGTGATTGAACTGATGCACTTATAAAGGGTTGTATCACAGGAGAGCTGATGATAATGGTGGTTGATAGTGTATGGAGCTGGCAAGGGAGTGGGAGAGGAGACAGCTTGGAAAAACTTATACTCCCTCTATCCCAAAATGAGTGTCCACTTTTTAAAAAGTTTTGTCCCATAATGAGTGTCCATTTTGTTATGAAGTTACTAAATCCACTTTGCCAACAATCATGTCCCAATATGCACATGCAATACTATAAGGTGGTTAGTAAGGGTATTAATGTATATAAGCTACTAAAAAGGCTTAAAGTCAATTTCCTTAATTTCATTGAAAAATCAAAAATAGACGCTCATTTTGGGACGAAGTTGAAAAATCAACTTCCTTCAAATCATTTGCCCATTGGGCAGTCCAGACCGTTCTTGGACCTTCCATATTTAGCCTGCTACCTAAATGAGCATCTAGCTACCCACCCACTATTACCAATTACCCACTTGAGTCTAGCCTAACCCACCCAATTGGCACCTCTACTGGATATGTACATGTACATGTATATGTATGTATAATATATATATATATATATATACTAGCAGGTCTAGGTTCTTGAAGAGGTCAAATACTGGAGATAGGTGTTAGTAGAAATACTTCTATGAATAAACAATGCTTTTGACCTAATGTTGACTTATTTTACTATTGGATGCAAATAGACTACATTCACCATTGCTACCTTCCTAGTTGACCCTTATCCATTAAAAGAAGGTTATCACAAAATGATTGGATTGTTTTATTTTTTCTTTTTCTTTTATTTTATTTTCTTTAATTATTGCAACACAACCAGGTAGCAAACGTTGAAAAACTGAGTTACAGGAAAAAGTTTTGAACCATCCAACCAATTTATCTTTCAGGTATTCCTTTCAAAGCCGCAATAGTTCCAACTTTGACAATGAATGAAGGTGATATAAAAAAGCTTCCTATAAATGACCCCATTTTGAAGCCAGGCGTGTACATATAACGCAGATACAAAGAAAATGAAAGGGAGAAAGGAGAAAAAGTAAGAAAAGAGACACTCCAGTATTATGTGTAAACAGTAGGAAGAAAAATTAATAGAAGAAAGAAGAGTACTTCTAAGCTTATCAATGACATGCTGGCCTCCTACCTGTTTAGCTTCTTCCATGAGTTCTTGGCCCAGCTTCTTCAGCAGCAATACGGTCTTTGGTGTAGACTTCCACATAAGCATTTGCTGCTGCGTGCTAGGATGAGTGAAAGCCAAGGAAGATTCTGTAACCTTTTCTCTGGTGCACGAGAACCCATCCGTGCGCACTAAAAACATCTCTGCCTTCTTTCTCGACTGAACCCTCACAACACCAGTTGTAGAAGCACACATGTTCCCTTCTATCAGTTCTAGCCCTTCCTTTCCAGGAGATGTGGAGGCCTTACCATTGCTTCGCTGGTCCATAGTAATGGTTGAAGACATACCATTTACATCTACTGCATTTGTTCCACTGACAAGAGTATCCATCTTGGTCATAGCATACCTTTCTCCATCACTGTATTCATTTACATTGGGGCCGGAAGATGCATAGCTATTATGGCCATGACCCCGGTAGGCCCCATTGTTAGCAGCAGGATTATAAGGCTTCGAAGATAAATTCTTACTGTTGTTGGGTGACCCATTTGAGCTTCCTGCTACCATACCCCTTGATTCAGCAGTTTTTTCATTAGCACTTCTTCGAATTGTCCCGTTATCGTTCTTTCTTGATCCACACTGTATCTCCAATCTTCTGCGTTCATAAATGAAGTATGTGGTAGGTGCAACATTCTTATTTTTGAAAAACAGAGACATTTCTTTCCTGGAGAAAACATTGGAAGGAGGTAACTGGGACTCAAGAGGGGTGACTTCACTGCAGAAATCAACCGAAATTCCCCCTCCTTGATTGTCAACTGTCGGTGTTATTGTAGTCTCTATGCCATCCGACTCTCCATTTCTAGTCAGGTATTTGTTTTCTTTGCCTACAGAAACTTCACTGGAAAGTCCTCCAATTGAACCACTACTTGAGTCCAATCTATCTGTCACCAATGATTTTTCATGTTCAAAAGCTGCAACTTCTTTTGGGTTCGGTGGAATCTGAAATTGTTCTACTGTTGTATATCGAGATCGAGCCATATACTGTCTCCACCTAGAAACCATAGCGGAAGTTCTCCAAACTCCTTCCTTGCTATGGAGATATAAGGGCTTTTTCCTTGAATCTGATACTAACGCGACCAACTTCTCGACCTGCTCCATTGATGGTGCGGTGTCAACTTCCACTGGAAGTTTGACCAGTTCAATTTTCCCAGAGAAAATAGCATCATCCAACGCAACTTGATAGAAATTATCCTTAACAGACTCTGCTCTAAGATCTACAATTGTTTTGAACCCTTTCTCTATTAGCCACTTCAGACTTTCTTCAGTTAACTGGCTACCTCTCCAAAAAGCAACCTCCGTATCAGCGGACTCTATGTCTTCCTTTGATGTGGATAAATAAACAGGACCCCAATTCGCAAACAGGGTTTGGGGTGGTTGATCATCCCCACGGGGAAGGCCGGAATCATAGCAAACATTTTTCAGTCTTTGAAGTTTCCTCCATACATCAAAATCATCAGGTGTCAAATAGTCTTCAAGTGCGACATGTAAGCTTTCACAATACCTTTTCATCTCACCCCTGAAAACGGCAAGTGGAGGAAGCTTATCCTCCATTGAATTTACGTCTGAAATGTGAAATGAATTCATAAGGGTGGATCTCCCAGAAAGTAGATCCTCCCTTCCCTTATTCAAGAGACATATCATGCAACCAAGAACAGACACTATCTTATCTTCCAGTAGTGGTTTATCCTCTGATGGGAAAGCATACGAGACACTACATTCTCCTGTTAATGGGTTGCACAATGTATTCATTAATGCACTGTGAAGCCGCTCAGCTGTTCTAAAGATTCTACAATAAGCCTCAACTTCTGCAATATCTCCCGGAAGTGGACCAATCCAAGGCAACTGTGATATATTATGGGACTGGAAAGTCTTGAAATGCAAAAAAAAAAAAAAAAAATCAGTATCCAAGGCAAGGTCACAAAGGCATTTTACGGTTCCTGTAGAGATGAGTAAGAATACTACTCTTAAAACAAGGTAGTTTTGGCACCATTGGCACTGGAATGCAATGGTTGCAAGATTTTGGATTCAAATCTTTAACAAAACAACACAGGAGAAGACAGACACAAAAATTGAGAAACATAATAATAAGCTCAAATTGCAATTCACAAATGAGTTCATCTATACATACGCTTGGCACAAGAAAGCCTGATGTAAGACAGTAGCATGCCCATTATAGCCCAGATTTTTTAATCACCGTCATGTATCCATGAAACTCTAGAAGAATTATGCCTACCATGATCCAGGGTTTAAGCTCATGCAATTTCAAAATAGTAAATATAAGAACACAAAACCAGACAGTCACTAAACAAGGACTAATTTGGTAAAATAGACCTGAGTTCGTTCATTATGGTTTCCAAATAGGAAATATATCAAAAGTCAAAAATTCAATCTTTTTCCAAGTTTTTACCCCTAAAATGGAAAAAATAAGAGAATAGATAAGGAGACGAAGTCATAAACATGAAAACAGAATCTTTGGTACAAAAGAGTATCAAATGAAATTCCAGAATCTGAAGCAATACCAAGACAAACGAAGTGAGCTTTTCTAAGTGAAAACTAGCCAAAGCCTATAACAACCATCAAGTTCAATATCTCAAATTATAAAAACAAGTGCCACATATTGCCAAAAAAACTCAAGGCAATTGTGAATAGACAACCATCTTCACATCCCACGACACGGATTTCGACTTCCAGAATGGGTTTTTAAGTAAAAACAGAATCAAATGGTTTACGCCAATTTCTCCCATCCCAACCCAAAAATATATAATGATTTATATGGATTCAATGTCAATCCACCCGAAAAATAAAACCCGCTGAGAAATAAAGAGTTTGTTTATTACTCAATAATCGGAATTCCTTTACATTCTATATGAACTATCCCGGAACGAAATCTGTACAAAAATGACATGGGATAAGAGTGACCGTTGGTGCATAGTAAAGAGACATACAGTAACAAACTACCAAGTTATCATCCATTATAACTCAGGCTATGTTCGGATGCTTAATTCCATAGCTCGGAATTGGAATTGAAAGAAAATTTTGAATTTCGTGGAGCTCAAATTGTTGATCCAATTCCAATTCTAAAGATTGACATTAAATAGTCAAACATAGCCTCAATTTAAATTCAAATCAACAAAACTAATCACAAATCCATTTTAAGAAAAAAAAAAAGAAAAAAGTAAAGTTAGAAATGAAGAGGTTTAATTACATGAGAGTCCAAACCGATGTTGACGGATAATTGCTTGGATAGCTCCGCATTGAGAACAAAGTTTAGACGACGACGTTCGGATGATCTCTCCTTCCTCTGCAAGACGAACCCGAACACGGAAACACTGGCTGCTTCTGTCAATCGGTGAAGCTTCAAGGAAGAAAGATGGGTCGCTCCATTTCCAATGCACCGATTCATGCTGACCACCGTGGCCAAGTGGCATGGGCAACAAAAACAACATGCCATGCCAGTTGCCGCCGCCGCCTCCGCCACCACCACCACCACCACCACTCACAATGATTCCGGTGTGCCTATGAATATAAATAATTTATATAAATAAATATATATATATATATATATATATATATATGTGTGTGTGTGTGTGTATGTATATGTTGGTCTGTTAAATGGATTTTGGGTGGAGAGAGAAATTAGTGTGTGGATAATATCGATGGGTGGAATTTGTATGAATATTATTGGATGGTGGGGTTCATTAATTTTGGTTTCTCGTGGTGTGATTTTTTGAACTTGTAGCAATTTTCCCATTTTTGATGTGATTTTCGTTGTGACTGTTGATGTGGCTGTGGTCATGGGATTTGAATGAAAAATAACATACGCGCTAAACGATGCATCCGATAGTGCTAAGCAATGCATCTTTTTAAATAAATTTTTAAAATATGACAAAAATGCCCTTGATTAGTATTAGAGATAAAAATAATTAGAGTTCTTAATTAATATATATTGGGGCAGTTAGATTTAATGCACTGTTTATTTGTTCGGACAAATTTAACGAACTATTTATCTAATGTACTGTTTCTTAATGTACTGTTTACAAAAACAAACTAAGCTAAAATAAGTATAAATAGTTTTTCTCACCTTTCACTCTCACATTCACTTTAACTCTCACACTCTCACATTCACTCTCACATTCACTCTCACTCTCACTCTCACTCTCACTTTATCTCACTTTCTCCCTCTTTCCAATCTAAATCTTTATATACGGAGATATAGATTACAACAATAATGTCAATTTTACCGCAGATAGCTATTTTACGGTACGTTTTTCAATTTATTCTAATATTTTTCATTTAATTTAAGATTTTTTTTCGAAAATGCACAGCCGGTCCGGCCCTATATTGCACAGCCGGCCCGGCCCAATTTATTCAAACCGGCCCGGCACTATTCAATATAGCCGGCCCGGCTATATAACAAATACGCCGGCCCGGCCCATTTGTTATATAGCCGGTCCGGCCATAGTGAATAAAGCCGGCCCGGCCCACCTTGTTTAATTTTTTTTTTTTTGTAAATAAAATTGTGTTGTTTTGTTTTTTTTTTTTTTGTTTTATATGTTAAATATAACTCCAAATATAATTACACTATATATACAAATAAAATAACATACTTTAATTAAAGTGTATTGGTTTTTTTTTTTTATTTGTAAATTAAATAGTCTTGGTTATTTATATTTTATTATTTAATGTTTTTTTTTATGTTAAATAAAATTACACTATATACAAATGAAATAACATACTTTAATTAAAGTGTGTTGGTTTGTTTGTTTTTTTGTTTTTTTTGTAAATTAAAGTCTTGGTTATTTTTATTTTATTTTATTTTTATTTTTAATGTTTTATATAATTACACTATATACAAATAAGTGATATACAAATGAAGTAACATACTTTAATTCAATACATGGACAATTTTTTTTTTTAATGTTACATTATGTTTATTTGCAGGATATTCATATCGTTAATGATGATACGGAAGATTTCCCTGATGTGTCACATTTTTTTGCGACTGACGACGTGTTTGCCAGTCGAGAAGAAGTTGAAGCTTGGATTAGAGCAATAGGAAAAGAACAGAATATGTACTTCAAGAATTCAAGGCAGAAAACAAGAGCGAACGGATGTAAAAGGTTGTGGTTTGGATGTGAGAGGGGTGGGGTTTACAAATATGGCGGAGAGTTGGACGAAGCGGATCGAAATTTGAGAGGCACAAAGAAAATAGAATGCCCGTTTGAAGTAATAGCTGTGGAAAATACCCATGGTAAGTGGAAGGTGATCATTAAGAAAGAGAAGGGCAAACACAACCATCCATTGTCGGATTATCACCAGTGGCATAGATCTGAAACGGCGTTTACCGAGAAGGAATTCGGTATGATCAAAGAATTAAGTCATGCAAACATAAAGGGGAAACAGATACTCAACGCCATAAAGAAAGAAAATCCGAAAATTGCGGCGGTTTGAGGCAGTGCAAATCAATGTGTTAAGTGAGAAATATGTTTAAAATAATTGATAACATTTTTTTAGATTCATTATTGACGTAAATTTTATTTAATGCTCGCAGGTGCAAAATGTCCAGCAGAAGATAAGAATGAATAAAATGGGCAACATGACAAAGATGCAATATTTTTTTTATTTGTTAAAGAATTTGGGATACCAGACGTGGTTTAGGCATGTGGAGGGGACAAACGTTCTGGGCGATGTCATGTTTGCTCACCCGAAGGCGCAGGAGCTGCTCACTTTATATCTGTGTGTTTTGTGTATGGATTGTACGTATCGGACAAACAAATATGATATGCCTATGTTGGAGATCATTGGGATTACATTGACGGGCAAAAATTATCACGTAGCATTCGCCTTCTTAAGAAATGAGAGGAAAACAAGCTTCTATTGGGCAATGTCGCAGCTGCGGATGATGTTTTATAGTCTTTGCGGCTCGATGTGATAGTTCTTGATCGAGAACTGTCTTTGATGAGTGCTATTGAGCATCATTTTCCCGAGTCAAAACATCTTTTATGTAGGCGACACATATCGAAGAACGTGGAAAAATATTTGGTACAGCTGATGAAAAATAAAAGATTTACCAAAGCATTTAGTTCACGATGGCAAAGGATAGTGCACGCCAATACTGAGGAGGAATATCAGCTTATGTTGGATCAGATGGAAAAGGCTTGGAAATGGATCCCACCTCAGCTCACTTACGTGAAGAAGGAATGGTTGGAGCCGTACAGAGATCGATTTGTCCATGCTTGGACCAAAAATTATGTGCATTTTGGAACTACTACTACCAACAGGTACTAGTTTTACATTTATCTTTAATTTAATGGTTTAAGAAATCCAATTTTACATTGATCTAATTTGTTTTTTATGTCATATCGTACAACAGAGTGGAGAGTGCACATGGGATGTTAAAGAGTTGGTTAAAAACATCGGCAAACAGTTTGGATAGTTTAGTCCTGCAGATCCATGACTTGATCGAGCTCCAATTCAATGACATCAAGACTACATTTGAAAGGGCAAGGAACTTTGATTTGACAGTAACAGATAGGTTATTGTTTTTTAACTTGAGAGGTAAAGTCTCACACCATTGTATTCAACTGCTCATCGAAGAGGTTGACGTACGGGGTCAGAAAAAGAATATTGGTACCGATGCTGAAAAATGCGGCTGTTCGTTCAGACTAACACATGGCTTACCGTGTGCACATGAAATGAATTTGTTGGAGGCCGCTAATCTACCGATTGATCCCCACGGTATCCATGTGTTTTGGAGGACTTTACATATGGAGGGAGAAAGATTTGATGAACAGGATGGAGGGAGCTACTCTGTGGCAGATGAATTGCTCAACAACCTGATGTATGATATAAAAAATGTGCCTGAAGACAGAAAGCAGCATTATGCCAGCCAATTTCACGCATACTTTCATTCTCATGCGGCGACAACAGGTACACCTAAACATTTTTGTAATGTTACAATGATTAATTATGAATTTTTTATATTGTGTAATGTTACATACTTTAATTAGGCACTTTTATATCAATTTGAAATGTCCAACACTTATAGAATGTTGCGGCGACAACAGGTACACCTAAACATGAGCATCACAAAGGACGTCCGAGGGAAAACTCGACTAAAAGGGAGTTGTCCGGCTGGGAGCACGTAGATCGGACATACTCCACTGGGCCAAAGAGTGACCCAATGTCCATCTCCGGTCAAGGTCGAGGTAGAGGTAGAGGTCGAGGTCGAGGTCGATCTTCATCGATGCATAGTACGGGTAATTCATTTCCATTCGCAGATCAAATACCATCCTTCATTCATGACTTCATTGATGATTATGTAAATGTGAAGGGAGATGGAAATTGTGGGTTCAGAGTCATTGCCCTATTTCAGTATGGTGCTGAGGAGCGTTGGCTTGATGTGAGACTCGATTTGCTCCATGAGCTCCGGGAAAACAGGGATTTTTATGGACGAGCTTTGGGGGAGCATATATGTAGTAAATGCAGGAAAAACTAGACTTGAATGGTATCACTCTCCGGCACCCGAAGACCATTATTTGGAACTCATGGACTTGAGACTTGTGATTGCGACCAAGTACCAAAAGATCGTCACATGTTGGTCACTTCAGGAGAGTACGACATACTTACCACTAAAGTCTCAAGCCGAAGAAGGTGCACCGCCAAATGAACAGATAGACTTCGGTTTGGTTAATAGAAACCACTTCATTGCATTATATATGCCTGAGTTCTCTCCCATGCCAAAGATTATACCCGGTTGGAAACTAATTTGTGATCCCAACATTGCACACTAGGAGAATTTTTCTTTTTGGAGGCAACGACTGCAGCAATTTGAACAACATTGGTTTAAAAAGAAAACATTTGTGTAATGTTACAATGATTAATTATGAACTTTTCTATATTGTGTAATGTTACATACTTTAATTAGGCACTTTTCTATCAATTTGAAATGTCCAACACTTATAAAATGTAAAGTCAGGAAAATGTTTATCATACATAAAGATTGAAACCAAAATATCTTATCAAAAATAAGTAAATAATACATATATTCGTCCTGTTTAAAGTTAAATTAAACACCCAACATGTTCATCTACATCCATTCTCTCACTTTATTACACAAGTCATCAAGTGTCTCCCAAAAGACAACTTCGTCCGTTTCCTCCCGCCTCTCGGGACTAAGAAGCTCCAATTGGTGTCCAACCCAGCGCAGCCGCTGCAAGTGTTAATAGTTAATAGTTACTCA
Source organism: Platycodon grandiflorus (assembly GCA_016624345.1). Classification (NCBI taxonomy): domain Eukaryota; kingdom Viridiplantae; phylum Streptophyta; class Magnoliopsida; order Asterales; family Campanulaceae; genus Platycodon; species Platycodon grandiflorus. The sequence continues at coordinate 19,829,010 of CM028364.1, read as the reverse complement.
AAATCAAATATAATATGTAATGATTGATAAAAAATGACGATATAAAAAATTAATATAATTACTCACCGTAGATGCTTCGGGTATCTCTTGGGGATCAACTTCCCCAGCAGCATCGGCACTCCTACCCAGCGGCGAGACTCGAGGATGAGAATGCTCCAGATACCAAGCCAGGTAACCGTCAACCGCCTCATGTGGGTAACTCGCTACAGAGGATCCAATGGCGCTCAAATTGAGCAAAAGAAGTCGCCATTCTTGCCATGCCCTCTTCATAAGATCGTGTCTGCATTTGTACCTATGAGCCTTCCGACCTCTATACACCACAGATGGGATGTATATCTGAGACAGTATGACTTGTGTATACCCAAACTGTCATAGGCATCGATCAGGCATGTACGGCTCGGTAATATCCTTGGAATGAATTATGTCCGAGAAAAGAGTAATTGGGACTTCCGCGGTCGGATTCACATGGAATGGGGTCCACGCCACCTGTATTATAAAATAATTAAACATCATTAATAAAATATTCTATTCAATGCCTACGAAAATAAATAAAAAATGTACCATATCAGCAGATAAGCGATCTAGTGCACGTCTATATTCTAGCAGAGCTGTCTGTGACGTCCTAGGTGTCGCAGTGGGGGCCCATCTCAATGAACACGGCAAATTCGACGTCCATCCTTGCCTCCTGCTTGGTCTAAATGCAGGAAAATACTCGTAGATCCAAGTCTGAAAAAAGTGTCAATTAACTGTGTTAAAAAAAATTACATAATTAAATTTCAATAATTAATTATACACACCTGCAGCAACGTCAAACACCCTGCAATTTGGGCGGTATTCGACCTAGAAGCAATTCCCAGCTGGCGGTATAAATATGCTAAGGCAGCTGCACCCCACGCATAACCTGAAACGTCTACTAAGCTCGCCAATAAAGGCAAATAGTGCACAGTTAATCGGTTCTGGGTCTTATCCAAAAATAATGTTGCACCCAGCAACCACATAATATAACCCATCGCCCTATTTCTTGGACTAACTACTTCTGGGCTTAGACGTTCCATCAACAGGTTGAATTTATTGCCGCTCGACTTTAGCTGCTGGTTGATCTCAGACATTGTCATTCCTAATAGGGCCGACAGCTGACCCTTGATTCCCGAGATTGATGTGTTCGGGATGACAATATTCCCTGTAACTGGAATCCGTAGAATATAATAAACATCGTGCAGAGTGATAGACATCTCACCAAATGGCATATGGAAACTATTCGTTTTCGGGTGCCATCGCTCGACAAACGCAGAAATCAAAGGCATGTTTAGGTGCTAAAACATGCACTGCCTCAAATGTCCTAACCCAGACCCGTTAATAAGGTCGTTCGTCTGTCGGTACAATATCACCCATTTAGTAAGGCGATCGGCAGCATTATGACAAATCAACACTTGCCTTTCCTGTTAAAAAAAATATCACCCATTTAATAATTATCATTACCAATCTCTTATAAAATATATTGATAAAAATAATCAAAATTATGCGTGAAAATAATTTATTTTACCTCGCCATTCCATATTGCATGCACAATATGGCCAAGAAAACCAGTAAGCACAGTCGGCGTGGCAGGCCCCCCTGGATGTGCATCCAATAACATCCACTCATCATCATCGGTATCAACTCCTCGTCCCCGTCCACGACCACGCCCACGCCCACGCCCACGACCTCGACCTCCTCGACCAATAACAACATCCTCGTCGTCGTCGTCATCATCGTCATCATCATCATCAATATCATCGTCATCGTCAGTGTCTCCCATCTGCATCTGATAGTTGCGATGCAACTGCTGAAAATGTGAAGCACTCATCACACCCTTTCCCCTTCCAGGCCTCATGGTCGAACCTGTCATCTGACTACTAGCAGAAGGACCCGACTGAAACATATGTCCTCCAATTTCCTCTAATTCCCGTTCAGCCGCCAAATCACTCTCAGCCATTGGCGAAGGACCACCTATATGAAAAGATCCATGACCAGTCGAAAAGGCTGGTGGAGTCCGCTCACGAGTAACACTAGCTGGATGATGAACTATCGGTGGAGGCTGCTGACTATCCTGCCTCTGCTTCTTACTTGCTTTTGCTCGGGCGGATGCAACTACTATGCGATCCTTCAGCCTCCCGCTATAAGCTCTCTGCCCTGATTGGTCACCATCTCCACTGCCACCAACTCCTGACATCTAAAATTAACAATAACAAGTTTACAATTAATATAAATAAATACATGACAATAACAATTAGCAGAATTATAAAATTTACGTAAAACAAAAATTTAATCTAACAAACATATATCAATTTATGTTTTATAAAGTTTAATCGATAAAAAAAAAAGTTAATAAGCTAACAAAAATATAGCAATTTAAAAGTTTAAATTTATGTTTAAATAATCAATAATGTAATATAGCAATTTATGTTTTTATTTATGTTTAAATTTATGTTTTATAAAGTCTAATTTAACAAAAATATAGCAATTTAAAAAGTTAATAATATAGCAATTTAATCTAACAAAAATATAGCTAAAAATTATGTAATAGGAACTTCATTATTATTTCCAAAAAAAAAAAAAAGGAAGTCGGCCCGGTTATATTTAAATATAGCCGGTCCGGCCTAATTTAAATATAGCCGGCCCGGCCCAAGTAAATTATAGCCGGCCCGGTTGTTTATCCTATAGCCGCCCCGGCCCTCTTCAACATAGCCGGTCCGACCCTCCAAAAATCGATTTTTTTTTCAGTTTATTTAGTTAGAACAATTAACAATTAATAGAAGATTACAAAAATTATAAAGAAACATACCTTTTTTCTTTGAGTAAAATGTTGAAGAAATGTAAGATTTATGTTAGAAATGTGGAGAGAATGAGAGAAAGTGAAGAGAGAATGAGAGAAAGTGAAGAAATTTAAAATGAGGTATGGTTGATTAGGGGGTGGGGGAGGGGGTAGGTTAGTTTTGGTTTTTTAAAATTTTTTTAGTTTAAGGGTAGCTTGGTAATTTTATAAAGGAGGGTGCATTGTTTAGCACTTTTGGGTGCATTGTTTAGCATCCTCCAAAAAATAATGGAGGAGTGAATTTATTGAAAGTTTAGCGCCTATGTTTATTGAGAATTGCTATTTACACCTATAGAATTGTTGAGTATACCCTTTAATACAAATTATAAAAATGTTATTATAAATTTAGACCTAAATATCTTTTTTTTTTAGGCTGTTCGGCACCCCTACTGAATATTACTATGACTGTTCGGCACCCCTACCGAACACCCATAGTAATGTCCGGTAAGAGTACCGAACACCCATAGTAATCTTCAGTAGGGGTGCCGAATACCACTATAGGCGTTCGGTAACCCAGTGTCGTATCAAATAAACTGTGATGGGGTGTACCAGGAAAGAGAAGGATGGGGTGAGGTGTGTGTTGGGATGAAGTGTACTTAGTATTTTGGGGAAAATATTAGTAAGGATAAAATAGGAAATTAGTGGGGGGGTGTACCTAGTATTTTGAGGGATTGAAAATATTGGGATGGGGTATACTTAGTAATTGGATGTACTAAGTAATTTTTTAGGTGTAAATAGCAATACTCTTTATTGAAACCTTTTGTTTCCTTTTTATAAATGGAAAATGATGCATCCACATTACAGATTTCACTTATATTCTGTTGTAAAATGATTTTGTTTCCTTTCTTAGTGAATTTGCTTTTTTATTGAATGATTTTGTTTCCTTTTTATTGAAATTTGTGCGCTGCAAAAATCACCATGCTCAAATTTTGTGCATTGCAAATACTACGTTGTCCATCGTCTTGTGTTGCGATGCATTTTTTCTATTTTGCGATGCACAATTTTGTCGTTCCGTGTTTTATGTGCATCGTTTGGTGCTTTCGCGATACATAGCTTTATTGTTTTTTATTTTTTAAGGGCATAGATGACATTTTGCAACAAAAGTGTCCTTCAGCGATTGAAAACAATTATAGTAGACTTTAGTGAATGAAAATTATTTAAATGGGACCGACCCAAATTTTACCCAATTTGTAGACGTAGCATTACTCTTTGCAAATATATGCCCTTGTTTGTATGGATGCATAGTTTTGTAGTTTGTAGTTGTGTATGATTGAAGCAAAAAATAATTAGAAGTACAAAATAAAAAGAATAGTTGAACCAAGAAAAGTGAAAGTGAAAACCATGAAATGGATTGTGTATGCAAACCCTAGAATGCCCTAACTTGAATCTTTTAGGTGCACATATGTCATCACAGACTTTGGCTTACCTCGAACTCGGCTCAAGCTCTTGAAGATATGGTTCAAGTTCGAGTCCATGATCAGGCTCGTTTAGGTGGTCGAGCTTGACCAAGCTACTTGCTAGCTAGTTTTTCTCAAATTTGTTGCTTAAGTAATGTACTCGATAAATTTTGTTCGATTTTGTTGAAGATTAGGGCCCCAAATTTCTTGGATAATTAGGATAGGAAATCTCAGGTTATGTAAGAGTCCTGCTAAATGTATTAGAGTTAAAGTTGAATTTGACTCGCATCGGTTTCCTTGTAAGTTTTGAATTTAGGGTGAATTACAAGCCGGTCCCTTTTTTCAACATTTGTAATCGCTCCAGTCTACTCATCTTTTTTTAAACTGAAAAAATGCATTTTTGGGGTAAAAAGACGATTATGTCATTAATGAAAGAAAAATACGCGCGCATCAGTAACCCAAGGCATCGCGATGAGTAATCCAAGGGATCGCGTGGGTAATCATCGTAATGAGTAACCAAAGCATCGCGATGAGCAACACAGGCATCGCGATGAGTAAGCAAGGCATCGCAATGAGCAACCAAGGCATCTCGATAAACAACAAAGGCATTGCGATGAGTAACCAAGGTATCGCGATAAGCAACCAAGGCATCGCGATGAGTAACCAAGACATCATGAGCAACCAATGCATCCCGATGCCCAATTTAAGGCATCCCGATACCCAATTTAATATAATATCAAAATCGATCAAAATAGTTGTTTTTGGTTGAAAAATTTACATACAAACATGGTATTGACTTCCTATAACAGTATGATATTGATATTATACAAAATTCAAACTCAAATCATTGATTAAAGTCTCAAAATCAGTCCAAGAACATCTCACTCTGTTTTCGGATAGCACATTGTCAAGTTCGATTTGGATCTCGAAAATAATATATATTTTTTTTTGTAAAAAAATTGTGTACAAATATAGTACTAAGTTAGAATAACAATATGTGATTAATTTTAAACAAATTCAAAGCTTAAAACATATATTAAAGTGGCTAAAATAGCCTAAGAGCAAAGAAAAATGGGATGAACTCAAAAAATTTGAATTTGATCAAATTGTGATCAAATTCATGTTCTATGCATGGAAATTGATACCCAAACATGAGAGAAGACTATATTAACAACATAAAATCATTTATACATCAATTCGAACCTCAAATCTGAAGCAACGATGTTGTTGAAGGTATTTTGAAAAGAAAATTCTCAAAGTGCCTTTTAGCGATTTAAAAAAAAAATGAACTAAAAAAAAAAAATCAGAAAGTGAATCGGCCAACAATTTTTTTGTTGAATTTACTGAAGCTCATAAGACATGCTAATTTGTGGCGTCTACTTTACATGAGAATGTCATTTGTTTACACTATATTGGTGAGAGATAGTAGAAGTAGAGCCATTGGTCTAGAGATTTTGAGATGTCCTTGTTTGAGTCTCTCATTTTATATTTATGGGTTCTCCAAGATATGTTGTGTTAGTAAGCTTGATGGGCCACACAATAGACAGATGCCCATTTAAATGAACAATTAATTATAATCTCATTATTCTATTGTTCTAGCTAGCTAGTAAACATGACTTCTCCCTTGTATTCATGTCCTTTATTTTGATTCATACCAATATTGTAGATTTAAATAATTTTTTTGGTCCCTTGATTTTGACCTAATTTTTTATTTGATTCTATCATTTTAAAATATATAATATTCATATGATCCTACGTCTTGTATTTTCTTGTTAGATTCTCCCTCTCTTCCTGTAACGCCCCGGATCCTCTTATGCATGAAATACGTGTCTTTATGTGTGTTTTATGAATTATTGCATGATTATATGTTGTGTTAGCACGTGTACAATGCCATGATAGTATATGAGCTTTGGTTGCGTAGTTTGTAGAGTATTTTTAGCTTAAAAATACTTGTAATATTTACCAAAATGATTTGGGGTGACTTTGATGACTTATTATAGCTTTGTATCCAGTGATTTTCATACTGGAGACAAAGCGATCGCTCTGTTTTTGGGAGAGGCGATCGCTTTGTTTCCGAAACTTTGGCTTCAAAACTAGGGTACAAAGCGATCGCTTTGTTTGAGACAGGGCGATCGCTTTGTTCCCAGAGGGAAGGGCGATCGCCTTGGTTCGAGGGAGAGCGATCGCTTTGGCCCGCTGGTTCAAAACTCTATTTTTCGGAAATGACAATTTCACCCCCAAACTTATAATTTGAGTGGCTCTCCTTGAGCCACCTCACTACCCTTTTCCAAATCTGAATTTTACACCCAAATATGAGTGGAGAGGCTTCAATTTCTCTCCATTCTTCCCTCCAAATCCTCCATTGTTGCTTGAGAGCTTGTGTGTGGGAGACATAGTGAGAATAGTGTGTGTGAGTGTGTTCCCAAAGATCTAACCATCCGATCTTCGATCCGAGACCACCATTGTGTTGCTACGGACTAGGAGATCATCTTAGAAGGTCTTGATTTCATTTTAGTTGCTTTGATTTTCGTCACAAGGTAAGTTACTAAACCCCCTTTGAATGCTTTAAGCTTCCATGTATGTTAGATCATCAATATTATGGTATGACTTACTTTCTATGTTATTTTTATGTACAAATCTCTAGGTTGAGATGGGTACATTGTGCTTATTATATGAGTATGTGTTGGGTGATGTTAATGAACAAAGGTTGGCATATAAATGTTAGGATTTGAACAAATAGAAAACTTGAGACTTGAAAATGGGTAGTCTTGCACTTAGCATTGAAACCCTAATTTGGCAAACTTTAGTAGTGACCCCGAGAAGTAGATTTTAGGGAAGATTATGACTCCCCGAACAACATATTAGATTACTACGAGGTTTAGAGTCCTATTGATCGAGATTCTAGCCCTTCGTACTTTCGATACTGTTAAATTAGAGACGTGTGTATAGCTCTAATGTGTTGAATCGAATGTTTACATACTTGTTAAATGATGATGAGTGATGGAATAGAATAACCTACTTGTCATTTGTCAAGTTCACTACTTTTGAATTTGATGGTTAATTGCATTAGATGATTAAGAACATCTATTTGTGCATTGTGTAAGTCCAGCTGGCGTCATGGTTGAGTAAGGTAGGACGACCTATGGTCTTCACAAATTAACGTTTGTGATCGCCATAAGTCGCCGTATCGGAGTTGCACACACCCTCTTCATTGGCCACGCTGAGAAGTAGCCCCAATGTTGTAGCAATACGCATGGCTTTGGTTTGCTAGATTGAACTCGATGGTATTAATCGGGGACGTCGATACTACACACACGAGTATCGAGGCACTTTTGGTTATTTTGTGTATTGCAGGAGCAACGCAAAGAATTGACAAAGAGATATCATATCCTTTATAATGTGGTTTATTTTGAGTACTTATGTGAACATCAAGGTGCTCATTGAGATGTGTTATGTGTATATATCAAGATGAGGTATATGTTGATTGTGATATAAAAATGTATTGCAATGTTAAGATTATCGTTGAGCATTATGCCATGACATGTAGTTGCATTTAGTAACTTATTGAGTTTCGACTCACCCCGTTTGTTGTTTAATTGTTTTCCTTAGATCCGAGCCAAAGGGAAGCTCGCGGTGAGGCCGAGTAGTACTATCACTTAGCTCGCAGGTGGTCTTTTGTTTAGTCTTAGAGCTCTTTTGTTATTTGTGATAGATAATTCTTTTGGCGAGGACGAATGGTTAAGTAAAGTCATGTAGACTTTACTTGGGAGGTGTCGATACTCTGTTTGTATCCCTTATTCTTTTGGTAGCCGACACGTGTATGTCGAGCTCGTATATTCTAGTTTATGTCTAATGTGGTTATTTTCCCGAGCATGTCGTAGCTCGTGGTTTTTGTATATGTTGGTTCCGGCATGTTGTGGCCGAGGTAGTTAATATTATTAAAGATGTCTCTTCAAACTTATAATCGTATTTTATTAGTTGGGTTCCGGCTGTAACGTCGCCGATGATTGACTTTATATTATCAAAGTTTTTGTGAAAATGGGTTTTGTGGTGCGTACGAAATGTTGCGCCACGTGCTTTTAATAATTGTTGTCGTTAATTGCTTGTTGTTTTGGCGCGTCGACTTGGGATTTCGCATTGGAATCCGGGTCGGGCGTCAGCTGGTATCGAGCAATAGTTTTGTTGCCAGGATAGGTTCCTTGGCCTAGGTGGGTATGGTTTATTGTTGAGAATCCTAACGTCGAGTGATGTGTGTAGGTCATAATGGTGGAAACTAGGAACGGAGCGAGTACCAGGGTCGGTGCGAATGCCGAGGGCGATGAGGAGCGGGAATGTCAACCGTCCTCGTAATGATTCCCCAGAACAGAACCAGGAAAACCAAAATGAGGATATGGCAAACATGTACCGTAGGATGCTCGAGTTGATGAATGAGATGACTCAGCGGATTAATGCGGGGGCAAGGTCGCAACCCGAGGTAGAGGCACCACAACCGGAGGTGGGGGCACCACAACCGGAAGTAATAGTATTGGAACCGGAGGCAAGACCGAGGAACAACACAACCACACTTGAGAGGTTCTTAAAGATGAAACCCCGAACTTTTCTGGGAGAGCCCGATGCCACTAAAGCAGAGTTGTGGATCGAGCACATCGTGAAGATATTTGCAACTCTGGGTTGCACTGATGATGAGAAGGTCACTCTAGCAGTGTTCAAGCTAGAGGGAGCAGCAGAGCACTGGTGGCAAGTGCTACAGGAGAGCTGGGATTTGCAGAGAGCACCTCACACTTGGCCTAACTTCTTGAGGGAATTCAAGGCCCAGTACATCCCAGCGGTAGTTCGGGAGAAGAGAGAGAGGGAATTTTATGATCTTGAGCAAGGTAGCATGTCTGTGGCTCAGTATTCGGCTAAGTTCACCGAGTTGGCACGCTATTGTACCCACTTGGTTCCGAACGAGGCTAGGAAGACACAGAAGTTTATTAAGGGGTTGAAGACCGAGTAGAAACAGCTGTCACTGCCTAGCGATTACCGTAGTGCGGGACCGGGCATATGGGATTGAAAGTGACATTGAGGAGCATAAGGGGAGAATGAATGTGAATTCTCAACAGTCTTCGCAGTCCTATGGGCGTGGACAAGGTTCAGGTAACAGGGGTAACAGCAACAACAACAATCGCAAGGGAAACCAGAATAGGGCACCTTCCGATGGACAATCGAGACAACAGTCGGGCGGACGAGGGAGCAATACTTCTTCTTCTCAGGGGCAACGAGGTGCTCCCTTGACTTGTAACTATTGTGGGAAGCTGGGGCATTCGGAGGAGACATGCTATAGTAAGGGAGTAATAGGTCGGGCCAATGCTACTACAGTAAAGAGGTTGGTCACATGAAGAGGGATTGCCCTAAGTCGAAGGGTAGTCGGTCGGGAGTGCGAGTCACCGTCTAGTGGTACGAAGAGAGACACGATGGTAGGCCCAAGGTTCGTGGTCGTGTTTTCGCTCGACCACAGGGAGTGCCGAGTCTACGTCCGTGATAGGAGGTAGTCTTTCGTTTTCGGTAGTAGAGCACGAGTTCTCATAGATCCCGGCTCATCGCATTCATATGTTGCATCTCATTTTGTGAAAAATTTGTGTGTATTACCCCGTCATTACCTTTTGTGCTTGAGGTGTCTACCGTGGGGAGCATATATTGGCTTCGAAGTATACCGAGCTTGTGACATACCGATAGGTGATCACACTTTGCATGCCGATTTGGTTGTTCGCCCATACGTGATTTTGATGTGATACGGGCATGGATTGGTTGTGTGTTTATCATGCTTTAGTTGATTGCCATAGTAAGAAAGTTACTTTTGCTATGCCGGTGTTCCCGAGTTTGTATTTGTGGGTGATCTTTGTCAAGAGTAGTATACATGTTATTTCGGCCTTGAGGGCTAGAAAGTTGTTGTCACGTGGGTGTGCGGTTATTTGGCGTGTGTGGTAGACAAGAGTATTTCCACACCAAAGTTAGAGGAAGTCCCGTAGTTTGTGAATTTCCCGACGTGTTTTCGACCGACTATGACATGCCTCCCGATAGGGAAGTAGAGTTTTGTATTGAGCTATTACCGGGACCGCCCTATTTCTAAAGCCCCTTATAGAATGGCACCGCGGAGTTGAAAGAATTGAAGGAACAGCTTACAAGAACTTCTTGATAGGAGTTCATTAGACCAAGCGTATCACCTTGGGGTGCACCGCTTTATTCGTGAGGAAGAAGGATGGTACTTTGAGATTGTGCATCGACACGACGTTGAATCGGTGACAATCAAGAACAAGTACCCTTTACCCCACATCGATGATTTATTCGACCAATTGCAAGGGTCGGTTGTGTATTCCAAGTTGGACTTGAGGAGTGGGTATCATCGTTGAAAGTTCGAGCGGAAGACATTCCTAAAACCTTTTCGCACGAGATATGGGCATTATGAATTTGTAGTGATGCCGTTTGATTGACAAACGCACCGGCGGTATTTATGGATTTGATGAATCGTGTGTTTCATCAATATCCGGATTGCTTCGTGGTGGTTTTCATCGACGATATACTTGTGTACTCTAAATCACGGGAAGAACATGAGCAGACTTGAGGGTAGTATTATCGGTTCTCCGGGAGAAACAGGTTGTACGCTAAGTTTAGCAAGTGTGCCTTCGGTTAGAGAAGGTATCATTTTTGGGTCATGTGGTTTCGAAAGATGGGATAGCGGTTGATCCATCTAAAGTGGAAGCAGTGACAAAGTGGAAAACACCGAGTACGATTACGAGGTTCGTAGTTTCTTGGGATTGGCGGGGTACTATCGGAGATTCATTGAGGGATTTTCCAAGATTGCTACGCTCCGACGAATTTGACGAAGAAAACGACACCGTTTGCGTGGGATGAGAAATGTGAGTCTAGTTTTCAAGAGTTGAAAAGACGCTTGACGACATCTCCTATCTTGACGTTGCCTAGTCGAGGTGACAACTTCGTGGTGTATAGCGACGCCTCGAAGGAGGGTTTGGGTTGTGTGCTTATGCAGAATGGAAAGGTTATTGCGTATGCTTCGAAGAAATTGACAACTTTCGAACAGAATTACCCCACTCATGATTTGGAGTTGGCTGCGATTATGTTTGCGTTGCATAAGTGGAAGCATTACCTATACGGAGCGAAGTTTGAGGTCTTCACGGATCACAAGAGTTTGAGGTACCTTTTCTCACAAAAGGAATTGAACATGAGACAACGTAGGTGGATGGAGAAATTGAAAGACCATGACTGTACGATCCTTTATCATCCCGGAAAAGCGAATGTTGTAGCGGACGCATTGAGTAGAAAGACGTATGTCTCTTGCTTAATGGTCCGAGAATGGAAGATGTTGGAGGATCTGCGAGATTGGAGTCCTTCCGAGACGGAACGGGGAGTAATCTTTGCGAATATTCGAGCTACACCGCTTTGTTTCAACAGATTAAAGAGGCTCAAGTTGATGACCCGAAATTGTTAAGATAATTGGTGAGTTGGGCGAGGAAAGACACCCGACTTTGCGATAAACAAGTGATGGAATTCTTACATTTCGGGAAGAGTTTGTGTTCCTTCGAATGAGGTGGTTAAACGACAAGTTCTCGATGAGGCCCATAAGGCAAAGTATACTATACATCCGGGAGTACCAAAATGTATAGGGATTTGAAGAAACAGCTTTGGTGGAGTGGGATGAAACGTGAAATTGCGGAGTATGTTTCGAAATGTTTGACTTGTCAACGGTAAAGGCCGAGCATCGAGGCCAGGTTTGTTGCAACCCTAGAGATTCCCGAGTGGAAGTGGGAGCACATCACGATGGATTTCGTGACAGATTACCCCGTACTCGTCGAGGATTTGATGCCGTTTGGGTTATCGTGGATAGGTTGACAAAATCGGCACACTTTATTCCTATTGCGATAACATATTCGTTGAGCCGCCTAGCGGCGTTGTATATTCAAGAGATAGTGAGGTTGCACGGAGTGCCGGTGAGTATTGTGTCGGACCGAGATCCGAGGTTTACATCGAGGTTTTGGCAGCATTACAGAGGCTATGGGGACGAAATTGAACTTTAGTACGGCCTTTCACCCTCGTCGGATGGACAATCGGAGAGATTAATTCAAGTACTTGAGGATATGTTGCGTGCATGCACGGTAGACTTTAAAGGAAGTTGGGATACTCATTTACCTCTAGCGGAGTTTGCCTATAACAATAGTTTCCAAGCAAGTATTGAGATGGCACCGCACGAGGCTTTGTATGGGCGGAAGTGTAGATCGCCAATTTGTTGGGACGAAGTCGGTGAGGCAAAAATTTGGGGTTCGGAGTTAGTACAACAGTCGGTTGAGAGTGTGAAGATTATTCGGGATAGACTACTTACTGCACAGAGTCGACAGAAAAGCTATGCCGATAATCGGAGACGAGATCTCGAGTTTCAGGTAGGGGATTATGTGTTTCTTAAAGTATCGCCACGTAGAGGTACTAAGAGGTTCGGTAAGAAAGGGAAATTGTCACCGAGGTATATTGGCCCGTTTGAGATTCTTGAGAAAGTGGGGACATTAGCATATAGAATTGCGTTGCCGCCTTCGTTGTCGGAAATCCATAACGTGTTTCACGTGTCTATGCTTCGGAAGTACATGAAGGACGACTCACATGTGTTAGAATATGAGGAGATTACTTTTGAACCCGATCTATCATATGTCGAGCAACCGGTAAAGATTCTCGACACCAAGGAACAAACCTTGCGAACCAAACGGATTCCCCTAGTTAAAGTCCTTTGGAGGAATCACGACATCGAGGAAGCTACTTGGGAAACCGAGGCCGATATGCGTGAGAGATACCCTCATCTTTTTGATGAACATGGTAAGGAATTTAGGGACTAAATTCTTTTAAGGAGGAGAGGGTGTAACGCCCCGGATCCTCTTATGCATGAAATACGTGTCTTTATGTGTGTTTTATGAATTATTGCATGATTATATGTTGTGTTAGCACGTGTACAATGCCATGATAGTATATGAGCTTTGGTTGCGTAGTTTGTAGAGTATTTTTAGCTTAAAAATACTTGTAATATTTACCAAAATGATTTGGGGTGACTTTGATGACTTATTATAGCTTTGTATCCAGTGATTTTCATACTGGAGACAAAGCGATCGCTCTGTTTTTGGGAGAGGCGATCGCTTTGTTTCCAGAAACTTTGGCTTCGAAAACTAGGGTACAAAGCGATCGCTTTGTTTGAGACAGGGCGATCGCTTTGTTCCCGAGAGGAAGGGCGATCGCCTTGGTTCGAGGGAGAGCGATCGCTTTGGCCCGCCGGTTCAAAACTCGTTTTCGGAAATGACAATTTCACCCCAAACTTATAATTTGAGTGGCTCTCCTTGAGCCACCTCACTACCCTTTTCCAAATCTGAATTTTACACCCAAATATGAGTGGAGAGGCTTCAATTTCTCTCCATTCTTCCCTCCAAATCCTCCATTGTTGCTTGAGAGCTTGTGTGTGGGAGACATAGTGAGAATAGTGTGTGTGAGTGTGTTCCCAAAGATCTAACCATCCGATCTTCGATCCGAGACCACCATTGTGTTGCTACGGACTAGGAGATCATCTTAGAAGGTCTTGATTTCATTTTAGTTGCTTTGATTTTCGTCACAAGGTAAGTTACTAAACCCCCTTTGAATGCTTTAAGCTTCCATGTATGTTAGATCATCAATATTATGGTATGACTTACTTTCTATGTTATTTTTATGTACAAATCTCTAGGTTGAGATGGGTACATTGTGCTTATTATATGAGTATGTGTTGGGTGATGTTAATGAACAAAGGTTGGCATATAAATGTTAGGATTTGAACAAATAGAAAACTTGAGACTTGAAAATGGGTAGTCTTGCACTTAGCATTGAAACCCTAATTTGGCAAACTTTAGTATGACTCCGAGAAGTAGATTTTAGGGAAGATTATGACTCCCCGAACAACATATTAGATTACTACGAGGTTTAGAGTCCTATTGATCGAGATTCTAGCCCTTCGTACTTTCGATACTGTTAAATTAGAGACGTGTGTATAGCTCTAATGTGTTGAATCGAATGTTTACATACTTGTTAAATGATGATGAGTGATGGAATAGAATAACCTACTTGTCATTTGTCAAGTTCACTACTTTTGAATTTGATGGTTAATTGCATTAGATGATTAAGAACATCTATTTGTGCATTGTGTAAGTCCAGTGGCGTCGTGGTTGAGTAAGGTAGACGACCTATGGTCTTCACAAATTAACGTTTGTGATCGCCATAAGTCGCCGTATCGGAGTTGCACACACCCCTCTTTCGTTGGCCACGCTGAGAAGTAGCCCCAATGTTGTAGCAATACGCATGGCTTTGGTTTGCTAGATTGAACTCGATGGTATTAATCGGGACGTCGATACTACACACACGAGTATCGAGGCACTTTTGGTTATTTTGTGTATTGCAGGAGCAACGCAAATAATTGACAAAGAGATATCATATCCTTTATAATGTGGTTTATTTTGAGTACTTATGTGAACATCAAGGTGCTCATTGAGATGTGTTATGTGTATATATCAAGATGAGGTATATGTTGATTGTGATATAAAAATGTATTGCAATGTTAAGATTATCGTTGAGCATTATGCCATGACATGTAGTTGCATTTAGTAACTTATTGAGTTTCGACTCACCCCGTTTGTTGTTTAATTGTTTTCCTTAGATCCGAGCCGGGAAGCTCGCGGTGAGGCCGAGTAGTACTATCACTTAGCTCGGTGGTCTTTTGTTTAGTCTTAGAGCTCTTTTGTTATTTGTGATAGATAATTCTTTTGGCGAGGACGAATGGTTAAGTAAAGTCATGTAGACTTTACTTGGGAGGTGTCGATACTCTGTTTGTATCCCTTATTCTTTTGGTAGCCGACACGTGTATGTCGAGCTCGTATATTCTAGTTTATGTCTAATGTGGTTATTTTCCCGAGCATGTCGTAGCTCGTGGTTTTTGTATATGTTGGTTCCGGCATGTTGTGGCCGAGGTAGTTAATATTATTAAAGATGTCTCTTCAAACTTATAATCGTATTTTATTAGTTGGGTTCCTACGTAACGTCGCCGATGATTGACTTTATATTATCAAAGTTTTTGTGAAAATGGGTTTTGTGGTGCGTACGAAATGTTGCGCCACGTGCTTTTAATAATTGTTGTCGTTAATTGCTTGTTGTTTTGGCGCGTCGACTTGGGATTTCGCATTGGAATCCGGGTCGGGGCGTCACACTTCCCGTTAACACTAGAATCTCCGTCTATTATCATGTTGAAATATTCAAATTACCCTTACTAACAAATTCCTTAAAAATTGACTTTTTAAAAAATACTAAATATAGGAGTCAATTTGTCAATTTAAAAATTAGGTTATCTTCAACCTTTAGAACTCGGTAAACCTCTCTCTTCAAATCCTCCATTACAAGAGAACATCAATGCCAGCACCAAGAATTGTGACACCAGCACCACCATCACTTAGAATTGTTGCTCCTTCATCATCAACTATAGTGGGGGGAGAGAGAGAGATATCAAACTCAGAAATCAACCCCAACCCAATTTCAAACTCACAAATCAACCCCAATTTCAAACCCAAAAATCAACCCCAACCCATTTTAATTGGTTGAATAGGTCTAGGAGGAAACCCCGCAACAAACCAATCAATTCAAGCACCAAAATTTCCACTAAAATTGAAATTTTTAATCAAAATTCATCAATTTGAAATAAACCCACCAATTCGAACCTCACCCGTTACAAATTTCCTTAGATCAACGAAACGGTTTTGGACAATTGTTGAAAGAAAACAAAAAAAACATAAATAAAAAAAATTAAAATATATACTTATGTGAAAAAAGACAGCGAAGCGCAAGTGGAGCAGGGGATCCCAGTCTCAAATTTGTTTATCCATTTCCATCGGGAAAAAAAAAAAAAGATTTTTGTTTTTGCAAGTAGCTCAGATTCCATTTCTATGGAATCACTTCTTCCAATTAACCCACTTCTCTTTCACTTTCTCTCTCTACAACCCTCGCTTTCTCTCTCTAGAAATCAAACATGCCCGAACTAGACAATGAAGAAACTCATTGTCATCAGCAACCTTACTTGACTACTTACAATACCCCAAAGACTTCAAGGGACGTTGGAACGAGACTCGAACGCCATGGATCTTGATCTCGACGGTTCCTGGACTTTCAATCAGATCTTCTCTTCATCTTCGTGTATTCAAACGTCGCTTTTTCTTTTCTTCATTTATTTTAATGGGGGCTTGGCCGGAGACTTATAAGCTTTTTTCTGCAATTACAACGCCGACCTATCCCCGTGGGAAGAAAGGTGGGATTGACTTAGGTTCACCCAGACCTCGTATTTCAGCTTCATTGATTGCTGGGGAAAGATTTAAAGGCTTAAAGATGGGGAGGATGGAGGTGACTTCAGCTTTCGTCTTCTTGCGAGTGGGAGGTGTCAGAATTTTGAGAGAGATGGTAAGAGGGTTCAGTTGCATAGGAGAGAGAAAGGAAATTGGATAGTAATAGATGGAGATATTATCGTTAACCCGGGGGAGGGGGGGAATGGAGAATCTAACAAAAAAAAAAAAAAAATGCAAGATATAAAATTATATGAATAGGCTTGAAAATGATATGACCAAACAAAAAATTGAGTTAAAAATAAGGACCAAAAAATTATTTAAATCTTTGGTATGAATCAAAATAAAGACATGAATATTGGGGAGAAGTCATGATTACTAGCTAGCTAGAACAGATAGAATAATGAGATTATAATTACAATTAACAGCGGCGTGCTAAATGACGTACTCAATTGTGCTAACTGTCGCATCTTTTTAATGAATTTTTATAAAATATGATAAAAATGCCCTTGATTAGTATTATATATAATTAAGATTAGAGTTCATATTAATGGTATTGACAAATAAATATAGTGGTACAGTTCAGATAAATTTAACGGAGGATGTACTGTTTAATGTACTGTTTACTTACACAAACAAGTCTTTATTATTAATTATAATTAAGATTAGAGTTCATATTAATGTTAATGACTATTTTGCTGTATGTTTTTTTATTTTTTTCTCATTTATTTCATTTAATTAAAGGTTTTTTTACTAAAAAATAGAGCCGGTCCGATTATATAACAAAATGTTGGTTCGAATATTTGTTATATAACCGGCCCGGCTATATCTAATAGTGCCGGCCCGGCTCTCCCCAAATGTCAATCTTATTTTTTTTAAATAAAATTGTCTTGGCCCTATTCTTTTTTTTTTGATAAATTTTTTATATTATATTATTTGTATTCAAAATACAAATGATACGTCTTTAAAAAAAAATACAAATGATACTACACTGTTTAAAAAAAATCCAAATAACAATTACAAATTAACAATGTTTAAAAAAAATCACAATGTTTTAAAAAAAAAAATAGGTCGGTCCGTCATTTTAAAAAAGAGCCGGTCTAGCTCTTTTTTAAAATGATGGACCGACTATAAAGGAGGGAGAGATTAGTATAGATTTTGTAAATAAAATGAAGGATATTTTATTAAATATAGAATAAGTGGGTGCGACAATTAGTACAATTAGATGTATTATTTAACATCCCGCATAATTAATTGCTCCTTTAAATGGGCATCTGTCTATTGTTTTGGCCCACTGGAAGAATTTCGTTTTTATTTTCATCCCCGCAAGAACAGGACACTCAAGATTCACATGGAATTTGCAGAGTTTGTCATACACACACACACACTGACAGTGACACAGAGGTTGGGTTTCAAAATGAAAATGGGATTGGCCATTCAACCCATGCAGGAGGTAAGTTGGACTATTATACGTTGATGAAAATGAAATCTGTTACTCCATTTTTCAAAAAAAATAGTACTGTTTTTCTTTTAAATATATTTTAGTTTTAAAATGACGTAATGAAATTACTAAATCCACTTTTATAAGTTTGTAACAATGTTATAAAATGAATGCAAACAATAATTATACATAAATATATATGTTAAAAAAGTAATTTAAAATTCAATTTTTTTTATATCAAACGAACATTCGTTTAAAACAGAGGGAGTACTAAAGAGCGCACCAAAAGAACTTTGGTATAACAGTCAATCTTAGCTATTTCTTGGAAAGGAGGGTGTATTTTCATTTTAACAATTAGTTATCCGCTACATCTATCAAGAGTTAAGCTTACATCGGCAAAAATATTTTTTTAATTCATATCATGAATTACATATATGAAAACTAGCATATACTTTCTCCGTTTCACTCAAAGAGTCTACGTTTAAAAAATCAAATTATTAAGGAATATATTAGTGTCATTTAAATTGGTTATAAGTACAAAAATACTTAAGCACAATTAAGATGATTACAATAAAAGTGGAGGGTAAATATGAAATATTATGAAAATTGTAAGCATAATTTTTTGAAAGTGGAACATCTCAAAATAGTATAGTGAGTCATTTGCCTGAAATGGAGGGAGTATATCATTATGCAATATCACAAAATTAGAAATTATAATTATAATACTGACAATCATATTTAATCTTATTTTTTATATTAGTAATAAAATTGTATGCTAAGAAAATATAGTTACGTTCACTTAACCCCTAACTTGGGCAGGTACGTAACTGCCAAAAGTGGCAACAAATTAAATGCAAATTCACAATAGTTGCCAACCATCCTTTTCTTAAACAAGTACTTATCTTAAACAAGTACAATAAGAATTGGTAAAACATAGTCAAAAAGAACTTGTACTTTATCCAATTGAATACTATCTTAAATTGAATCAAGAAAATCCTACCAATTATGATACCACCAGCATATACTCTCTAGATCGGTCCCTAAACGAGCGTTTATTTATAATTTTTTGCTAAAATTAAGAAATTTGACTTTTGAAGCATATGTCAAATCGAGTTACCAAGCCAACAAACTGAGCCGAGCCGATTCGAGTGGTTCGGTTTGATTTCGTGGCTTATATGGTTCAATTCGTTTTGAATTTTTGAACAGCCAAGCGATTTGGTTCGGTTCGTGGTTTGACCCTGCAAGCTGAGCCAAGCCAATCTGAACCAAAAACCATATTGAATCAAACCATCGAGCCGAACCGCGAAACTAAACCACACCAAAGTCAAACCATTGAACCATATTTAATTAGATCTGACTATTGATTATTAGTGAAATTATATTTTCTGTTGGATTATAATACATAAAGTTTAATAAAACCCTAAAACCTTTACGGTCTTTACTCTTTACTTTCGTATCTCAAGTTCTCTCAACTCCCAAATGGTAGAAAAGTGAAATTGGAAACTTCGATCGGCACCGTCTACTTCTTCGAGCTTCACGCCGCCAGTCCTTGCCATCGACTACTCCCGGTCGACTCCTCACCGTCACCTCCTTAACTGGTCGATCCTCTCCTAGTCTTCTTCATGGATACGCATACAGTATGATTTACGAACTTGACCCACCAAACCGAACCATGAAACTGAACGACAAGCGAACCCTCGGGGTTTGGTTTAGTTCAGTTTGAGACTTTGAACGGTTTGGTTCAGCTTGATATTTTACGAACCGATCGATGACCTGCCCTTCAGCTCATATATTGTCTCAAACCGAATGGAACCAAATCATTTACACTCCTAGCTAGCAGCGCATGTATATTAATACCCTTGTAAATATACACTTATTTTGAAACAAAAGGAGTAATAGGTTTTTCCCGTCTTATAAAAGTGAATACTCACCTTTTGTTTTTTCAAGTTGGCCATATTCATAGGATAGAGATTGTTTAATTTCTTTTGCCCAATGATCTCAGTCGAATGTTCAAGGGCTATAAATAGCACAAGCAAGAGAAAAAGAGCTAGATCTTGTTTTGAGTAATTAGAGTGCAATATTGTCAAACGAATCTTATCTTCAAACTGACCATTGTCGATCTGATCTGATCTGATCTCCATGGCAAGCACTTTGTAAAGAAGCTGTGACCAAACAGAATTAAAAAAAAAAACAAAAAATGCTTACTGTATCAAAAAGATTTGTGCCATGTGAGAGAAGCTCCATGACAACTGACAAGATGCAAGGGCCTCGTTTCTCGTCTACGTACATTTGGCCTCTTGGGTTCGGGGTCTCTTCATTTTCAAATATATATATATATATATATATATATATATATATATAAAAGTATTAAGATATTGTACATTACCCATATGCGCATTGATAGATATGGTTTGTAAGTAATACTCCAATGAGTTGCTCCCTTTATCCAAAAATGATACTTCTTCCGTTACTAAATTATCGTCATTTTAAACTTTTTTTTTGGGTTAAATAGGATGTTTTAAATGCAAATTTAATGTATATTTTTTATTTTATTTTTCAAAATTATAAAATACGTAATTCGTAATATTTTAAAAGTACTACGAATTACGTGTTTTATGAAATAATTAAAAAATATATATACGTTAAATTTGCATTTAAAATGTATCATGCTTGACAAAAAAAAGTCAAACAGAACGATAATTTAGGAACATCATTTAAACTTTTCAAAATCAATTTAACTAATCCTTCAGCTCCATGTAAAAAATTAATTATTTTATTTCGAAATGTTTCACTTCAAGAATATATTGTTAAAAATTATGCCTACAATCTTTATAAAATTTTCAACTTTACCTTCCACATATATGATATAAACATCTTTGTTATGTTCAAACATATTTGTATAATAACTAACTTCAATACTATTTATATATTATTTAATTATTAGATTTTTAATACATAGATTACAACAGAAAGAGAATTTTTTTTTAATAGGTTAATTCCACCATTGGTCTCTGAAGTTTGGGCCTTTACACCAATAGTCCCCGATCTTAGACTTGTATCACCACTACTCAAAGTAGGTCATTTTTGCACACCACTAGTTCCTGAGATGGACAGCGTTAACTCAGGGTCCGTTAAGTGGGCATGTGCGAAGTCACGTGTGCATTTTGCAAAATGGTCATTTTCATTTTCCTACGTTGTTTACCCTTTAAATTAGTACTTTATTAAAAAAAGGGGGGGATTTAAAACTTTTACTAAAAACAAGGTGACCATGTGAAACTTTAATCACCTTCTTCTCCAGCAACGACTTTGAATGTGAACGGAAAGGGGTTATGACATGGACTGGGGTTCTGGGAAAATCTCTACGAATTCTTCTTTGCAAGAGACAGCCCTGACTTTAGTGATGTCTCCGGAAGCCTTGATGGGATCTCCAGATCAAATAATTGGTTTACATTACAAGAAGCTCTTTTGTGGATCTTGTCTTCTCAGATTCCATTTGACTTTTCTGAAAAAAAAAAGAAAAAAAAAAAAGCTTTGATCTATTCCCTGAGTAGGGATGTCAAGGAAAAGTCTCTCTCTCTTTCTCTCTTTCTCTCTCTCTCTCTCTCTCTCTCTCTCTCTCTCTCTCTCACACACACACACACACACAGCTCGACAGCCATGGAAGCTTTGACCAATCGCCTGTACCGCACAGTAGCCATGGAAGTTGAAGCGGAGCTGTGGCAACGTGGTATACCTGGGTGTTAAAGGAAGAGAGAGCATTAACCATGGAAGTTGACAAGGGAGATGTTTAGGGGTTTTCAGGATGGAAGAACGCCAATTCCAAGTAGTATCTTGAAAGCTCTCTATTCCCGCGATGCTTGCTAAAATGCACGTGAGTGAGCATGTGCTCACTTAACGAACTCTGAGTTAATGCCGTCCATCTCAGGGACTAATGGTGTGCAAAAATGACCTAATTTGGGTAGTGATAATACAAGTTTAAGATTGGGGACTATTGGTGTAAAGGGCAAAACTTCAGGGACCAATGGTGGAATTAACCCTTTTTAAATTATTTTTTAGAGCGAAATCTTGTGTTGTTTAAGTTCAGATCGGATCATCTATTCCAAAATGGTGTTTCATCTCCTATTCCAACCGTTGGATGTGCGCCACATGTGCATGTGAATAAATAACATTAATTACTTCGTGATTTTTTATGCACATGTGGCACACATCCAACGGTTGGAATAGGAGATGGAGCACCATTTTGGAATAGAGGATCCGATTTGAAGTTTAAGTTGGGGCCGGTTTGAGGTATTTTTAGGCCTGGTGGTGTCTCCCGTGGTTCTCTCCTTGGGATTTGGTGGCGGCCGTTTTTGTGAGTCTACATATTTCGGCATTTTATTTCTTCTCCGTCTTGTTTGCAGCTTGTTGTGGAGTGAGTCTACTACAGGGTGGTTGCTAATCTGAATTCAAAGGTCTTGTTTTGGCGCTGGTTTGAACTCTTGCAAGTAATTAATGAGCAGTAAATTTGATCTTTATCTCCGGCCGGAGCATCAACTTTTGGCATTCCTTAATTTCATCTTCTAGCTGGTGATTTCAAGATGGTGCATATTGTGGTGTAGCGGCGACAGCTTGGGGGAGGGGTTGAGTTTTGTTACTAATTCTACTAAATATTTAGGGTTTCTAATTTAATTGGCATTGTTAGGTTTTAGCGTATTTTGATGCATGAATGTGAGATTCTTGGACTTTGATGTGTCTGATTATTAGGAGTATGTGTTATTTAGTTGTGGGTATTTTTCATCTTATTAATTAGGTGCAGGTGTTTTTTTGAAGTATGTATTTAGGAGTATTTTGGAGTTTAAAATTGGGTCTATGATTGGGTGTTTTAAGCAGCATGTTAATGAATAGTATAATTTATTTTTGCTGACTAAAATATTAACTTTACTATTTTTCAAATAAATATATGATGTAATTAAATTCACGTATTTTTCCGAACATAATAAAATTATATGAGATTTATAGTACTCTTATATAGAGCGTTAAGTTTAGGAATGTTACAATTTGACTCAACAAATTTTACATTGCAAAAGTTAAAAGTGCAGCTTAATGTTTTTTGGGAATGGATGAAGTTTATATATATATTTCAGTTTTTTTGTTGAGTGTAGCTAGCATTGTCTGTCTTTCAAATTATCAGTCATGCGTGCTTGCTAAGAACTTAGCACACATTTCACGTTGATGCCCCATACATGCCATACAAATATGTATGTATGTATATCCTAATTAACTGATCAACTGGATTAGAATGAATTAATTTGATGATCAGATATCGATCATCGTCCCTGGCACCAAGTTAGTTAAGCCGTTGATTTTAGCTGATACAACCATGCATCATCGATCTATCTTGTACCTATCTTCTCGATCATGATTCACGGTCTGATATGCCCTAAATAATTATTCATTTGCATGTCCTCAGCTCTAAATTAATATATATGAAGATCCATGCAAAGCATTTGTGTATGTATCATTCACGCACGTGCAGAGGAAATCCATCTATATATAGATGATATATTTTATATATGTACTTTGGGTTGAAAATTGAAGGTACCAAATTAAAGAGCATATATGAAACAGGCTAGGAGAGCCAATAACTTTAAAAGTATATATTCTCATCCATTCACATACACTGGTATACCTTTATAATGGTGCCGTCCAACCAACACGTCAACAAGGCCGATTTGTTGGTTGGTTAGTAAATATTCTCGCAAAAAACTAGTTGTTGACTGACCAAATCAAATTAATATCGTCTAACACGTCATTTGAAATTCAAAGTTGAAGTTTTTGGAGTCATGATAGGCTTACTTAATTGGTGATTGAATATTAGTGTATCAAAACCTACAAAGTACGCATGCAGAAGTTGGTTTCGAATTAAGAAAAAGTAATTTGATCTGCAGGTTTATAACTCCTATAGATAGCTGTAACGTACTTACCCTAGCTAGCTAGTTAAACCTAAAATGATCTCAAGGATTTATGGTACCTAGTATTTGGTGGAAGCAATATAGACAGATGAAATGTTGGGGAGGAAATTACTGCAGGTTGATCATATTGAATAAGATTCACCTAAGACCCCTTCAGAAGAATTTAAGTGATAATAATATTCTCTCTCTCTCTCTCTCTCTCTCTCTCTCTCTCTCTCTCACACTCAGACAGAGACAGACAGACAGACAGAAGGATTATAACACTTTGTCTTGACCAATTTAAGTGCATGGTTTGGGCCAACTCACTTTAGTTACCATTTCAGGAAACCTCAGAAATATGGGCAGTGTTGAAAGATATCCAAATTTGGCAAAACTCAGGAAGGAAGCTGGTAGCTTGGTTGATCATACCCCAGTGGTGGTTATACGTCAACACCAACCATTTTGTTCTTGCTTTCACCAAAGGACAATCCAGGATCACTTCTTTCATCTATTTTACAGCTTTGCCACCATGCATATTCTGATCATACCATGTGACATGTGTGTTACAGTGAAAAGAAAAAACCCATCAACATTATGCCTTGGGATTACTGATCACACTTAATTATATCCCATTAAAAAGAATATGGTTTTGATTCAAATCACTAATTCTTTTATCATGAATTTGTTTTCTATATAAATGGCCAGTATGTATGTATGTGTACTCTACTTCATGCATTGTCATCACCAAGAGAAAGCACATACCTACACATCAGAAGTTACCTTACCCAAATATGAAAGACCAATCTATATATTGTGTAGTATGTATGTATTTGTGTGTGTGTCTCAGTGTGTGTACGTATTTTGATGGTTTTCTCCAAGAGTGAGGGGCCATAAATAAAGGAGAATGCCTATATAGATAGTGAATCACCTTCATTATCATACATTAGAATTACTGATCACATTACATGCCTTAAATCAAAAGAAAAAAGACAAAAAAATGGGTTTAAAATTTTGATAGAAACAAAAGAGTTCTTTGTTTGTTTCCTATATATATATTTATATATATATATATATATATATATGTTGTAAGTATGTATGTATGTTTATTTATGCATGTTTGTGGTCTGTACATGCATGTTCTTCACTATTCCATAGATATATCATGCTTGGATTGCCATCAAGAAAACACATATGTATACCTAGGCAACAAAAATTACCTAAAACAAATATGAAAGACAAATCTCTCTCTCTCTCTCTCTCTCTCTCTCTCTCTCTCTCTCTCTCTCTCTCTCTCTTTCTCTCCAAAATTTGATGGTTTTCTCCAAAAGTGAGGGGGCATAAACATAGTTAAGGATGCCTATAAAGAGAGTGAATTAATCACCCCTTATCATACATGTTTCTTGTCCAAACCCTGAAATACAAAAAGGAATTAGCACAGAAGAACAACTTAATTGGTACAAGAAAACCTTCCTTTCTCCTTTCTCTCTCCACCCATTTTCCTAATTTTTCTTCTTTTCATCTCCTGTTAAAGAATTATACACAGATCTCAGTATGTCTTCATTTGAAGTGTTGCTTACTAATTATTTTACTTTCCAATTCTGATCACAGTCTCTTTAAGTTTGCTTGTTCCTTATGTTAAACAACTTCAATCCTAATTAAGATACATGTTCTGATTTTTTTAAAAATTGGTTTTTGCCAAAAACTCTTATCTATATAGTATTAATTTGCAAATTAATTTTCTTCTTCTTTAGTTTTCTTAAACTGGTTATAGATTGTTGATAATTATGGGAAGAGGGAAAATAGATGTGAAGAGGATTGAGAACAACACAAGCAGGCAAGTGACATTTTCGAAGCGTAGAGCTGGGCTGTTCAAGAAAACACATGAACTTTCTGTGCTTTGTGATGCCCAAATTGGCCTTGTCATCTTCTCCAGCAAGGGAAAGCTCTTTGAATACTCCTCTCATCCCTTCAGGTCATTTGATAAATTCTTCACTTTTAATTTCTACTTTGTACATTTTTTTATTTTAATACTTTGATTTTTCTCATACTTAATTATAGGGTTTGAATTTTTTTTTTCTACATTCTTTTTTGTTCTTACATTCTTTTATTTTCTTCTTCATCTCTAATTTTTAACATCATGATGCCTGAAAAATTGTTCACGAATTCTTTCTGTTATATGTGTATGAATGTGTGTGTAGCTTTTTGTGTCTGTTCCTTAATTGTGGTTTCTCTCTCTCTCTCTCTCTCTCTCTCTCTCTCTCTCTCTCTCACTGTGTGTGTGTGTGTGTGTTTTCCTAGGATGGTCAGAATCAGTTATGGACTAATTAAGCTAATGACTCAAGTGGTGGCAGTAGCCTCATCATATTTTGACCAACTTCATGAGTGCTTTGACTTTCTTTATCATACTATTAATTACTTCAGCAAAGCTAGGGTTTCCTGCCTTTTCTTTAGGATTTCTTTGCCTTACATGTGATGTTAGTTAGATCCATTCCCATTCAAATTGCAGCATTATGTATCTTTCTTTCAGGTCTATTTAATTTCTAATATTTTAATGCATGGATCAAGCTTATTGTACTTTAATTTTTATTTTTATTTTTCACAAATGAAGCCTTTCTGGACTGAAACTAACTATTTTCAAACATTATTGAAATTTCTACATCTGATGATTGTTTCCTTTACTGAATATAATTATTTTCTGTTCAATCTGTTTTTAACTATTCCATTCTCATGATGCTTTAGTATTCACCCAATTTTCCCAGCATGTGTCAGTTTTTTTTTTTTTTTTTGGGGTGTTTCTGTATGCAAATGTCATGTAGAAACTCTAAATTAGTTCCAATTAATCTGAAATATATATTATGAATTGTCGTCACGTATGTGTATGTCAACCAACAGCATGGGGCAAACCATAGACAGGTATCTGAAGACTACTGGAACTTGTATTCCCGAGCGAGATAACCGGGTATGTACGTATATAGGACCATCTCTATTAAATCAATCACTCTCAAGGATTGAAATTAGATTTTGTTTTTCTTTTTTGTCAATTGGATACTTTTATTTTTGAAGGAGCAAATACATACTGAACATACAAGGCTTAAGAAAGAAATGCACAACCTTCAACTGAGCATCCAACGATACAAAGGCGAGGACTTGAGCTCCGCACAACCTGAGGATTTGAATCAACTTGAACAGCAGCTAGAACACTCTGTTAACAAGGTCCGAGCCAGAAAGGTATATATATAAACTCCTTGGTTTCCTTTCGTTTCCCGTTAATTAGATTCGTATATTTATGCAATTTGATTTGACAATAGAGTACCTATGCTTAAATATTGGAAATTACTTCTTGATGATGTTCATTACAATATATGTTTTGTGTTTGCTAAGTTAATCTTATTAATGTGATGTGCATGCAGTTTCAGCTCTTGCAGCAGCAGCTGGACAATCTGCAGAGGACGGTAATTTTAATCGGCCTCTCTCTCTCTCTCTCTCTCTCTCTCTCTGATTATTGATTAAATTTGTTTGTTATTCAAATTTTAGGGAAAGATGTTGGAGAAGGAAAATCAAGAGATATATCATTGGGTGAGTACTAAATCAAAAAGAAGAAAAAAACAAAGTTTTTGAATTGTTTGGCTAAAGCTATTGTTTTTCCTTGCATCCTATATATTAATTCCATCATATTCAAATTGTTCTCTTGATTGTATGCAGCATTTCAAACAAGTATGTACGTAGTACACCTCACAAACTAAAACCATATATATTGCAATTTCACTAGCTAACAGTATTAGATATCAACAATTATATATACAGTTGATGAGTAACCACATTCAGAAGCAACATGAGGTGGAAATGGAGCATCAACAGGCAATGTCGACTGAACTGAGGCTAATGGGGCAGCAGCAGCAGCAGCAGCAGCAAATGGTGCTCGATCAGTTCCCATTCTTTGGAGAAGAGCAGCCTAGTAGTGTTCTTCAACTTGCTAATAACCAGCTCCCTCTTCAACTCCACCACCCGTATCGCCTCCAGCCTACTCAACCCAACCTTCAAGACTCATACTATTCTACCACACACCACCTATGGTACGTAAAACTTTCTTATTATTTCAACTTAAGATTCAACGTACGAATACCTTATTACTAATATTAAACATTAATAATTTGAACATAATTATAACCATTGAGTCGTACTCATTGATCTTATTTACCTTCTTGAATGTGTCGGTGCTGTGATCAGACACCCATAGATTAATGTGTTTGCTTTGGAAATTCGCAGAATGATTATGTAGCTAATGAGGAGCAGCTGCATTTGGTATGGAGGAAGGGAAGATATATATGTTTGGTAGTTTTCTATTTCGTGACTAGCTAGCTACATGTAGTCGTATTTGTGATATCTGGATTTATTTTGGATATATAATTCCATGTATGTATCTTAAAGATTACATGAGTTGTACATGTTATTTATATGTTTGCTTTGTGTGTGAAGCGATCGAAGATACATACATACATACTTAGCCTAATTAAGGATTATAATGGTTTATATATATATTTAGTAAAGTATACTGGCCGGTTTACTAGCTATATATGTTTTACTTAGAACATATATATTGTATAGCATGCTCAAGGCTAATCCAGCGATCGAGCTAGGAAGCATATATATATCACGAGTTTCTTCGATGCTATTCCCCATTCAATTCCAGACACCGGAGGGTTGGAGATATTTATTTAGACTGATGCTAGCTAGCTAGTTCCAATATTCGAGTTGATGCATGTACCTATATATTAATTGTCCTCGCAAATTAATTAGCTAGCTTATAGGCATGCAATTGTCATCGTCTCTTAGGCGATCTGCAATAACAAGTATATAATTAAGACCTTATTTACGATAGGAGCCTAGCTAGCTAGCTACAAAGATATATGTCATTTTGTTTATTAATTCTCCAAGCCAATTAAAGATTCTCCCTTGAACTCGATCGCTGTCGCCAGTGACCACAAAAACCTTAATTAGATTTTCTTGCAAAACTGATTCATCTTAGAGATTATACTTCATGACCGACCGAGGCACATCAATCATTCAAATCTTCACCCAACTCACAAATGGTTTCCAATTAAGGACCCTATTACTAACAGAAACAATAACATGCAGCTAGCAGTTGCCTTCCTCATGCAGAGGCAATAAACCGCGCGATCGAGGTGTACGTACGTACGTGTTCTAAGCTTAATTTGCTCCTTAATTCATTGCAGATTTATTTCTTCTCATAATTTAATTTGGAGTACCATGGTCAGTTTAGGTACCAAGGATCAACAATATTCTCAAGCAACCAATTTCGATCGCATTTTTCTGTGCGAGGAAGGATGGGAAAAAGCTATTCTCAGCGCCAAGAGAAAATTCGGCCAACTTGGGCTAATACAAATCCTAGAAAATGCACATAATTAGGTTATTATAAACTAATTTTACACTCGTGCGTTAAACGCACGGACAAAAATCTTTTTTAATTAAATAATACTGAATCAAAATGAAGAGGCAAATCAAAATTAAGAGAATAAATTAAGAAAAAGTAATGCTGGAGGCATCATATAGTATTAAATAGAAATACATCATTGTATTGGTAAAATTATATATTTTGAAAAATTTCATTATACACAACATTTGTTGTTTTATTTGTAAGCTTTCCATCTTCATCGGATATTAATATCTTCAAACCATAATAATTCAAAAAACTTCTCTCTCTCTCTCTCTCTCTCTCTCTCTCTCTCTCTCTCTCTCTCTCTATATATATATATATATATATATATATATAAATTAAATACATTGAAACTTGAAAAAAAGGCCCAAATCAATACAAATTGAATTAATATCTAGCTAATAACAAATACAGTCCAAACTAAATACACCCAATTAATTTGGACCCAAAATAAAAAACCTAATACTCACCGTTTAAATACATAAGTTAGCTCCCTCAATAACACACCTAAACGGCCGCTTTCTCAAACTTAGCTTCTCTCTCTAACCTAAATACAAATCTGACAAACTATCTAAGTCAAATAAACAGCCGACCTTTGTCGATCTAAAGGTCAATCAAGGTCTCTCTTCCTTACTTCTATACAGATCTAACCATTAGACAACTTATGGTGCATCATTTTCAAACCCTTCATTCCCTAACTAAATCTTCGTTTAAACTTGAGAGATTGCCTCTTCATCATCCTCTAATCCTTCGTTTCAAAGAAAATTCATCGGCTGACTACCCCAAAAAAACCCTAACGGTGAAAGACAATTTCATATCCAAATTTGTAAGTGTTCCTTTATTTTTTTAGATTAAATAATATTTTCGTAG
The DNA here is from genome assembly GCA_016624345.1 of Platycodon grandiflorus. Lineage (NCBI taxonomy): Eukaryota > Viridiplantae > Streptophyta > Magnoliopsida > Asterales > Campanulaceae > Platycodon > Platycodon grandiflorus. Next base: position 19,798,686 of record CM028364.1, on the reverse strand, counting down.
TAATTTATAGTATTCCACTATATATTTCGATTTTATTTTAAAAATTTCAGTGTCAACTTTTACATATCTGCTTCTACACTTTTTTATTTTATAAAAAAATGGGGATTATTATAAAAATGACCAGCGTACTATCAGTTAGGAACCGATTTAACCCCGTACTCCCAATATCCCAAAATTGACCATTGTACTACCATTTTGAGTCCAATGTGGTCCCTACCGTTAACTTTTCATCCAATTTTTTAACGGAGCAGTTAATTTGATTAACGGAGCTAATTTTTGAGGGGTATTTTTGTCCTTTTCTTCCAAATTCAACCATCCCAAAACAGAACCTTTCTTCCCCATTGATTAGTCCCTCCTCCTCCGTCGACCACGCCCAACACGACCGACTTCCTCCGAGCTAATCACGACAAAACAACGGTAACCCATCGGGTACTTGAACCGGCTCAACTTGGTCCCACTCCCCACTTTCGGGTCGAACATCGACAACCCGTATATCGTCGCTTCGGGTTTGGAACCCGACCCGCGAGCAGAACGGATGGACCAAGCAAGCGACTTTATGGGTAAAGCCGATGCTTTCGATGATAGTAAAAGTCTCGCTTTGAAGGAGGTGGCGCCGGCGTTGACAGACACGGGAGGCGACGCCGTGAGTGTCGTAGTGTAAGGTCAGGCAATCAAGTGCAATTTCTTCGGGTAGACCCGGGATTAACTCAGTGTACTCGGCGAACTGTGGATTCATTTGTTCTAGAAGAGTTTTAAAGATAAGAGAGAATGGAAAAGAATTGATATAGGTTTTAGTTTGGGGAGTGGGACTGGGATTGGATTGTGCGTTTTATAGGGGAGAAAATGAAGAAAGAGACAGAGTGCGGAAAATCAAGAGGTTTAGCAAATGGTAATGTGAAATGTGGAGCTCATAGTTTCACAATAAGGAAATCAATTGTCAACTCATAGCTCCAACACATGTGGAGCTAATGTTACCGTTGTTTTGTCAGGTGATTAGCTCGGAGGGGAAGCTGGTCGTGTTGGGCGGGTGGCTAACGGAGGAGGAGGGACGGAATCAATGGGGAAGAAAGGTTCTGTTTTGGGATGGTTGAATTTGGAAGAAAAGGACAAAAATACCCCTAAAAAATTAGCTCCGTTAATCAAATTAACTGCTCCGTTAAAAAATTAGATGAAAAGTTAACGATAGGGACCACATTGGACTCAAAATGGTAGTACAATGGTCAATTTTGGGATATTGGGAGTACGGGGTTAAATCGGTTCCTAACTGATAGTACGCTGGTCATTTTTATAATAATCCCTAAAAAAATTACAAATCTGAAAAATTTTACATGCATCTTCAACTTTTTTTTTTTTTTTAAAGTACAGATTTGTTATTATTACATGCTTCTTTACCCTTTTTTTAAAATAATGTTTAAAATATAGATCTCTAAGTTTTTTACCTGGACATATCAGATCTATAATTCTCAAAATACTTCTGTATTTTTAGATCTGATTTTAAAAAATATTACAGATCCTCATATTTGAAATCGTAATGTTTAGATCTGTAAATTTTTACATGCTTCTTCACCTTTTATGGTTCCTCATATTTAAAATCATAATATTTCAATTTATATAATTTCAAGTTAAATGTTACTGCATTCTCTTTAATCGAATCTCCGAATGATTTCATTGACTTACTTATATGGTTCTGGTATAAAGCAGTTCGTAATATGGAACAACTTGACTTGGTAGCATGACTTATTAATCTCTCAAAAGCATGCTACTATAGAAATAGTGAAAGAGGAGAAAACCTAATAATGTAAGTGCTTGACCTTTACTTATATTTAGACCAGTAAGGATGGACGGTGCCATGAACCTCCATGCATTTGATAGTAGGCATGCTACTATAAAAATAGGGAAAGAGGAGGAAACCTTACTTTAGTTTTGATTTGACATTCCTTAATCTAAAATGTTTTTAAGTTTTTTTTTTTTTAATTTTTTTTGTTTTGTGATTTTATGTCATTTAGATCTAAATAATCTTGGGTATTTCTGATTCAATTGAAATTAAATAAACTATTTTTTTTTTTTACTATTTGAGCATTTTTTATATTTCATACTGAAAATACTCCAATTATTAGTTTACATTTATATAAAAAAGTTAGGAGTTAAAATGGTATCAGCTTTCATATATTCCATTTGGGCAGTAATACATAATTAATTTTAATTAAAAATATTTATTGGAAATAATTGATCTTAGAAATGTGTTAAAATGTTCTTTAACAACTGATAATACAGTTTTTAATAAAAGGTTTCAAGGGATTTTTTCATTTGACTAAGACGGTTAAAGTTACGTGTCTCCAAAATATTTTATCCCAGTGAGTTCGAGGTGTTCTAATTGTAGTTTCCATTAAATTATGATCGAATGTTTAAAAATTGAATATATTTACAAAAAAAATATCTATTTGAGTAAGTCCAATAATCTCATTAACTAAACCGTAAAACACATACAATTACTAAAAATTAAGATTTGCAATCTTTTTGGCAATTATTGTTTTGTATTTACATGCAATAAGTTCCGAACTAAGGTGTTTTATATATTCAACTCTACGTGAAAACTTTTACTATGTTTTTAATAATTTAGTGCTAAAAATCAATATTAGCAATATGCGAAGTATTAATTTTTGGCCTTTCAATAAGGTTATTTATAGTAAATGTTTAGAACTAATGTGTTTTTATGCTTTAAATTTTAAATTTGATTAACAATGTTTTTATAATAATTAATTTGTATTAATTTATTATTTTTTTCCCAATATACTACGATTGATTTAAAAGGAAAAGAAGAATAAGTAAAATGGAAAGGTCATACTGTCAAATAATTTTTATTGCTTCTTGACTGTTGTTGATTTTGAGGAGAACTTAAGTCATTCATATTGACACTATTCTTATTGACCTCTGAATAATGTGCTGATCATCAACTTTTAAATGGAAGTTGTGGTGACATCCACAAGTAGAGTTATTATCTTCCGGCACCATCCTCGTTATACACACATCGATCAACTGTTTAAAAGGAGGACTATTTGGCTATTCTTTGAAACCATATAAACATCAATGCTATGGGCTAGAGAGAGGGGGGTGGGGAGAGAGAGACGTCTATGATGTGGGCTAAAGAGAGGGGAGAGGGAGATGGTGAGGTAAATGTGAGATTCATAATCCATGTAGCTATTTATAATGCTTGTAGAACTTTGTATTTAATGAGTTTACATATTGCCAAGAAATGATTCATCTTCCCAATTAATATGATTTAATAAATTTGGTTCAAATAATCTATTCAACTAATCAAATCTCCATTGTAAATATACATTTATATTTTTGAGGCAGAAATTTGGTTTTCAACTAATTTGATTCAACTTATCAAATATCCATTTTTGGAAAGAACAATTTGACGGGATATTTCCTGTTATAGGCACGACTATCATTATATATATATATATATATATATATATATATATATAGATACATTCTTGGGTAACTTACAAATAACCCCCTTAACCATGGATCATGTTCGAATTGACCCCCTAAATTATGGATCAGGTTCAAATTTTCCCCTCAGCTACCAATAGAAGTAATGTACCCCCACAACTACAATTAACATTTTTCTCTAATCATGCGTTCTACTTGGGCACCGCCGTATGAGTTGACGAAAAATGCACATTACGAGCCCGTTTGGTGCAGTGTTTACAAAACGCAATGTTTTAAAAACGCAGCGTTTTAAAAAACGCAGTGTTTTAAAAACGGAGGTCTTTCCTTATAAATACGTTTGGGATATCACTTCAATACACAGCTTTTTTTCCCTAGTAGTGTTTTAAAACCTGCGTTTTGGGAAAAAGCTGGGAATTCCAGCGTTTTAAAACAAAGCTGCGTTTTCTGCCACAGTATTGAAACACATTTTTTGCAAATAAGCAGCGTTTTATCCCTGCGTTTGGCCAAAACGCTCGACCAAACGGGCTCTACGTGACCATCTTTAGTTATATTTTTTATTTTTTATGATAAGACATATTTTTTTTACTGGTTGTTATAATTTTATAAGGGAAAGAGAATTGTTTCCTTTTTTCAAGGTCTAACAAAGTGAAGTAATTATGTGATTAAATAAAAAAATATGTAGTTACTATATATACCATCCTTTAATTATTTCTTTATTTATATAATTACATATTAAAGCTAAAAATATAGAGAGCCTAAGACAATTACTTCACTTACCTAATATATAGAGCCTGCCCTGTGTAAGAGATAGTCAAACATTGACCCAAAAATGATCGCATGCAAATGTTTGATATTTTTTTTGTAGTTCACGCTTATTTTATTAATGATCAATCAATAAAAATGAATGTTCACCTATCATATTATAAAGCAGAAGATATGAATATTAATAAAGCTCTATCATGCTTCTTTTTTTGGCTTTTCTCAAAATAGAAGGAAAAAAAAAGATAATTTCTCGTAGTTCGGGATGTAAGTTCGAATCACGGAATTGAATTGAATTGGTATGTTTGATTCGATTCGATTTTAAATTTGTTTTAGGTTTTATTTGAACCGCAAAATTGAACCAAACCGATTACTTAAGTACAGTTCAAAGCTTCAAGCAATTTGATTTGGTTTAAAAAAAATAAAATCGATAAGCAATTTTAACTTAAATCGAACGCGACCCTAGTCGGAACACAACTACTTTAGTTTTCTATGAGGATATCTTCGTAACTTAATCTATGATTATAGAGTATGCTCATACCGTGGCGCCCTAGGTATCAAGCCGCCGTAGTATTATTTCCCATTTAAATTTTAAAATGACAAAAAAAAGGAAAGTAAGGACAAACAAACCAAAACCCTGAAAACCTCTCTATAGCGGCAAAGAAACCGTCATTCTTCATCGATCCTTGACAACTCTTCTCTCTCTATCTCTCTCGCTGCTGGACGATTTATATAGAGAGTTGGGGGGAGAAAAATGCTGGATATTAATCTGTTTAGGGAGGACAAGGGCCACAATCCCGAAATCATTCGCGAATCTCAGCGCCGCCGTTTCGCTAATGTCGATCTCGTCGATGAGATCATTGTTCTCGACAAAGAATGGCGACAGCGTATGTACTTTCTTTTGTTTTCCTCATTTCTTCTCTCAAATTTGATGTACTGTTTTATTTGAAACTAGAAGATTTAAGTTGATGATATTGCTAGTTGTTTCGGAAGGCTATATTTTGTTATCATATTATCCAAATTGGTCAAATTAGATTGATTGGACTACAAACGTTGAGTTTATGTATCTATGTTTGTGTATATGTGTATATATATATATATATATACATGTATAGATTGATTGGACTACTATTTATGTTTTGCAGGTCAATTCGAGCTTGATAACTTGCGCAAAGATTTTAACAAGATTAACAAAGAAGTTGCCAAGCTTAAAATTGTGAGTCCCCTTTCGTTGTTTTGGTTTATAATCATGTGTACATCTTTTCCTTAGAAAGATTGCATTGTGGCCTTCTAATTTCGAAAACACACCGGTAGATTCCAGCCTTTTCAAGTCCCTGTGGATATGCATTTTTCGTTCATCACTTATGTGTATTAACAGACTAGTATGGAATACTGATATTGACATAGTAGTATTACGTGCCCCCACCTCCCCACACCACACACACTCACACATGAAGGTCCATTGAGAGTTCATGGTTTAATACTATTTTTCATTTGCATATCTGTTTTTAAACTGCACTACAGCTACATCTTTTCACTTTATACGTCATACCAACATTTTAATTTTTTGATAGTAAGGATAATTTTGGAAGAATAACAGTATTTTTTTGGCTTAAGCTTTGAAATGGGACTCAAAATTTGGGCAAACTAAAAGGAAAGGACTTTCTATGCGACGGAGGGACTAATTTCTTTGGCTGCCCAGAGTATTCTAAGTGTTGAAATATAGAACTTGGAGCTCTGAGGGAAAAAAAATCTACATAACTCCCCTAAATAGCCATGTGATTTAGTGGTCACAATTTTAACTTGCTTTAGTTGATTTGACTGAACAGTTCTCATCCAAAAATTGATTGGGAATTAAAAGTCAACTTGTTAATGGAAAGTTTCCCAAAAACGCACTTCTCTTTTTGGAACAAACTACAAAAAGAACGTACCTTTCTTTTGGGATGGAGGGAGTATTTGGTTTAAGCGGTCATTCCATTTTGCATACCTAATGTAGCTTGAGGGTGGTTGTTCAAGGAGGGAACCTTAAAATTGAATTAGATAGTGAGGTAACCCATGCTTGCTTCAGCTCTTATTATGAGCTAACGTGTTGGAGCTTTAGGAGTATTTTTTTCATGGCCATAGGAAAAGGATAAACATAGATCTGGTAAGTCATTGGCTATTACTTACGTCATTTCTAAAGTAGACCTTTTGGATTCTTCAGCAATATGGTCATTTGTACTAGGTTGATGTGCTGGCTGAATTGTGTTTTGAAACGGGTACTGCTATAACTAATACTGTCTTTATGAGAAAGATGTAATCTTCGACCTAGTTCAAGAACACTTCCTCTTGTCTGTGTGTTCTGTCAGGAGCAAACGAAATAGCAGAGGCCACCCATTCTTGCAATACTTTGCATGCCAATATCTGTCCAATTCACATGCCACAAAATCGCTCTCCCACGAGTTGGCATTCTTCAAAGTAAGGAGTAGTCCCCTTATTGTATTGTCTGAAGTTGAGGGAAGATGAAGTAGTAGTGCTTTGAAGCAGTTGCAGAGGGAGTATAGCTTCTGAACTAAGTTAAACTACTACAATTAATAATCATGTGAAAATATGGTCAGGAGTTGACATCCTTACCATATGAGTATGTAAGTTGGAGGCGAAATGTCTTTGATATCTGTTGTGCATATGCAACTTTTTTTTATCAAAAAAAAGTTCATACGGGGTAGTCGATTTTCGTACAATAAACTCAGGAGCCAGTTTATCCTTTGTGCCTGCTTTTCTTTCTATGTTATCACATTCTCCCCTGGTTTTAAGCTTAATGGTTTGTACCTAATATTGTTTCTTGTGAAGTCGGGAGAGGATGCAACCTCTAAGATTAAAGACACTGAGGAGAACAAGCAATTAACTGCAAAGAAAGAGGCAGAAGTTTTGGAGGCACGAACAGCCCTATATTCAAAATTGGAAACGATTGGAAACCTGGTGCATGATTCAGTTCCTGTTAGTGATGATGAGGTGTGTATGGGTTCATTTTTTTATTCCTGTCAAATCTACACACAGTTTTGAGTTCTTATGTCATTATCTTGTAACTCTCAATTAATCATTTTAGGCAAACAATGCCGTAGTTCGAACTTGGGGGGAGAAGAGGTTAGAGCCAAAACTTAAAAATCATGTTGAGCTTGTTGAGCTTCTTGGAATTGCTGATCTGAAAAGAGGTATACTCTTTTGGTTTGGCTTTTTTGCTTTTTGTAAAGTTTGAAATTCCAGTAATATAATCTGGTTTAGTACAAGTTGTAACAGCTATTGTGAAGAAAAGAATAATTACAACTTTTCTGGTGACATCCCAAGAATAATATATTGTTTTGTACTTGTTTATTGCATCATTAGGTAGAAATTCTTTACAGTCATCTCTAGTGAACGTCCCCGAACTGATGCAATTAAGTATCTTAATGAGCCGAAATCCGGTCCCATGCGAGTTTTTTGGTCACTGTCAGTTACTAAAATTCATCATTGACATCTTGTTCCAGAATTTCGGCCCCTTTTTTGTTCATTCAGTTGACGTTGGCCCTGTATCTCTGCTACCCATGTTCATCTTTATAAATCTGTGTACAAATTTATGCTCATTTGCTTAAAAATTCATTTACCCAACCATCACTTTCCTGTCAGGTGACTGATTTTGTTGTTTTATATCCTGCTGTGGTTAAGCTTATTGCAAATGCATATGTGCAGTGAGTTACTAGTTTGCTAACACTAATTCTTTCGGAATATTTAGGTGCTAATGTGGCTGGAGGTAGAGGTTTCTATCTTAAAGGAGATGGAGTACGTCTTAATCAAGCCCTGATTAATTTTGGTCTTGATTTTTTGGAGAAAAGAGGGTACACTGCATTGCAGACTCCATTCTTTATGAGAAAGGATATAATGGCAAAATGTGCTCAATTGGCGCAATTTGATGAAGAACTTTACAAGGTACTGCCTGATAAGTTGGGGAATCTTCAAACATGAACCTCATAATTTTTTTGCTTGTGTGATTGAATACCAAATCAGGGTTGAGTAGCGTCTAATTATTTTATTCTTAGCTGTGGTTAGGAGTGTACATTATGAAGTAGTCAGGTCTGCAGATGATATTTGCGGCTTTATAGTATCAAGATTCAAGAGTCCTTTTTGATCGTTCTTGGAGTTGGCACTCCAAGATCTTAATCCAGATTTGCAAACTTCCATTGGTTGTTGTCTGTTCCCAACTTGTCTTAGTTATCGAGTAGAAGATCACTTGGAAAATACAATGTAGCTGTGTAGAACTCAATGCTAAAAGATTGGAATTTTGAGGTTATTCAACATGGCCAGTTGCAACCAAACAAAATGCAATTTTTTTGCAATTTATTTCACTTGCGGAGGCATATATGTAACTCCTAGTTATGTATGCTGTTGCAATTCATGCATGTATTGCAGCACCAACAGTCATCATGACGAAGTTAATTGTATAAAAATAATGATGCATACTCACTTATTTGTAGAATTTTTCTATCATAATCTGGGGTGCCTGACTGTTTTTCTTCAATAGGTTACTGGTGAGGGAGATGACAAGTATCTAATTGCGACAGCAGAACAACCACTTTGTGCTTATCATATTGATGATTGGATTCATCCAACAGAGCTACCTCTAAGGTCATGTCTGTTACTAAGATTTTTTTGGTTAATTACTAGGAATATTAGTTGCTAAAAGATGTAGTTATTTTTTGATGAGTAAAAATGAATAGCCTTTACCATTACTTATTGACATTGAAAATTTTCCAGATATGCTGGATACTCGTCTTGCTTCCGTAAAGAGGCTGGTTCACATGGCCGTGATACTCTTGGAATTTTCCGGGTCCATCAATTCGAGAAAGTGGAACAGTTTTGCATCACCAGCCCAAAGGATAACGATTCTTGGGACATGCATGAGGAGATGATCAAAAACTCGGAGGACTTCTACAAGATGGTATATGAATTTTTCTTATCTCTGCTTTTTTCATGAATGATAAGATTTAGAAGGATATCCCTTATTACTTATGTAACACACTAAGTTACTTGATTGGTTATTGATCTGGAGGTGGAAGATCATGTTAACATGTACAGGTAATTATTGTAGCTTTTAGCATGTGAGTTAGATATATGATCACAGACATCCTATATGGGTACATCCCTTTTTTTATTTTTTTATTTACAAGGTGCATATATTGCAACTGGTTTTTTTTTTTTTGGGTTGCAAGTTACAACAGATATAATAATTAATATTTGGTTGTATGTATGATTTTGTCATAGCAACCACCATCTAGCCCTAACATGGGTGCTGTATCATATGAATGGTCGTGTTATATAGTTTCCCACAACTTAGCAACTAGCTGTATCACCACTTCACCAGGGGTTACCAGCTACTTTTTACCTTCCCTAACATGGGTGTTGTATCATATGAATGGTCGTGTGATAGTGTTTCCCACGACTTAGCAACTAGTTGTATCATCACTTCACCAGGGGTTACCAGCTACTTCTTACCTTGGCATAAAGTATGGGAGGTCTTATACGATGAAATTTGTTGATAACATAATTATCATATTTTCTTTTGCCTCGGGATTCATTTGGAAATATCTGTCTGTTTGCCCTATACAGTTGAAACTTCCTTATCAAATAGTAGCTATCGTCTCTGGGGCACTAAATGATGCTGCTGCAAAGAAGTATGATTTGGAAGCATGGTTTCCTGCATCCAGTACTTACAGAGAGCTGGTGTCCTGTTCAAACTGCACCGACTATCAGTCAAGAAGATTGGAGATCAGATTCGGTCAAAAAAAGGTAGATTTTGTTTGCCTTTTATATCTTTGTCGGTCAAACTAGAGAATCCTGTATATTCTTGTGCATCTGGAACCCTCATCATCACTATCCATATAATTGGACATGAGTGCATCAATCTATGCACACTTGGGCTATAAAAATATCAAAGAACCAGATCAGAGTAGTAATTTTGAGGTTCTTCACATCCATTTGTTTTCTTGCAGAGCAATGAGCAGGCCAAACAATACGTCCATTTGTTGAATTCTACCCTCACAGCAACAGAGAGGACCCTATGCTGCATCCTTGAGAATTACCAAAAGGAGGATGGTGTTGAAATACCAGAAGTTCTGCAAGGCTTTATGGGTGGGAAAACCTTCCTGCCTTTCCTGAACCGTGCACCAACCAAAGAAATTAAAGGGAAGAAAAGTAAGGCATAGTTGCATTGTTTTTGGCGATTGAAACTGAAGGTAGAAAGAATATTTATGACATAGTTTGGTGCTTCAGTTCTTGGAGGAATGCTCTCTTTTGCCCTTGCGCTTCAAAAATCCGGGAGAAGATGGTGGAAAGCTTGAAGAAATAGTTTCTCACACATGTTACTTTTTGCAATTACATGCTATTTTCTATGAGAAATGATAAAGTTTGATTGCTAGATACTGTTGCGAAGTGATTAGTTTAACTGATTTATTGACAGAATGCTGTAACTCATTAAAATTTCAACCTGTTTCTGTTCCTTACACTTACTTTTTTTACCCACACTGCATTACTTGATACTCCTAGTTGGAGTTATATACAATCAATCACTTGCTGTTTCTGAAATAGTAGTTATGAAGCTCATAGTTCAATGCAGGATGAAATTAAAAGGAGTTTTGCAATTAGCATCAGTTATTTGCCATCCTGGATAGCAGAAGACTGACGCTACAGAATTAGAATGAATTCTTTTCTTTTTTGCATTAAGAGAAATTTTTTACTCCCTCCGTTCCACCCATAGAGTCCATGTTTGAAAATGGGTGCAAGAGAGGTGAGGAAAAGGGATGCATTCTCGTTAGAGAGGCTCTATGTAATCTTTTCTTGTTAAAGATTGCTATGTTGAAAAGAACTTCAAAAGAGGCTTACTTCGCTCGTCTCCCATCATTCCTAGGGTAGACTACGTTAAGGATTTTTTTGGTTCCTCCCTTCCGTACCTAACCCTTCCTTTATGAACTCCGTTATAATCTCATTGATACACTCCAGTTGCACTTTTTGGGTCATATTCTCTACAATTACAAATATATTTTCATTCATTTGGTGATCATTTTAAAAAATAAAAGCAAAAATCTCAGGGCAAAAGGGTTGATATATATATATATATATATATATATATATATATATATATAGAGAGAGAGAGAGAGAGAGAGAGAGAGAGATTGCCTACTTGAAGAATTCATACCAAGATTGATCTCTATACAAATCAGTGTTATTATATATCCAAATGGACCAAATCTTTCAGAATTATCAAATCACATCTATTGTTAATGTTGGAGCCAAAACTTACGTTCCAACTCAAATAGAGTTGGTTTAATTACCTAGTAGAACTAGACTTCTCAACCCTATAAATTCCCCACATTCCCTTCCAATAATTTTCATTGTCCTCCATTTATTTCAAGTTAATATTGCTGTGTATGATGGGGAAACCCGTAGCAACATTCATCTCATTTTTCCTACTTTGCTTGTCACTTTCCAATGTTCTAGCTAAAGCCTCTTCGAAGGATGCTTCTTCGGAGGCTTCGCCTGGTGAGCATCCCAAATTTTACTTCCCATTCCATCCTCATCCGTGGGTATTTCCTTGGTTCCCACATCAACCATTTCTACCCCATCAACCTTTCGTACCACCACCAATTCCTGCTGGTGGTTACAAGCCTTTTCCGCCCCGCCACATCACATGGCCGCCTCATTGGACCCCGCCACCACCTATTCCTGCCAGAGATTTTAAACTTCCACCATGGTACAAACATTGGGGACCTCACCCTAAAGATTCAGTAGAGAAAGTTTCCAAACCCGCTACGATTGCATTTAAACAACGTGCTTTTCGTAGATTATAGTGGTAGTTAATCTTTTATGTTTTTTTTTTCCTTTTCTTTTTTTGGTTAACTAGATTGATATAGGGACAAAGAAATGTGACAATTGTTTTGTCAATTGAATGAATAAATATAAAAGATCTTTCTATAAGCTTCTTATTAATTTTCATGTTCTACTAATCACTTTATATTCTCCATTTGAATCACCAAAATCATAAAATTCTGATATGCTTGTTAATTAACTGAAGACAAGGGTTTTGCTAAAAAAAATTCAAAATTAACTTTGAATTGAGTTATATTTGATTCTTTCGCTTCTCACTAGATTGAATTTTGCTCACTTTTCTGTCCCTATGAATAATGTGAAGCAAGTTTTTGGGTGGCAACTGACATTACTGACATAAATTGCTAACGATACGTTCTCTTTGAAAAAAAATAAATAAATAAAAGTTCTCTTTGAGCATTCCTGAAAGTACCCAAGGCAACTAGTAAAGTTGGATTATTAAAATCCCCGATTAGTCACTCTATTCTTCCGGCATCTCTTGCATGGAAATGTTTTATGGTCGAAGTGAAATCTGGCAAATTCCAGATCTGTGAAAGAAATGTGCTGAAGCAGCTGCACTGTTTCCTGAAACTACATGGCAGATTATGGCAGGGAAGCAAAGGTACAAGAAATCTATGTGGGCTGTCCAGTACTAAGGAAGAAAGGGTCGAGGAAAGTGTTCATTGAGAGAGACTATACGACAGCAATGTAACTAACGAGGAAGAGAACTGACAAGGCAAAACTCTTCGTGATGTGAGACACCCTTCATGAAGGAAACAAGTTCACCGCTGCCTCGAGGTGAAATTCTTCATGTATGCAAATAGCATAGGCATTGCTTAAAGTTTCCGTAGTTTAGTGCAGTTTTTCCTTTGTGTTTATCTCCTGTTGCACCAACAACAAATAAAACTAAAAATTAAAATTTACAAGTTGCTCTCAATATTACAACCCAATTTTTACACATTTTGTCCTGCTAAATGTTATAATCAGTGCTTATGAACCTTGAATATTTAGCTAATGGCTTAACATTGATATTCTAGTTTGGCAGCGATTTATGGAGGCGCATGTGCACTAGTGTCTCATTTGGAGGAAGATGAGGAAATTAATGCGATGAGGAAATTAATGCGATGATGATGATTAAGAAACACTCAGAATCTTGCTGTCATTATGCAAAAATTATCACCATAAGGTAGCCAATCTACAATAATTGGGAAAAACTAACTTCATTGAAATGGGTTCATCGCTCTTTCTATCAGACGTTCCCAGTTGTCATTAAAGCTTAAAATAAGAAATTAATAGAAAACAATTACCCACTAACAGTACAATGCCTACTCCTAACAAAATCTTCAGATATACCATTCAAGAGTATGGGCCTCCTACCTCCTACCATAGATGATTGTCACAAAAACCAGCATGGAACTGCCAGAACTCGAGCAACACAATTTTACTGAGAGGAGCATCGAAAAACTTTACGTATCTCAGGTATAAAAGAACCATAAATCCCTATCCTCCTCCATGTTTAATCCAATTTGACTTGATCTGGAGTCGAATCTGTGTCCTTGTCAATTCTGGCTCTTGTCTAACTGAAATCACCAGTGCAGGTCCACTAGAGTGTCTTCAGTGACAAGGAAAAGACTAAAACCAAGAAATGCCTACAGAGAGAAGCTGCATTGAGAGATGAAATTTACAACAGGCACATTATCTCTTTAAAATTTTCAGTCAGCGTCTCCAAGTCCATCACTCCCATCCCCTCGCTTCGATATAGGTGCATAGTTAGAGTTGGGTTTCTTCTTCTGTGAAGCAATTTCAGCATTTCTCCGTAAGACTGCTCCAGGCGATGGATAAGGTCGTTGCTGAAATAGAGGACCCTGAAATTCAAGAAATAGAAACAGATTAATTCGAATTATAAAACACAAAAACAAACAGCCATCTATGCCCATCACCCCTTCCCCCTCTCCATCTCTAACTCGACGCCTTCAGCACCGGGTAGCAGTGCAGGCATCAGCATAACAACTACAAGGAATTATACTGTAAGCACATTATCTCCTTCATTAGCACATTTATCCTCCAAGGCTAACGCCTAAAATTGGGTAAAACTCATATATTAGTTTCAACCATAACTCTTTGACTAGTCCTCCCTTGGAATGAGTTATACATTTCTTTTCTTTTCTTATTTTTCTGCATGGTGTTAACCGTATATTCTGTTATAGGTACGGTGAAGTGCAAAAATGGGCTGGAGTATCATGTGATTGGTTTATGACTTTATGCTCACAAAGTTGAAAGAAAAATACTAGGTGTCAGAAAAAGCATATTCTAAAGAGAAAACTATCAGATAAGCATATTCTAAAGATAATAACACTCGGATAGGCAAATGATGTGTGTGAATTACATATTTAAGCATAAATTACAACATGCACATAGTCACACATGTAAAAGCTCAAGTACTTGGATAATATATCCATGATATTCATATGTTCAATCTCATGGTTATACGGGTTGGTTAGTGCAGGTTTTATTCTGCACATAAAGTAGGCGTGTCCGTGTGAATGTGTAAAGCTTTCAGGCAATAAGCATATTTTTCTGTGACATCATGAGGTTAAGGGGCCTGGTGAAAATTTTAAGAAATCCCAGTTTTATAATATGCCAGGTGTAATAAACTGCACAATCCACATCATTAAATGTCCTGAGACCAACATTGAAGGACAGCAGGATGCTACAACCATGCAAAACATGCTTGCACCAATCGTGCATCTCATGGCCACTCTTGGGTGGTGAAAATCATGAAGCTTAGAACAGAAAGACGCGATCCATAATCTAGAACATCAGCTTCAGTATAAACATGCAGAATTACTAAAGAGATCCTGAAGGACAGAAGACGATTTCAGATCTATGGTCCTAAACTAATGCAGCAGCATGAATCTTGAAGAATATTTTAACAAATCTTTTAGATATGAGATTATCTGCTCCTTTTCCCTGTTCTATATTTCTTCTATGTCACTGTCGCTCTATCATGACATGTCTGTAGGATTTTAAACTTGTCTCAACAATAGTCAAACATGTATCCATCAACACACACAATGTTCTTCCATGTTGCCAAAATCAGAAGGGGAAATAAAGGAAAACAACCAATTTTAGCAGCTAGGAATATCAAAAGATCTTGATGATTTCAAACCCCTGATGTTAGTGTATATTCTTACAAAGTGATGCAAAGCACAAAAATGCCAAAGCAATAGATGTTCAAAGAACACAAACAAAAGAAGGGCTTGTACATAGTCTTCCTGCAACTATGGCATAGATTGTACCAGAATCCTCCAAATCATGACCCAAGGCTTATAGTTAATTACAAGGTGAGAAACCTACTACAACCTCTAATTTTCCTGTCAATAGTAACATGTTGCACAACAGATTTTCACTTTTCAAACAATCTGTGCCAAATTCCATAGCATTACTGAAAAGGCCAATGTAGGTATCTAGAATTGAGGCAATCCATGTTCGTAAGTAGTATCTACTCACTCTAGAAAACCGTTCTCGATGACACCCAACTTATACATGCCCCAGAATATCTCAACATGGAAACTCATGCAACTACAAACTGGCGTTTTTAACAGACCACCCTATTAACATGCTATACAACTGAAGTAACTGCAAGCAAAAAAACCAACTTATGGCACTTAGCATACCGTGGCAGTGGTATCCGCTGCTCGTGGCTGTACTCCTTTCAGGCCGACAACCCTGAAAAGCAGCAACAAATGCTAGTATTTAATCAGGGACTTTAACTATACAGATTTCTCTGATTTAACTTTCATGGAGATCAAATTACGAATAAAACCTGTGTAGACACACATATATATCATACTTTTCTACCAAACAACTTGAAGAAAGATGTACACCATACCAGCCACCACGAGGAGCATCTGAGTAGGAACTTGGATCCATTGGATCTAACTCATCGTCCTCAGTGAAGGAACGTTTCTTGCTGTCCTTCTTATTGCCTTTCCCCAGTGGAGGTTTCATGTTGGACCTATAGACCCAAAGATAGATCAATTATGCTACTAGGAATCTCCAAATAATCTCAATGTCAACATGTAAAATTTTCTAAGCGGTAGGTTATTCTAAAGATGGATAGCCTTGCACACCCCACCATTCACAACTAAAAACCAGACCCCTCAAAACCCTAAAACTGCAAATTTATATTCTTTTTCGTTTCAATAATATAAATGAACTCACTAATACTTTGCGACACTTCAGAAGAATTTCAGACACAAGTGTATATAATACAAACTAGTAGATGCATAGAAAGTTTCTTAAACCTGCTTCCTTGTATATCTCTTTAATTTATATTAAAGAAATTATCAAGTGCTTTTTTCTACAAAGGGAGTGCTATAATTTCACCCCTTGACCTTTTACTGTTTCCCTTGGCTCCTCATCACGTCCTTTTAAAGACAAAAAGGTTACAAAAGCCTCTATTCAGTATTCTTTCAGAAAAAAAAAACGCTAATACATTTTTACTCTCCATCACCTTCATAACCTATCAAAACAAAGTCCAGACAGGCTTAAAAATCTTTCAAGCTCTTTGAATTGATCATTTGACTACAATTTTTTCCAGATGCATCTTAACAGAATGGTAATACAATTCGCTTTATATTCTGAACAACAGACAGAAAATATCAAAATTAAGCTTCAAGACAGATAGGATACCTCTGCTTAGTAAAACCTTTGACAGAATCTTCTTTAGCGATTGCAGCATTGGTTGCTTCATGTAGTTTTTCCAGATTGTATGATAAGTATTGGCTTTGTGGAAGGTTGAGAACTCTACATTTCAGAGGAAAATCTCAAAATTGTAGAAAGATATAATAGAATGATTATGCAAATAATGAAAAAGATAGAAATGGGAAGTCCAGAAGATAGTGATTTGTTAACAATACATACGGTATACAAGACCATCTCAGTTCAATCATCATTCTTATTGATAAATGACAAGCCGATGAATATGTTTTTCAACAAGTTTTTACATGTATCCCAACTCCAATTCTGAAAGAGACAACATATGATGTTTACCATCACTTCAAACAAAAAGCGATACCATCTTGTTTATCGCCGAGGATCTAGGAGGTTTTGGAATGTCTTGACCATGCTACAAAGCATTCAGTCCACTTATATGACCTGAAAAATCAAACTTCCTAAATGCGACTCGACTGGTATTAATATGGAGGAGCCGGTTCTGAAAAGTGTCACTTTCGTGTGGAATGTAGTACACTGTATTGTTCTTCCCTTTGGGACTCAATGGAGAGAGTGTCATTGCGCTTAGATAGGTGGAAACACACTACGATTTGGCTGCATCGGATACTAACCAAGCCAAAGCAGGAGCCTTGGGATTCGGCTCTTGGTTCTTTAATGCATCCTTTGATTGTTGCTCTTGGTTGCTCCCCAGGTCTTAATTTCATCGGTCTCTGTTTGCTTCTTTAATTCATTCCCGTAATCCCACTTACTCCCTCTTGCCTCCATTTTGGAAGGCAATCTTACTCTTAGGTTACCAACTAATCCAAAAGCATAAGCTACTAGAGGGGGGACCAAGAGAGACAAACCAAGTTGCATCATTAGGTAAAGCACAAACCATATAGAGTGCTAACTTGTGCAGTGACAACTCTGAGGGAACAGAAACAGGATGAATTGAACCCAAAACCTTGCGTATTTAGAGCTACAACACTATCTTAACTGTTAAGTCGCCAAATCATCTAAAAGCCTAAGCCACCAATGCATATCATGGAGGTAGAAGCATATGCTTTTTAAGGGCTTACCAAGAGATAGATGTTTATGTGGAGACATCATTGTGAGACATGAGGTGAGGGCTCACCTCAAGTATGTACGATGAAGCGTTATTAACTACTTCCATTGTTTTGCTGGACTAAGGATTGGGCTATCTTGTGGCCATGGTGAGTGTCTAGGATTCTCTTGGTTGGACAGAGATGAATACTACGATTCCTTACTTTCTTAAAGCAGCCGCAATTGAGGGGGACAAGATGGTGTTCAAGTCCTGGTTGAGGGCATGTGGTATCGGAGCTTTCAAGAGGGTTGCAATTATGGATCCTGGTGGGATTAGCGAGCATTTTGCATGAGCTATATGTTACGTGGACTTTTCATTTTTGCCAAAGTACCCGTGTCAACCCAAGTCCCAACCTTGTTGACCAGACATGACAAGGGTGTGCGTGCATGTGGGTGTGGGTCTGCCAGTTTTACACTACATTTAGAGCAAAACCTTAAAAATTTGGGACCCAACGACCGGATCATATACGGGTGCAGATCTGGTCTTTCTTTTGGTTTTCATGCTTATGCTTTTCCACATTGTATATATTCTCTTGATCTCTATCAATAAAATTTTTTTTTCTTTAATTCCCGCCCCCATACCCAAAAGAAGAAAGATCCCTGAAAAAGCAAATAGTTTGGTGATCAGGAGACTGCTGTGTTATCCAAATAACGTTAAGTTGGTTCAAAGTTTATTACAATCTAGGCATGATCACTATGCCCAAGTCTCAGAGTTGCAGCGCAGGAGAATAATGCCTCTGTACAAGAGCACCTCAACAGATCTCAGTATTAGATCTAGGCCTAAACATCGGTGTTTCCCACGGTTCAATGCAGTTACGACAACTCAATTCTAGAATTGGTTTGCAATTCAATTTAGGCCCAGGTTTAGGTTTAGGTTTTGGGGCATACGCAACAGATATGCCACTTAGAGGCCAAAAATCTGAAAAATAGGGGAAAATCCCCAAATACCATGGGAAGCAAGATGGATCAATTAGATATTTTTAAAAAATAAATCACCATTTATAAGGTAGCATGATTTAAGTTAAAACAGGATAAGTGACAGACTTTTTTTAAGCTTACTTTCTTTTGGTCATGACATGTTCAGTATACTAGTATTTCAAATTGTAGGACATGTTCTACCTTGAATTCTTTAACTTCCACATCCATATGCTTCAGATTCAGTGAATATCTTTGTGTGCTTGAGGTAGGGTGTCAAATTGAAAACTTAAAAAGTACATTTATATAGGGTTAATTGCACTATACTCCCACATGGTTTGTTCACTATCGCACACTTGGGGGTCTGTGGTTTGCACACTGGGTCTAAGGTTGCATCTTTGTTGCAATTGAGGGTCAAAAGAGGGTTTCCGTTAAATTTTGGATGGAAAGTCATCATGTGCCATCCACATGCATTTCTGTGGGTTGTTTTCGTGCTTAACATGTTCTTTGAAATCCATGTGTTTGACATGTTTTCGTGATGCATGAAAATACCCTTAATAACCAAGTATTAAAAAATGGAAACACCCCACAATAATGCATGTGATTAGCACATGACGACTTTTCATTCAAAAATTAACGAAAATCCCCTCTTGACCCTCGATTGCAACAAGAATGCAACCTTAGATCCCATATGAAAAAATTGAAACCACAACCCTCCCCCCCCCCCCCCAAAGTGCGACAGTGAGCAAACTACAAGTGTAAGTGCAATTAACCCATTTATATACGTTGAAACTGTAAAATAACTGTTTATGGAAAGGTATGGTATTTGCTGGAAACATGGTTCAAAAGCGCAAAAAGAGAGAGAGAGAGAGAGAGATGTGAAGATGCTGGTGTTGCCAGAAGAGGGAGTGGCATTGAGATGGTTCTGTCATCATGGAATGAGAAAATAAAGTGGAGATCAGTCTTTTAATTTAGTGGGAAAGACAAATGGTTAGATTTTATTAGGCAAAATGATAGGGCAAACTATGATACGGTTCTTGCGAAGAGTAACTTTACCATTAAACCCAAAAAGGAAAGCAAGCATGCCCTTACATACAGAGGTATAATTACTATAAAACTTGTATTGGTGTCCATATTTTTCATAAACTCAAAGATGTTGGAGGAGAAGGTGAAGTTCTGTCATTTTTACAAAACTCCCAACAAAATTATTAGCGTGGTAGAAAAGGGGGATTAACATACCTGGTGCAATGACAGCAATAACCCCATGTCTGTACAAGGCCGACTCCCCAACCACCACATTCCATACATTTCTTTAGCTCTAGCAACTGATCGCCCAGATTCTTACCACCATTTCCAGAAACTACATTGCCATGATGTAAGGGAGCCTGCCGTGATGAATCAGGGCGTTCCCACTGTGATATGTTGGTCTTTGTGTTGTAATAATATTTATGACCTGTAAAGTAAATATTGTAAATTTGGGCAGAGAGAGTTACAAATATGATAAACTTCTCAGTGAAAGACTATGAGCAGACATGGGCCTTCATGCTTTACACTTAAGGGTAATGCACAATGTAATCAGTAATCACATAATTGGAAAACTAACTGAAATTAACACAACATATTACCAAACTGTGAACCACGTCTGCAGTCTGCAGAGTGCAGAGAAAATTAACTGCATTTGACCCCCTTTGCGGATAGATCGAATTTCTCTTTAAGAAAGCTGCCATTCAGTCTCTTTATTACCTTCTAAACTTTCTCCAACAATTAATTAGAAATTAAAGGCATAGAATAATTATCAAAAAAATAAACAATCATAAAAGATTCCATTTTTTATTTTTAAATCCATAAAGTCATCTTTTCTCCGTTTTAAATTCATAAACATCACCTTGGCATTGCTTAAAGCAGACATGCAAAGATATTTAAAATTATTCGCCATCTTATATACTTCTAAAAGGCAGTTTAAGGTTTAGGAGGCAAGCAAGATGGGATGGTGTTGTGGAGAAGTGCCATGTTCTGTTTTATCTACTAAATGTTACTTTTCTACCAAAAAGCAAGAAAAAAGTCCTCTTGTCTAATATTAATCCAACTTTCCGGTGATAAAGAAGTAGCCTAATCACTATCTGGTTACATACTTACTTGTCACTGTCTCTCGGCCTGATAAAGTCCGTAGGCGGTGTCCTAGATGAAAAATGAGTAGCCGAGTCATGGTCTCCATTAAGTTTGCAACCACTAATGTTCAAGACAATACTTGAATCAGAGGTTGGATACCAAGACGGTCTCCCAATACGGCTAAGTGCCAAGTAAGTGAATAATCATCCCTAACTAATTGTATGAGTATCAGAGGGATTTTTCACCCCACCACTAGGTGGAGATGAGAAATTTGGATGCTTCACAAACTCACACGATACACAGACCCAAGATTAGGAAAACTAGCAGAATCTCACCATCAAACTTTGGCCCGGTCAATTTAACACAGCCTCTATACAAATATTTGCATTTTGATGGGACAAGTGTAGACAAACATAGACTCATCTTGGATAGATGGACAGAATGCGCTCTTAGCAAGTGTGTTTGTTAGGTGCTTATAAACAAAATTTGGATTCTTTCCTCAAGATCAAAGTACCTACTCTATGCCTACCTTATCTGCTTTATACCTAACACGCAGCATACCCGAGACCCAGCACTCTCAAGTCTCACCCCCTCCAACTCTCCACATATTTAACTCCAAAAAGAATAAAGCATCAAATGAAAATGTGTGTATGTACGTATGTATGTGTGTGTGAGTGTGTCTATAGTTATATACATACATACATACATATATATATATATATATATATGTATAGATAGATAGATAGAGAGAGAGAGAGAGAGAGAGAGAGAGAGAGAGACAAAGAGAAGGGTAGAAACAGAATATGTATCCAAGAACCTAAACAACAAATGGCCCAAATCTAGAAATCATATGTTTGAGAAACTTATTATCCCCATTCATCAACATAAACATCTCAATTCCTAGCTAATCTGGAATTATATTCTGCCACTAATGTGGACAGTAAATCTCCACTATAAACTTAACACGCATTGAAAAGATTAACCATCAATGGCTTGATTGTGCTTTAGAACCTTCCTCTCACAAGTGCAGCCAAGGTCATTAATATCTTAAGCTATTTTTATATTATCAGTTTGATGACTTCACCAAGTCATTATACAAATGGTGAAATATGGTCCACGTCCTAAAAGTTCATCCCCATGTCATACTGCAAATGAAGAGATCATTCTTTACGTTCCTTATCTTTTAAATCCGTCTAGGATTTTAGGATCATCATTATGACAATAACCAAAACCATTAGATGCATCAATAGATTGTGCAATGACTAAGCTGTTATGCAACCAGAGAGTGCTACCTTAATGATCAGTAGGACATGTTTCACAACTTTAACAGGCAGTGACCTGCTCCTAGAAAACATATCAACTTGACGTAGAGAAGATATGATTCAAGATCTGTATTGTTCACTAAGAATAATTGAAGAGGCATATAACTGGTGAAATAATCCCCATATGGGCATGGATTACCCACAACTTCCTAGTGCTACAATCTACATGCTTCTCTACTATCTAGTATATCTTTCTGTTAACACAGCAGGAGGAATAAGATATATTGCATACCAGTTGTCTCATCCAATATTTCTTGCCAGTCTTCAGGAAGGGGTGAAGATGATGGCGGCTGTGCGTAAGAAGCCTCAGTAGGTCTTTCCCACTGACTTTTCCCGGAGTTCTCATTATAATAATATAAAGCACCACTTGCAGGGTCCAGTGTCTCAATCTACATAGGATTAATGGAAAATTATAAAATAGGAAAAAGAACATGGTAAACATAATATCATTGACCTTGGATGAATGAAATGATATCTCATCTTCTGTGTAAGGAACTCTTAGCCAATGACTTGTTAGTTGTTCCAGCATAGAAATTTAGAAAATGCCATTCCATATGATCAAGGCACAAGATATTTAGCTATTTATTCAGAAAAGCTAACTCTGTAAGTAAAGCCTGATATTGTAGTCGGGATAAATCCCTGGTTGCGACATCAACATCCCCAATGTAACAAAAATACAAGCAAAAGGACCAAGTATTAGCTCCTAAAAGAGAGATAATAAAGAGAAATACTAGAGTAACAATGAATCAAGGTCATCCTAACATCAAGAGAGAAAAAGGCATGCCTCCACCTATCAAGACGCTTAGCTACCATTTTCACCAGTAGATCCCAAGAAGACACAGCTCCTAGATTCCCCCAAGGGCACTGAGATTATGATTATCCATTTTCAACCATACTATAGAGTTCCAAATCAACTGTAACGTGATACCAGTACATATAACAGATTCGATCCAGTTGATGTAAACAAAGATTTGAAATAATCTAAAGTCCCTCATCCCCCTTTTGCATTTTTCTGCCAAAGAATGCAAGAGGTTCCTGTCAATATCTTCCAACATTCGTAATCAGGAAGTTTTCTCGAATTGTGTTTATAATAGCGGAAGAGATGTCAAAACAATGGTTTTCTACTTTCTACTGTATTCTCGTAACAACTGTCCCACATGACATTGCTGGAGAAAATGAAAACATGAAAACTTTGTTGCAAGAACATTTATGCGCTCATGTTGCATATTTCTGCTGATTAACGTTGTATGAGTTTTCATGCATTTGGTACTTTCTATGGAGAGAGGCGCAGAACAGAGTTATTTGTAGTCCAAGTTTCAACTTTACCTACTTGAACTTGAGTCTCTAACACTTGACCCCCAAACTTTCTGAGTAAATCAAGGAAGCGTAGCCACGCAAAAGCCCAATATACATGAAATAAGATTCTAGTGTTCAATAATAACTATTCCGACCAATTGAGAATCAGAAGATCCTTACAACACATCTAGTAGCAAGCACAACAGTTTTGGATACAATTCATTAACAAGTAATACTCACCCATCCCAGTGGTAATTTTGCAGGCACCATGTTTTGAGGCAATGGATCCTTCGATTTCTGCAATGTAAAGTTGCAAGGAAAATGTCAACAGAGTAGTGGAAGAAAAAATTGCAGACAAACATACAATGAAACAGCATTGTATATACTTTGGAGAAGTAGAAATGTAAAAGGAAAAATGAGATAAAGCTCAAAATTTTAAAGATAAAAGAAGTATTAAGAAGAGATAGAACACGCAATGAGAAAGAACAAGGAGTCCTCCGAATCCCAAAGCAAATGGAATTAAAAGATCAACAAAACACCATCTGAACTAATATCCAGAAAAAGCTATTCCTCTGCTTCCAAAACCCAAAGAATGCAGAAAGATTGTCCCCATTCCTCAACAGCAGGAATGGAAGATGGATGATTCTGAAAAATGTGTACGTTCCTCTTAGACCATATACAGTAGGATGTAAAAGGAGCGTCTCCAAAGAATCTTGGCAGCTTTCTCCAAGCTCAGTTAATAATGCTCCTATCACAGTTCACAGCATAATCCAAGGAAAAGACCTACATCAATGATCTAGCTCACAATACCCCCAATAACAAACAGCAACCAAGAAAGAGACAAGGGACAAGTGCAACAAAGCAAAGGATTTGAATAACTTGCATGGTTATTTGGGTTTTTTTGAGGAAAACTGGAAGCCTTCAGTTAAGAGCTTGGTTATATTGATTTTAGGGATTTGGAGGCAGCAGAGATAGTAGCATCTTATGGAATTTGGCTTATTTGCATCTGTTTGGTGCTTGTCTTCAGAGAGGAATGCTCAGATCTTCCACTACTAGGGTCATCCTCTACCTCAACTGTGCAAGATAGATGTTTTTTGGCTTCTCTTTGGGCTTCACTTTGGGAATTTTCAATGTTATTCTATTGATTTACATTGTTTCAGACAGGAGAGCTTTGTTTCAGTGATAATTCTTTGTGCTTTCTCTGCTCTTTTCTTTTCAAGTTTGTTAAGTGGACTTCTCTCCGTACTGCATTGTACACTCTCCTCTTTATTCTAAGGAAAATAAAATTATGGGAAAAACGAAAAAAAGAAGATCAACTTACACGATCAGAGATACTAACATCCTCTTTAGCTCGCTCATCCTTCAAAATTCCCCTTGCTTTCAATTTCTGTTTAAGGTACTCCGGCAGTCCACTGGGGCCAGGTTTCTGTTTAGACTCTGCCTCAATCTCTACATTTTTCTGTCCTGATTCATAACCATCAACGTCAGATCTCCGGGGCATATAAAACCAACTTCAGAAGACAAGTAGGATAACTAATAAGTATCTCAAGCCTCAGTTTCTCTTACCAGGGGAGATGGTCTTAGGCCTTGAAGAGCCATAATAAGCACCGCCACCAGGAACTCCATATCCATTTCCAATTTCCAGATTACCTGACAAGCAAGGATTTCAAAAAGGAGACTTAGGACTCGGAACCGAAAAATTGAAACTGTTTACTTTACCTTATGGAACAAAAAGGATTTCACAACATTGATTCAAGGGCAAGAAACTCAAGAAAGTAGGCCTATGCCAACAAAAAAAGTAAAACTTGAAACTCAATGAAGTTGAGAACTGCAATATCCAAGGAAAAATTAAACCTAAAAAAGCTAAAACTGCAATCATTTCTTGACAAGCCTACTTGGCACCACCATATGCCAGCTCCACAACTACACCCAAAGGGCATTGAAATGATTTAAGGATTTATTCCACAAAGGGCTGAAGTTAACACTGCAGATTGGCTTTCCCAAGTTTTAAATCAAAACCTGGTATATATCCTCCTAAGATTATGTGCTTACACAAACACCCAAAAGTAAAAAGTGTACCACAGCCCCTGGAAAAGATTCACGTAACCAGAAAACCAAGAGCAGGAATTAGAAGGTAAGTTTGTAAAGGGCTTATTCACAGCCCTTCAGATTACATCTAATTCTTTCCTTCCACAGAGATCATAACACACATTGTGGAGCAGTTCTTTCTCAGGGCATAACTATTCAAGACAGCTCCAAAAGAGGTTGCCCAGCCAAAGAAGGTAACTCAATGGAGCTTGAGACCTCCAATTGCCCTCCCAAGGAAAAATCAAGGAGCCCAGCCCATCAAAACCAATACAAGGCTTTCACATAAAATTTACAATTCCTTCCGGTGGAAAAAGTTAAGGAGTCCTTCCTCAGATATTAAAATATTCAAAAGAGCTCCTAAAGAGCTTGCACATACTAAGAAGGCAACTCGACTGACCTTGGGACGTCCAAATGCCCTTCCAACGAAAAATCAAGGAGCCCAAGCTATTAAACCCAATACAAGGCTTACAAGGAAAATTTAATTCAGAGTTAAAGAGTAGTTAAAGAGTCTAGCTGGAATGATCGGGGAAGGATCACGGCCAATAGTCGAAGGAGGGAGTCACCAATTCCAGTTCCCAAACCTGGCATTGCCTCCTAAAAGTAGAATTGTGTTTAGTTACCAACGCATTTAAAAGCTTAAGCCGTTAGAGAGGAGCCCAACAATGAATATCAAGCTTAGCACTCCCGCTCATGTGTGACCCACTACCAGCAGATGAACAGATAAACAAAGGTGCATCACTAGGTTGCATGATGCATCAGAAACCAAACAGAGCGCCAACATGTTCACTCATGATACTTCAGGAAACAAATGCAAGCTGGAGGACTTGAACCCAAGACCTTGCGTAACCAAAACCCGGATATCATCTTCATTTATCAACTCATCTATAAACCTAAGTTGTTAGAGAGGGGCCAATGTTAGAGAGGGGCCAACAATTTATATCAAGCTTAACAAATTCCAAGAGGTCAATCACTCAAAACTGCTACATGCTCTGCAACCTAATTCCCCACTATCACAAATCACTTCATGTAAGTCGTGAAACCTCTTCGCTGAAGGGAAATCACAACTCCACAGCATGCTAAAGTTCTTATTTGTCTTGTTTACTAAAAGATGAGTACACATACGGCATCAAACAAAATACATAAGAGAACTAACCTTCCTCTGAAGTGGTGGGCTTGCCACGTTTTAAGGCCATTTGGGCTCGATGCTCTGTGGTCATCTTCATTAGATGCTCCTGAATATGGCAAAAGCTTGAATTCACATTTTAATACATCAGATGAAACACAACATTCTTTGACTAAAGATTTTTTCCAATGCAAACAAGAGAATAAAAAAGAATGCCCAAGAAGATAAGTTTAAATGCACACCTTCAGAGCATTTGGATCATGGCGTCCAGAGAAATAGTCACCATTATCCTCAGAGGGTTCACTAGCACTTCTAGCTTCTCTGAATTACACAAGTGCATTGAAATTATTTCCACATTTAGTATTCAAAAGTAAGTTGGTACATTGAAGAAAATCAAAGCAAACCTTTGACCATGTATAACTTTCTGGGTGACAATGTCCTGAAAATTGCAAACAGAGACACCTATTCAAATTTATCCACAAAAAAGAGTTGGATATGTCATATCACATATTTTTCAATATACATACTTGTTCCCGCAGCACGGCATCCTGAGCAGCACTTTCAATATCAGTGGCACTATGGAGATGCCCCATCAAATGACTACCAGATGTAACAAGACGACCTAACGCAGTATTGCATTTTATTCATCCAAAATTTATCAGAATGTTAACATAGAGGAAGATACAGGATGCAGAGGAGCTGCAATCTTTTTTCGATTGCTTCCATGATTATGTATATTTTAAATATTAGTCATTGAATTTATGGTGCGAAAATATTAGTATACGGTTGGGGATGTCTTACCCATCTCCTCAAGCTCTCGTGATTGCTGCTCCATTGCACCACATTTTTCCGTTGAAACTTCAACTTGATGTTCACTAAATCCTTCAGAACATCCCGGCTCCCCAGACTGATTTCTTGAATTTATTTCCCAAAATTTCACTTGTTGCTGCTCATCAGCATCTGCTTTCTGTGACCTTTCAGATGGAACTTTTGATTCCACCAACTGAGAAGAATTTTGGGCAGCGCCACCTTGCTGAGAACCATCAGAGTCCACATTCTGCATTTTACCAGGAACGAGGCACATCGAAACCACTGAATCAGGAGCAGCTTGACTGAAGGTTGGTGTACCAGGTTGAGCAGGATTGTAATTTTGGAAGTTAACTGGAAACTGATGTGATAAAGGATCACCATGTGGAGAATGTACAGGAGATTGATTAAAATGTGGATAAAAGCCTCTGGGGGGAGGAGGGGGAACCATGTTAGAAGGGAGAACATGATGGGGATTATTTTCAGGATAGTGTGCGTGCTGCTGCACATTAACAAAATTCTGAAAAGGCTGAGAAGGATACTGAGACGGTGGATACCCAGAACCTAAGTGTGGTGAAGAATTTGCCAAGGAGAGCACACCAGGAGGAAGAGGCTGGTTATATTTATTATCCATAAGCTTGAAATGTATTCCGTATCAAATACTTCAATCTCCGGTAATCCTCCACTACTAGGAATGTCAAACTTAAAACAGAAAAAACTGGAATGCGAATGGAGATCCCAACAAAGGAGAATGCACCTGCATGAGAAGAGATTTTCCAAATGTAAGTTTACTTATTATAGTCGCTTAGCTGAAATCTGAATACACATAGGGCTTGGTCCACACAATCATTATAGTGCTTAGCTGAAAATTTAGCAGTAGAAGCATTTTCGATATCTGTAGAAGTTTAATTAGTTCCCTAAACACATGATTTACAACGAAAGTAAAAGGGCTAATAAATAAAGAAACTCAACTCCAAATGAACCACTTCTCTTATGAGCCATGATTTCCATAACTAGTCGTAGACTAAATAAAGTCTAAGTGCTGGAACACATGTTTGGAGACAAATGATTTCTCCTCTGAAGACTTGTCTCCTGCACAACTTATGAATCATCGCATCCCTCCCGTGTATCACCTCTAAGCATTGTTCTAAAAATCGGCCTAGGCGCCACCCAGGCGCCTAGAAATCAAGCAAATCAGCCACCTAGACGCTAGGCGCCCAACCCACTGATTTTTTTTTTTAAAACTTTGGCCCTAAATGACGCCATTTTAGGCCTTTTTTATATATAAAAAATCAATTTAGATTATTTGTCATATTTATATTGTTGCAGCAGGTGTTATGGACTTATGGTGTATAGAGTTAATGATTATTGTTGAGTTGTTTTAAACTTTAGAATGATATTTAGATTATTTGCCTATTTGGTGATATTTACTATTAGTATATTTGAAGGTTTTAATGCTTGTTAATCAATAATTAGGTTACATTAAAAAAATTTGAAAATCAGGGTAATTATGCCTTAATTCTAGTCCCCGCCTAGCGTTGTTTAGAACACTGCCTCTAAGATAATACTAATACTTTTCTTATTTAAACAAGTATTTATGTACATACTTTCATTGCACATAATGAACTATTCTGGGCACAATCTTCCTCCACATTGCTTTCAGCCTGTGCTATCTCCATAAGCACTTTGGATACACAATCTCAACTTCTTGTTATCTTGCTGATCTGCACGCCCCTTATGTAAGAAGGCAAACTTGAACAACGTTGATCTGTTTCTAAGTTGGTAGTTCCACAAGATACCTATTTCTACTTTCCTGGTTACTCGGTTATTAATCAGGTTTTAACCAGGAGAGTGATACAGTACCACTATCCTGTGCCTTGTGGCCCTCCCTAAATCATTTTTCAATCACGTTAATGGGAATATCCTACTATATCATGCTTAAGACCACAAGCATTGAAAAAATGAGTCCAAAGAGCTTGAGCAGTCTGACTGTGCAAAAAGACATGAAGAAAGGTTTCCACTTGTCCCGAAGGATAAGAAGAGCACTCTGAAGGAAGTCCAAAAGCCTTGGACAAAAGACCTTCATCCAAAGGAAGTTTTCTTTTAAAGCTTCCAACGCCATGGTCACAACTTCCTCTACATAATTAGAGCTACTAAACATCTAATCATGAAAATGAAAGGAGGAAGAAATCAGTAATTTAAATAGCTGTAATGATCAATATTGCGTATATTTTTCTTACATATTCACATGTTAATCCAAATTATCCACCTCCAGTCATGGAAATTAAGTGCATCCCCGAGTCAAGAAAATATATGATGGTTCCGAATCCATAGGTTGCTAAACCCAACTAAAAAAATAGTAATACAAACAACAATTGAAAGCTCCATAATTCACCAAAAAATAAAAAATCCAATGAGGGTAAATACTAGAAGTAATCAATAACAATAAGTGATACTCGTTTTCATCAGTCCACTAGAATTCTTCTCGTTCGAATCAAAGAGTCCCAAATTCAAAATATTAAGCAAGCAATTCAAATAAAATATGCAAAACAATCAATTTTCAGAAAGAAAATATATATCGTATCATGTGCAATCGAAATTTGGGGCTGGACAGTCGAATCTATAAAAATTGAAGCAGAAGTTTGAAAGAAGGTACTGTACTACTCTAGTATAAGACAGACCAAATTGGAACAATAATCGACAAAACTTCACCTGGGAGGCTCAAATTTAACAAGCAGGATTGGAAATTATTGGGCTGAGAAAATTAATTTGTGAATTAAGGCTTCCTTGACCAGACCAGACTTGCTTCAATGTGTTCGTTAAAAAGCAGCAGAATCACAGAGATAGTGGAGTCGGTCGCTTCCTCAACATCTTTACAGGTTCGAAATTTTGCTTATTCAAAAAAAATAATAATATAAACGAAAAAACAAAAGAAAGTATAAGTACCAAATTGACCCGCATGTAACTTTTACTACATTTCACTTGTAGAAAATATTGAGTCTACAGTTCTTTCGTTAGGTCTGCCCCACTAAATAGGGTGAATGGTATACAATTCCATCCTTGCTTCTCCAAAATTCCATAGTCATTCCCCACATTCAACTCTATCTCTTTTTCCGGCACAACACAACAATTCCTTTTATTATTCCCAACACCCCTAAGGTTGTTCGGCTAGAGTCTACCGAACATCACTAAGAGTATTCGGCCAGAGCCTACCAAGCACCGTTAATGGTGTTTTGGCCGACTGAACACCATTTAAAGTATTTCATTAAGGGCAATTAGGTTAGATTTTTTAATAGTATTTTAGTAATATTTGAAGGGGGGTGTATTTGGAGGATTTGAGAGTGTGAATAACTCTATTTATATTTTAATGGTACGAACCATCACGTCATTAGATGAGTTATGCTTCGTACTATATACTTCTTTCGTCTTTGAGTGTTTATTTCTGTTTTAACTAAATATTTGTTATAAAATGAGCGTTGTTTTTTTTTTTTTTTTTGTGAAGTACTAAATTCACATTTGCTATTAATATCTTTCAATGTCCACTTGCATGCGGTTGTGTTTGTGTTTGAATCTCAGGAAAGTGTGGTAAAGGTAAGAAAAAAAGAGAACTTAAACTATTTTCTTACATTTAATGTGTATTTGGATGATGCAGGAAAATTTTGTAACCACTACAAACACTTTCCTGCAAGAAAACTTTTCTGCATTTTGCATCCGGCATGTTTAATAAAATTTTACTTCGCAGAAAAGTTATAAACCCTTTCCAATTATTTTCTTTTCGTTTACCATAACTTTCTCGAGAAGTATCTTTCCACGTGAGTTTCCCAACATTCAAACGGAACCACGGATATTCACATACATGACTAAAAGTCAACTTGTTTAATTTTTACAAAAAACTAAAATTGAAATATTCATTTTAGGATGGAGCGAGTAAGATTTAATGAAACAATTGAGGTGAAGCATCTCCTAAGCTTCTAAACCCTTAGTTTTTTTGAACCTTCACAGCAACCCATACCATCTTAGCACCAGCAGCTTAATTGGTAATTTGACGCATTACTCTTAAACCACTAGATATTTTCTTTCTTAATGATCCGCCATTGACCAACTACCTTATTTATTATTTACGAAATACACCTCTAATTTTCACTATGTTCTGATGCTTCCCCAACACCATTCAACTTAGTTTTTTCGTCCAATAGTTTGTTTAACATTGGACGTTAAAGAATAATCAGAATATGACAATGTTACTTGTTAGTACATGCACCAATCGATCTTCTCGACTTGATAAAGATGCTGAATTTGCTCAAATTAAGCAAAACAAATAGTTGTGTCTTGCTCCCATAACCATTAGAGGGGTGGGTACAAAAAGAACAAATACATACTATATCATATCGGGGCTTACATAAACGTTATTCAGGCATCGGAAATATGAAGGTACAATGATACATTTGCTGAGGGAGCTTCAACTTGTACAACATATGAAGGTACAATGGTACATATGCCGAGGCAGCTTCAACTTGTCTTCAAGAAATTTGACACTTTTCCACCCTTCTGGCACATCGAAAGTAAAAGCTTCAAAAAGTTTGCAACACAAAAATTTAGTCGGCAATAAGATTAAAGAATTTGGAAATGCTATTCTCACTCCACTTTTCAACCAAGTCACGCCACAATATGTTTTCCTTCACATGTACACGATACTTCCACCACCACATAGTGGGGGGTGTCTTAGTTGAAAAGTCGAGTAGGAATAGCGTTTCCAAATAATTTAAGCAAAAGTTGGAAACAGAAAGGAAACGAAAGGGAAAGGCAGCTGAACAAACACCATTCAGAGTTTTGACCCTTGATTTCACTTGTGCTTTTTGCACACTTTTCCGTTTCTGTTCAAGTATGCTCTCCTTCCATTTCTATTTCCTTATGGAGTACTTTTTACAACAATCATTGGAGTTAAGATCCTGTTAGCTTCGTGTCTGGAAACTCTTAATTCAGGCTACTACGCGTTCGAACTCTGTCTATAATCATCTGCCTGCCAGACAAATCTTCTTCGTACCCAACAACCTGCCATCGGACACAACAATGTCGTTAATCAAGCCCAAAATGACCATTAATATGCGTGAAGAGGAATTCATTTTTAAAAGCAAATATCCAAGTTTTCACTTTTTAAGCCAACGTACTACAGATACCAACCCTATGGTGGGCTTAAACTCTTCCAATATCTACTTAACTTCTCAATATAAGTAGTATAAATTTAACAAACACAAGGGATGAAGAGCAGCAACCTGCGATTCTGTTTGTGTTTCACTGAAACCATCATAAATGCTCTTATGTACAGCCGCAGAAGGATTAGAAATTTCATCCTTTTTGTTAGTCCTGAAGCAAAAAAGGGGCAGACCCTGAGTTGGAAGATGTGCAAAACAAGAGATACATATGTCTTCCTTTTTTGATCTCTAATAATTCCAAATTTGTAGCTCACAGAGTTTCAGACTCTTTTCTAGTAAGTTAAGACTACAACCAGTCGATCCTCACCAACTGGGTGGGGCTTTGAATTGTTGTTATTCACAACCAGAACAAAGACAACAAGAGGTTACCTATTTAGCCAGTCTTTAGACAATCCAAAGGCCGAGTCAGGATCCGCATCTTGACCAAGGATAGAACACTCCAATGTAAAAAGCTGTTTCATGACAGGAATTGAGAATGATGCAAAAGGCCATATATCAAAATAGGAAATATATGATCAAGAAGTAGTAGGAAAAGGAGGATACATTTTTATCAGATCCAGTAATCTCCGGTGACTTCTGATCATGAATCTAACACCAGAAACCGGGAAAAGCCAAAAACACGTCAAAAGATTATGCTTCAGTAAGACAGCTAGACTCAACATTAGTAAAATAAAGCATAAGCATTTACTTTTTACCTTGCTCGTCTGCTCTAACAAATCCTCAATAGCAGCAGCAACATCAGGAACAACATTAGAAACTTTCCCAGCATTTTCCGGTGTCTTATTTCCAATGGAATTCATACTGCAGACAGGATTTGTTCCATTTGCTCCAGAAAACAGTAGGCCGCTTATGTTGTCATCTTCCAAGAGCCGTGCCCTTTTATTGCAGGTATTTGAAATTATGGTCTCATCTGTAATGCTGTCACTTCTGCAATTATTAACTTGACTTTGTGTGTTTTTCAGGTCTTGTGATTGAGTCGTTAACTGCGATGCATCAGCAACAGATATCATACGAACTGCTTGTGTGGGATATTGGCTCATAATACAGAGTCCTGCCTCTCGGTCTTGGATTGTAGCTTCTTTAGGAGAAAATGGACCTGCAGCAACAATTTCATTCTGTTCCAGAATAGAGGTTATGCAGACTCAATTAAATATGGAGAACATGCGTTCACCAGTAAAAGCTTTAAATGGAGACAAGGATATAGCTATTGAGTGGTGGGGCGAACCTGCTTGACACACTCTGAGATCCACTCAGATGTAACTGTCTGTATCCCCCAATTAGAAGCAGCCTCATACTTTGGTCCACTAGCGAACTTGCACAACAAATGGGTGACCTTTTTAGTCAACTTTTCAACAAAGGTGCCTCCAAGAGTGTAGCATAAATTTCTTAGCAGCAGCCTATCATTCTCATCATACTGAGATACACATAAGCGGAGGCGCTGGAATCCAGGTAAAGGCACGGAACATTGAAGTGGAGAAAAGATAATGTGGCTGCCAACATCCAGCAAGTGCCCATCCTAAAACAGAAATGACAAAACTTACATTAGATTTTCCATTGATTCCCAGAGAGAGAGAGAGAGAGAGAGAGAGAGAGAGAGAGAGAGGCTCTAAAATCTTTAGTCTAGATCATTAAAATTTTACCTAAAAGATAGACTGTGAATGGACAGTCATGAATGATGTATTTACCTCTAAACAAGCTCGAATCCAGTGAGTAGATACGTTAGTACCCCCGGAAATGGAGGTCAGACTGGGTACCACACCATGGCACTCTACTGTGAATTGCACATTCTTTCGTGTCTGGTCATCCACCACCTCTCCTCCCCCTTGATTGATCCATTGAACAATTTCAGCTCTCTGGCCAGATAAACAAGCAATAAGTACAACCCGAATTGACACATAAGTAGAGGGTGTTAGATAGTAAGGGTAGTTACGTAATTGTGTTGATTGTATTGATAGGGTATAGTAGAGTATATATATACTATACCCTAATACATATGAGAAAAAACAAGAGAACACCGCTGCTTTCTCTCTTTCTCTGTTCGTTAGAATTCTTCTTCTTCTCCCTAATTCTTTCTATCAATTTCATACCTTCATATTGTTGCTATGTATTAGTTACATGGTATCAGAGCAAAACTAATACACAGCAACAATAATTGACGAGACACAGCAACAGCAAGAAACGAAACCCTAGTTCTGCCTTATGATCAATTGAACATAGTAGAGATTTTTGATGGAGATGCCAAGGCTTGGGGTTGACTCGGAATAGCCAGGCGACCCTATCTGTGAAGGTTGCCGGTCGGAGTAGGTTGTCTTCCGGTGTCACGTGCCGACGCGTGGAGGTGGTGTGCGAACCCTAGCTTTCGGAATTTGATATATATGGGTCGGAACAGTGTGTTTCTTTGTTAGGTGGTGTTAATTGATGATTCCGTGGACTTATAGTTGCAGATTGGGGAGTTTTTTTTTGGGACTGGATTGACTGATCAGTCAATTAGAAGGGCCTGTTTGGAAAATTGA
Organism: Platycodon grandiflorus; assembly: GCA_016624345.1. Classification (NCBI taxonomy): domain Eukaryota; kingdom Viridiplantae; phylum Streptophyta; class Magnoliopsida; order Asterales; family Campanulaceae; genus Platycodon; species Platycodon grandiflorus. The sequence goes on along the minus strand of CM028364.1, from coordinate 19,763,390 downwards.
GATTTTCTGAGGGTTGTTTTAAAACTTGTGCTATTTTATAAGGATTTGTTGGTCTGTATTGGTTGTGTATTGCGATGGCTCAAGATGCTTCTACTATGGGACAAACCATGACAGTTGTTTCGACCCAAAATAAATTGATTGACATTATACTGGAGGCGGATGGGTCTAATTTTGTAGAATAAAGGTATTTGGTACAGGTAAACATGGGTGGATTACGGAAAGAAGGACATCTTGTTGATGATTGTCCTACTGATACGAAAGCAGCTAAAGTGTGGTTGGATGATGATAAGATGTTGTTTCCAAAGATTGTGAACTGTATCAGTAGGAAAGTTATACTCTCTATGCAACACTGCAAGACAATTAAAGAGTTGTGGACACTTTTGCATAAATGGTTTTCTGGAGCAAGTAACTTAAATAGGTTGTACAACATGTCACAGGAAGTTCATCGTCCTAGTCAGAAAGGGCGGAACATTATAGATTACTATTATGACTTCATGCGTGTGAGCGAGGATTTTACTGTCGCTATGCCTATATCTAGTAATGTAGAGGAGATGAAAGCTCAACGTGAGAAGTTGTTGATATTTAGCTGGCTATCAGGCTTGGAGAAGGAGTATGATGTGGTTTGATCTCAGCTGTTATCGAGTAAAGATTTGGGTACTCTCTCTGATGCTTAAGAGAGTTTTGACTGCAACTAGGAATGGGAATGGTGAGTCATCGCATGTGGATTTATCGAAGCGATCAGCATTAGTTTCATAAGGCAGTGGATATCGCGGAGGTAGAGATGGTGGTCGAGGTGGTGTTCGAGGGAGAACTCGTGGTGGTAGAGCTCCCGGAGGTCGTGGAGGACCTAGAGTGTGTTACAATTGTGGAGAAGAAGGACATTTCAAGAACCAGTGCCTTAAACCTCTCACTCAACAGCAGCAGGAGTATCAGCAAAAATAGCAGCAGCTTAGGTTCGCACATATAGTTTTGCAGACTAGTGAGCATTTGTCTCAACCGGAGACCCACACAGTTGTTATGAGTAATGAGGAGTTTGCTTACGCAATACCAGATGTCACAGCAACCGTCTTCCTCCTCCTCCTCCAAAGCAACTCTAGCCAAGCTAGGTAAATCTATAACATATATTTTGTCTTTGGCTAGGAAGTGGGTGATTGATTCAGGGCTACCGATCATATGACAGGAGATTCGGGTTTGTTATCCACCTATCAGTCGTCAAATAAATTTACAACTGTTACTCTTGCAGATGGATCATCCTCTAAAGTCTTGGGTAGTAGTAGTACCACTGCCGCCTCTTTACCATTGAAGTCTATGTTATACTTACCCCGTTTTCCTTTTAATTTAGTGTCTGTGAGTAAAATTACTAAGGCATTAAATTGTTGGGTCTCTTTCTTTCCTGGCTTTTGTCTTTTTCAGGATTTGAGGACTTGGGAAATTATTGGTAAAGGAAGTGAATCTGATGGGATGTATCTACTCGATGAAGTTGTTGCCACACATCCATCCACCATTGCATCAGTTGCATGTCGGAGTACTTTATCCCCTTTCCGGCTACATTGTCGTTATGGTCATCCATCTTTATTTGTGTCGAAGAAATTGTGTCCAAAATTAGGGTCTCTTTCTAGTTTACCTTGCGAGTCTTGTGAGTTTGCTAAACATCATCGTGCGTCGTCGTATCCTCCTAGAGTTAATATACGGGCTGCGTCCCTATATATTTGAGTTAGTTCATACTCATGTTTGGGGTCCTTGTACTGTCCTATCTAAAACAGGATTCAAATATTTTGTTACATTGGTTGATGCTTATTCTAGAAGCACTTGGTTATATTTAATGAAGTCCAAAGATGAATTATTTGAGATATTTTGTTCCTTTTGTGCTAAAATTAAAACTCATTTCAATTGTCCAGTTCAGAATCTTCGTAATGATGATGCTAAGGAATATTTCTCTGGCATTTTCTCTTCTTAGATGTCTCGAAATGGAATCATTCATCAATTTTCATGTATTGTCACCCCTCAACAAAACGGTGTTGCTGAACGCAAAAATTGTCATCTGTTGGAGGTTGCCAGGGCATTGATATTTGAAATGAATGTTCCTAAGTCTTTTTGGGATGATGCTGTTCACACTGCTGCTTTTCTTATAAATCGACTCCCATCACCTATTCTTCAAGGGAAAATTCCATACTCTATCTTTTGTCCATCAAAATCATTGTTTCCGATTTCTCCTAAAATGTTTGGTTGTACTTGTTTTGTCCAGAATATTCGACGACAGGTTAATAAGTTAGACGAACGAGTACTTAAGTGTGTTTTTCTTGGATATTCTCGAACCCAGAAAGAGTATCATTGTTATTCCCCAGATTTGGGTCAGTACCTTGTGTCAGCTGATGTTACTTTCTTCGAGTATAACCCGTACTTCAGTCGATCATCCTCTTCTGAGTCCGAGTTTGTGTGTTCTGATGATTTCCTCACTTAAACATTGGTTCGTACTTCTGATCCTATGGTTGATATTGATTCTACAGCTCCATCACGTCCTCATATAACTCGACGCCCCCCCCCCCATTTCAGTCCAGGAGACAGCAGTAGCAACTTCTCCAACAGATTCACTCCCGATACCGGTCTCCCCGTCATCAGATCCATCTCTTGATCTTCCTATAGCGCTTCGAAAAGGTACACGTTCTTGCATTCATCCTATCACCTCTTGTGTCTCTTTTGCTCACTTATCAGATTCCTCTCGTTCATTTGTTGCTTGTCTTGATTTAGTTGTCCCTCCTAAAACTGTGTGATGCTTTATCTCATAGTGTTTGGAAATCTGCTATGAAAGAGGAAATGAAGGCTCTTAAGGCTAATGACACCTGAGACTTGGTAACTCTTCCTCAAGGTAAGAAGGCTATTAGGTGTAAATGGGTGTACGTGGTTAAAATGAACCCTGATGGGACTGTTGCCCGGTTAAAAGCTTGACTGGTTGCTAAGGGGTATGCACAGGTGTATGGTGTTGATTATAATGATACTTTTTCACGTGTTGCTAGGCTAACATATGTTCGCCTTCTGATATCCTTAGCTGCTTCTAACAACTGGGTCTTGTATCAATTAGATGTTAAGAATGTCTTCCTTCATGGTGATTTATAGGAAGAGGTTTACATGGAGCAATCTCATGGGTTTGTTGCTCAAGGGGAGTATAGGAATAAGGTATGTAGGTTGAGAAAGTCTTTGTATGGTTTGAAACAATCTCCTCGGGCTTGGTTTGGAAAATTTAGTGCTGCTGTGTTAGAATTTGGGTTACAGAGGAGTACATGTGATAATACTGTGTTCTTTCGACAAACTGATTGTGGTTGTGTTGTATTGGTTGTTTATGTAGATGATATTGTGATTACAGGGAGTGATACACAAGGAATTAAAACACTTAAGTCGTGTCTCCAAACTAAATTTCAGACAAAGGACTTGGGTACTCTAAAGTACTTTCTTGAGATTGAAGTGATACGGTCCAAAAAAGGGATATTTTTGTCTCAGAGAAAATATGTTCTTGATTTACTTGAGGAAGTTGGGATGCTTGAAGTGAAATCGTGTGACACTCCAATGGATCCTAATGTAAGACTTGTAGCTGGAGAAGGGGAGGTACTTAAGGATCCGGAACGATACTGGATACTAGTTGGTAAGATGAATTATCTTGTCGCGACTCGTCCAGATATTGCGTTTCCGGTAAGAGTAGTGAGTCAGTTCATGGCAGCTCCTACTACTACTCACTGAAACGCATTGATTCGAATTGTGAAGTATTTGAAAAGAGCACCCGGTAGAGGTATCTTGTATGCAGACCATGGGCATATGCAGGTGGAGCCATGGAGGCATTTTCTGATGTTGATTGGGCAGGATCACCGGGTGATAAAAAGTCAACTACAGGATACTGTGTATTTGTGGGCGGGAATTTGGTGTCTTGGAAAAGTAAGAAACAAAGTATGGTGGCAAGATCAAGTGCAGAGTCTGAGTATCGTGCAATGGCTCAGACGGAACTTATGTGGATAGATGGAAGAGATTGGTTTTAGGGTTGCCTTGCCTATGAGATTGTGGTGTGATAATCAAGCAGTCATGCATATCTCTACGAATCCAGTTTTCCATGAAAGGACTAAACATATAAAGGTTGATTGCCATTTTGTTCGAGAAAAGATCCAACAAAATCTTATGACCACTTCGTATGTGCGTACAGGAGAACAACTTGCTGATGTACTTACCAAAGGCCTTACACGGATAAGAGTGGATTATATTTGTAACAAGTTGGGCATGATCAATATCTATGCTCCAACTTGAAGGGGAGTGTTAGATAGTAAGGGTAGTTATGTAATTGTGTTGATTGTATTGATAGGGTATAGTAGAATATATATATACTATACCCTAATACGTATGAGAAAAAATAAGAGAACACCGTCAGACTTCTTCTTCTCCCTAATTCTTTCTATCAATTTCATACCTTCGTATTGTTGCTATGTATTAGTTACAGAGGAAAAGATGATTTTAAGTAAGAAAGAGCTAAGAAAATCAAGACAGGTAAGTGTAACCAAAATACTGCAATGAGAAAATTTTGAAATTATAAGAAAGGCTGACAAGCAAAATATGGGACTATATTTTTTACTTCTGGAGCAAATGAAGAGCAAAAAGTTACAGTTAACCTTTTTAAAAATAAAATTAAAGAGTTATAGTAGGTTATAGTAATTTATCCATCAAAGGCTACACGAATATGTATAAAAGAAGAGAACAGCTTACCCGATCTTCAGGGAAGGAACTGGAAAAGCGAAATATTCTCCCGCTAAATACACTTGATGATTTTCTATCCTGAGTTTCATTGTTGCAACCACGCTGCACCTTCTTTCGACCTTTAGCACGACTTTGGTTAGTATCATCCATAGTTGCCTGAGAGCGGTCGGCCTTCACGATAAGTTCCGATTCTTTGCTCTTCTCCGACGACATTCCAGATCCTGAACTCATGTTCATCTGGAACATGTCATCTGGCAAGAAAGGCTGAGTGGTTGAAGATTTCCATTGCTTCAGACCAGGCATGCCCACAGGAGCTCCCTTGTTTGAGGACATAGGATCTATGATAGGGAATGCGGTTAATTAACAGGAAATACATTACTAACCACTTTGCTATAGATCCTAGTGTCTACAAATGAAAGATACACAGTCCGCTGGCAGAAACATCAATGCTAACAAAAATGAAGACACAACAGATTTCATGGATATGGTTATCAGACCATTTGGAAGAAGCAAATCATAAGCTACGTGCCTCCGGAGAACAGGAACTTCTTTCTTTTCACGATCACAATCTTCAATCCATACAGTCCTAACAACATAGATAACACCCATAGCTGAAAGGCTCCTTACTTCCTTCTTTTCACTGCACAACATTTAGCAAGTGAGAAAGTATGGTGGCAATTAACCACAAAGGGAGCTGAGCTTGCTGGTAGTGTTAGCAAACTAAAAGGTTTTAAGGATGTTTACCAAAATATTACATTTATAACAGACCACTCAACACACACAACAGAAAAGCAACAACCCCATCAGTAGGATGCCCCATCCCTTCGCAGTCCCATAATCCTATCTTTAAGTCGCAACAAGAAAGACTTGTCAGGTATCAAATAGAGAAACAGGCATGACATGTGTAATCATAAATTAAAATCTCAACAATGAACAAGAGGAGAACACGTATTTCACATGTTTCCTTCTTGTGTCAATTGCAGTTAGCTTCCATTTGATAAGCTTCAGTAAAGTAGGCAAAGTTCCATTTTCCCATGCAAACATAAAAGCATCTAGAATGGGCATCAATATGCCCGTTTGATATGCAAGATTTCAACTAAACATCTGTCTTGAGCATAATCATGAGAGAGAAATATTAAGAACGGACCCAACAGATTTTGCATAAATTCAAATCTTACGTCTCTGAGGGCATTCCAATGACAATGTGCGTTAACTTTTCATTCAGCGACAAATAACGGGAACCACCCCCTCTGCGAACCATGCTGACTAGTTTGCGCATTTCAGAAGCATCAAAACCAACAAAGAGAATTCTGCAATCTGACAAGTACAAATCATTGTCCTCAGTTTGAGAATCATCGGCAACACAACCATCAATATTAACATCAGTTTTAGGCTGCACCGCAGGTGCTCCAGTTTCCTCTCTGATAAAGCAGGGAGCATCTGAGAAAGTAGAAGGCATATTCTGTGACAGAGTAGCTTCTAAGTCTGGATCCACCATTCCATCACATGAAACGGCTTGGAAATTTACATTGGTAGCAGCAGAAGATGGGTTACACTGCGTATTTCTAACAACCTTGCCTTGGCTACGCTGCACCATTGAGGAAGTCCTTATAGTACTCACAGAAGACACAGAACTCCTCTGAACAGGATAGGAGTCCTCGTTGAGACATGCTATTTATCACAGAGAGAGGACTTAAGGTCAGAAGCCAAACTGATGAGTAAGAATGCTTTCGAACAAGAGATTATAATGTTTAAAATTCAAACAACAGGGAAATATCATTAGAACATCCATGTGAGCATTACCTCTTCTGGCAACAGATTGGTCAAGCCATTTCCTTGTCACAATAAGAATGTGACCCCATTTTTTGGCAACCTTGTATTTGTCACTTTCAGGACCGTATTAATAGTCAAGGAGACAAATCTACTATTTGAAAAGAGGTCATAATATAATTACATGTGAGTGCATGTTTGTGAGTATTTCATAAAGAAGAAAGCACAAATATATATATGATATGATCAAGGCAATGATTTCTAGAAGACCTCATTTGTAACTGCATGGAGAGCAAGACAAGAGGTAATGATAACCTAGTCAACAGATTCAGAACATAGTGGCAAATTAAGAACTCCAAAATCCAATCGCTGCCTAATACTCCCTCCATTCCAGGCAAAGAGTCCATTATTCCATTTTGGGATGTTTCACCTAAAGAGTCCATTTTCAAAAATAATACCTACAATCTTCATAATTTTATAACTTTACCCTCCACAAGTGGTATAAACATATTTACTATGCTGAAGCATTTTTGTAATTATGACCAATTTTAATGATATTTATATATCCCTTAATTATTAGACTTTTCAAACGTGGACCCTTTGGGTGGAACGGTGGGAGTAGTAATCTCGGAACCGGTAAATGGTTAAACAAAATGTTTTAAGAGACTTAAAACTTAAAAAAAATATGGAAAATATGATTATAAGTGGAAATTGCTGCTAGCAGGCAGACAGGAGATGTGACTGCTATGCAGAATTATTTGGGCAACCTCTTGACTTACACTTTTTCACAAAACAAGAATTTTAAAATATCAAAAAATGTATAAAAAAATAGTAATGCAACAAAAAAGGTGAACAAGCCATCCGATGGACATAAGTAAGGGAGAAAAAAGAGCCAGAAAAAGCAGGCAGAAAAAAGAAAATAGAAGACAATAAATCAGCAAGGTTCCGGATCACCAAGTTGACCTACCTACTCCTTCTGCATAGGCTCATGCTCATCAGTCGTAGACGCATACAGAAATAACCAAACTTTGAAAAAGGGGAAAATCAAGATACAAACACAGAACCAGTTTTTTAAGTATAAAATTTATTAAGATGCCAACTTATCTAAAAGCTTAAGCTATTAGAAAGGGGCCCAACAATGTATATCAAGTTTAACACTCCCCCTCCCATTATAACCCACCTCGCACATGGAGAGATAAACAAGATGCCTCACTAGGGGCATATAAACCAAACAGTGTGCCAACAGTTTCCCGTAGTATTGTGAGTGGCACACTATTTGGTAATAATTGCCGAAGAAATACTGCCCGATGAAACTAAGCAGCCATGATGGTGCAATAGACAACACCAAGATTTAAGGATGAACTTTTACTTAGTTGAGACGCACTTCTGTAAGTAAATTGTGAAATGAAACAGGCAGGCTTAAAAAAATTAACGTCATTCTTTTGAAGATGGTACATCAAGGATATATCACAAACTAAGTGTGTGCATTTTTTGGTAAGGTGAGCAGAGTATTCGCCACCATTTTGACTGATTAGCTTTTCGACTTCCTTCCGCTCAGCTGTGAGAAACAAGCGTGTTATTCTTACATAAGAAAGATATGTTAAGAAGCAGTAATGCAAAACGAATATTGCTTTTCGAGTTAAAACTAATGTCTAGCAAGTCAACCTGCAGGAATTTGGGTGATAGAAATTATCAATCCAGAAAATGGAAGAACCCTGTATGACTCCTGAGAAACAACACGATGCTCTTTCCAACACTGAAGTAGCCAACTCAAAGTGACAATGGGTTTCTTCAGAGTGTTTGAAGCCCACTGCAAAACAAATAAAAAGGTATAGAATTAAAACAAGGCTACATTCCCCATAAGTTGTTTGGATAAATAGTGTATCATGAAGAGAGGCAGAGACGCATATAATCTGTAACCACACTAGTTGCTCTGTCAACGCAATCGAAAAGGTAGCATTCAGAAACTAGATGAAGGGGGACAAACAAGAGCCCAAATTGTCTCAAGGAAATGCATCTTCCAGGCAACAAGATAAGTTGATACATTAGAATGATGGCAACTGGAAAAGCACCACTAGCTGTGCCAGTGGGTGGTGAGGAAGCAACTGAATCTCCCATATCAGATAAGTTCAGAGTCCTCCAACTTAGTACTCCCCCCCGTTCCTAAAAAAAGAGTCCATCTTTCTTTTTTAGGCCGTCCCAGAAAAAGTGTCCACCTTTTAATAATTTCTTTTTTGGATGTTACTTTTACCATTTACCCTTGAGTCATTTCATACTTAAATTGATGGCTCCTACTCTCACATGGGCATCTTTGGAAAACTTACACCATCTTAATATTTATGACAAAGTCAATTAGCTTTTCTTAATGTATGTGCCAAGTCAATCATGACTCTTTTTAAGAGCGGAGGGAGTATATAGGATTCAAGTACCCCGTTCACTTTCAATTGATTGGTGATAGGTTGAAGTTTCCAACTTTAACATGGATAAGTTTTAGTTCCAAGTGTTCGGCTCCCCAGTTGTTTACCTCTTCTTCCTTTAGATTCAAGTACTTGTATCCCATTTCTTATTACTTTTGAGTTCTTTTTTTTTTTTTCCTTTCCTTTTTTGATTCATTACTTCGTATTATTCATGTTATCAAAAGTGAAACCATGGTGATGACACCAAAGGCAAGGCGGCTTCTGGCTTTGCCTGGGTTAAGGTGCACTAGTTGCATTAGGTGAGTGCGTGAAGGATTTTTGGCACTTCAGGTATAAGGTGCAAAGTAAGATAATGGCTTAGGCACGCCTCAAACCTTACAATGTTAGGCCCTCCCTCTAACACCCTAAGCTTTTAGATGAGTTAGTTACTGAAAATAGTTTCAGAAATCTATTTACACTAGGTCTTGGTTCGAGCCATGCCACTTCCGTAGTATTATTAGTGCGGAAGTTGGCACCCTATTTGTTTCGTGATGCACGTGGTGCTGCACATGAGAAAGAGAGTGTTAAATAATTTACAATGCTACATATTCTCTCTTTTCCCTACCTCAAATAGTGAATATATTGACACTGCCATATTCTAGGGATTTAGAAAGCGACTAGTGTGGGATTTCTAATGGTTGGAAGTTGGAAGGTCATTGATTTCCCATCATAAGATGAGAGTCAAAGAGGGATGAGAATCTAAATGATGAAAGGAACGGGCATTTTAAGGACTAGATTATGGTCATCTGGGGAATGCATTTAAAATCGCCTTTCTTAGATCTGATGTGCTATATAATGGTCCTGGGCTCGAGAAAAGAGAAGGCAGAGGAGGAAAAGACAAGGGAGTCTTACGCCCGCATAAGATTGACGGTATTTCACTCTATATCTCTATCTTGAAATGCATAAAATGGAATGAAGTATCACAAAAAAATTGAGTAAAATCAATCCATACAGATGAAAACTTTGAGTTCCTTTGAATAGGAATTCGGGAAGCATTATAGATAGGTTTAGATAGCCTCATGAACATTTAAGTGGTAGTCTAACATCCAAAATCACCAATTGGAAGGAGCAATAGTAAATCTCTTGAGTGGACTATGATGAAGTAGGCTTCCATCTTCATAGAATCCTACACATTGACACCCCTATGTATACACAAGAGAGCACCGTAAACATAATGTTTTATTGAGTGTCACATCCAATTGAATAATCTAAATAGAAATATAGTCAACTGTTGAGTGAACCAAACAATATCAGACAGCAGCAATAATAATTAATGTGAAAATCTGAACCTTGAGAAAATCATTCCTTATGCATTAGCAACAAACTTAACCAATTAAATAGAGGAGTACAAGAGAGAGAGAGAGAGAGAGAGAGAGAGAGGGAGAGGGAGGAATTAAATAAAAACCAATTGTTTTGAATATAAGTAAAACAAAAACCTTGTACTTTGCAGCCAAAACATTCTTTACAATCACAAAGCTAACATCCAACGATGTTTTGGTTTGCAACACACCTCCCATAGCCGTCACCAACTTTCCAATCTCAGCCTACAAGGCATTTGAAAACAGAAAGAATCATCAATATCAAGGGGTTTCTCAGGAAGAAGAAAGAAAGAAATCATATCTTGGCAGAGAAGATGATTGCATTTGGGGGGCCTTAAACCAAAGAATTGAGAGAACTCATGCAAGTAAAATCACTGTTACAGGAGATGGTCTACTTGAATAAAAAGATGACATTTCATTTCAGAAACAACAAATGCTTCAAGAATAAACAATAAATATAAAGAAAGGAGTGGGGCAGAGAAAGGTCCATTTTCAGAAAACAGCAACTATTAAATAGAACAAACCAAGACCGTAATCTCCACTTTTCTCTAACATCTACACCCTGATTGAATTCATTAATGAAATACTCCGGCAACTTCGATCTCCATATTATAATAGTTTCTGAGATTTATCAACCGTGCAAACATAAATTTCAAAAGCATCCTATGTTGAAACAGCTGTTTTAAAAAAAAAAGAAAGAAAGAAAAAAATAAAGTTACTTAAAGAATCAAGAGGTAATAGGATCCCATATTACACAGCAGTTAAAAAAATCAATAACATGAGCCACAATGTCCCATGTTTGGGCATCAAGTCAAATGATAGTTGTACACATTACAGCTTCTCTACAGGAAGAGTGCACAGTAAAATCTCAACCAGATCATAAAGTATAGAATTGATTTGCCCATCCACAAGTTACATGAATTTCATAATTGTGCAAGATATGGTCATTTGCTATGCTAAGAAAATAAATCGCAAATGCTACGTCAAACAAAGTTGTCTTGTGGAAATAAAGCTGAAATCAAACACCAGACTTTGAATTAGAAGACAAATGATGAAAAAGGAGTTGTTTGCTTGAATATATGCAGAAACTAATATGAAGCCATGTTCCAACTTTTGGTCGGCTAACCATTCTGCTCTCTTTGAGGGAACTTTCATGTATTTCTAAACTATCTACTGCAATGTCAATTTTAGTCCTCCCTACCCCTAGTATTTCTGTCAAAGTTGACCCAAATACTCTTCCATAAGGACACACTTGGTGCAAATAACACTCTTCCTCACTCCCTTTTTCCTGGGATTGAGACTAGAAAGTGGAAGGATAGGACACTAAGAGTAATATGAAATTTCAGAAGGAATAACTTAAAGCTGACTATGGACAAGAATATAATAAGAATAGATACAATGCTTCAAGTGTATGCAGAATAACTCAAAATCATACCTCCCACAGCATAATTCACATAATGAAAATGTCATTACAAACTGAAACAATTGTATTAAAGCTTCAAAGTTCTACTCTTAGTACCATTATATATAACTATATAAGTAGAGTAGCACAAGTTAAAAATTATTTCTAGACTCGTTTTCACTTTCAAGAAAAATATTGGGGCGGAATTCAATTTCGTGGCATGGATAAAAGATTAAATTTTATACTGTTCAAGTATCAAAACAAATATATTTCGCCAGGTATGTTGGAGTAGTTATGCAAAGCGCCAGTTAAACTACAGAAATGCAAATAAACTGCACTAAAGAGTTTATTTCTGGAATGTCTTGTATTGGGCACAGTTACGAACCCATTGGAACTTCCCACATTATATTGCTGCCTATTCCTAATGCACAACAATTCCAAATTTCACCAGAAAACTAGATTTAATAGGCAAATGTAAAATGTGTAAGTAAAAAAAAAAAACACATTATTCATGCATTGAACATGGGCATCTGCCAAAAAAAAAAAAGTAAATATAAAAATAAAATTGAAAAAAATACTATAAATGCAAGCAGAACCTGATACATGATCATTGACTAGAATTTTGTGTGTGCAGGGAGGGAGGGGGGGTTTCCTCTGTATCTGTACTTAAGAGAAAACAAACAAGGGATAGAAGACTTGCTTCAACCGGGGGGGGCATATACTTCAGTAAGTTAGCAAAAATCTACATGCAGTACCTATTTTGTACAATATTTAGTTTCTTTGGGATTCATAAGTTGCTCAATAACACAGGGCTGCAAGCAAAACATTTGTAATTTTGTATAGAACTTGTTCAAGACAATATTAAAAGCCCATAAAAGATAATAGAAGGCTAGAAAGCTCCCTTTTCAATTAAAAAAGATACATTTAAAGAGCAATGGATTCACAAATTGACGAGCAGGGAGTCAACTGGCAGGATATAAGGAGAAAGAAAAAAACTGTGAAAAACTCAAAAAAGTTTAAGGGAAGAACAGACTTCCAATCAGTAGCAGTGTCATTGACCGAAATGCATCTAACTTCCATTGCAAGAGCTCACAGCAAGACAAGCAAAAATCAATGCTGTCATGATAGCACTTAGCGACTAACACGACACAATACACTTGAAAGACACATATTTCAAGATTTTTACCTAGAAAGCAAGAATGATAAATCTATAACATGGCCCCAGCACTCATAGAGGCATGGTTACTCGTGAAAGCAAGAACTGCAAAAAATTTACGATGTTGGAATGTTTTCCCCTCCACTTAAAAAAGGAATCTCAGCAACATTACAGAATAGAAAAAGATACATCTTCAAACCCACTTTTCTTTATTCTAAATGTCAAGACAAATAGCAGACAGAGATGCAATAAAGGAACAAATACCTTTTCATCCATCTCGAACCCAGAAGCCAGCACTTTAAGCCCATCCAGAGCAAGGCAACAGATAAATCCTTGCTTGGGCAGCACTCTGCATTCTTTTGCACAGGAAAGCACACATTGAGGACCTGGAGGGAAGTAAAGAAACACAATAATTCAACTAATTAACATCCCCTTGCAAACTAGATATGTTTAAAGCTTCAACTATGCAACTGTCTGTAAGGAAGAAATGTGAATCATTCAGAACAGTGTCTTTAATTGATTTCATAAAGCTCAAAACAACAGTTATATTCATTGGTACTTTGACATTCTACTTCAGTTGACAAGGATAATCAGATTTAAAGAAATACAATGAAAAGGTGTACTACAAAAAACAAATTATCTTGGTCCAAAAGTTACCAACAATTTGACCAGCGTCTGTTTTAAGGGTGTTATGATTTAATGAAGCATGCTTTCCAAACTTAGGCAGTTTAGGGCATTTCGGTAACCTTGTTGCACTTTCAGAACAGAATACTTTGATGGGCTTCCTGTCATGGGCATTCCATGTTAAGATACTAAACCCACAAAAGAATATAATTTGATATAAATGTTCACCTCCTTGTACCATCTCAAGCTTATTATGGTATCAAATCCTAGTCTTAAGTTCATATAACAGCCTCAGGCATCCATTTCATTCATGAATGTATAATTTGTAGATTCCATTATCATGTGTTTGATTGTATTTAGCCAGTAATTAGGATTTAAATATAGCATGTGCAACCTGATGCTCAAGCTTACAAATCAATTAGACTTAATGGTGTTTCTCGGGGAAACGGTTAACACCACCTATGCATATGCTCGGCCCAGAATTAGTAATGACCATAAGAGTACTTTGGCACTATTGCCTTGCTAGCATGAGTTAGGTCGATTGTCCCTCATGATGCTTAGGTTGTACAAGACTACAGCATGAAGGTTAATCTCCGGATCTTTGTATACTTCTACGAGTATACAAGTTAGTAACTAAAAAAATTCTAGACACCAAACCTGAACAATTTCGAGGAAAAATGGTTGGGAAAGTCAGAAGCTCAACTTATATCCATAATGAATGTGATTTGTTTGTTTCAGTTATAAATAATTGGTTAAAGTGTTGGTTATGCTCATATTGCATTCAATCGCAATAGCATGTGCTCCTAAGCAATATCACAAACTCAACTGAATGCATTTACTATCTTACTGGTCTTTAATACTCGCGCTTTATTTTACGAGAAAAAATGAGATGCAGTTGTGTGAGCATCGCAGTGAGGGCAAGTTCGTTTGTTTTTCTTTTTCCAATTTTTTGGGATGAGGCTGTGAGAGCCCATGAAGGCTGATCCCAGGATCATTATATATGTTGACTAGTACACGAGTTAGTAATTGAGAAGTTTCACCAAAACTTAAATGGCTTCGAGGAAATGAGGTCGGATAAGTCATCATTAGGACTCCACTTTCTGTTTGCAAGCAACAAGCAAAAATAAGATGCAGTCATGTGAGCCCAAGAGGGAGCATCGCTGTGCAAGCAACTCTATGTTTCTTTAGTTGGGGAGGATGGGGGTGGGGGAGTTGGGGATGAGGTTGTGTGAGCACTTGATGTAAATAGGTGTGATTTGGTAGTGACTGTGTAAAGTATTCCTGAGGAGAGTGATAGGATTCATGTACTAAAGTTACTTAAACTCTATTTTGGATCTTGGGTGAAGTATGTTGGTTATATGCAATCAGTGGTATGTGACTTCTTTAGTTTGTTTGCCCATGTGTCTCACGCCTCGACTGGAGTTCCTTTAAGGAGCTTGGGTAGGGAATGACAGCCCAGACAACACCAAAACAAAACCTCTGTCTTTGCAGAACACTGTAACATGAAACATATCAAATATAATAACAACTTCCTTCTTAACAAACTTAAGAAGTTCTATGATTATAAATTCATTTTCCGGTGATGCTTCATGGCAATGCGTTCTCAAACAAAAGGGGGGAGGGGGGGCCAAAATCTTACACAACTCCATTAACCACCCGCGATTGAACAAATATTTCCCTTTAGAACTAGCAAGAAGAATTTTCTCAGAATAAAATGGGAGCCTTTGCACCCTTCCTGAGACGGGGCTTAGCCCCATCCTCCCCCAAGGACACTTCCGGAATAACACGACGCCAGTCATCTTAATTATTACATAGAACATAATTGCACTAAGAATGGACGCTAAATAGAGTATTTTAAATTCTACAGTTGATACAGTAATCTAACTACTAACTTACCCCTTTACTAAGAACACCCCCCCCCCTCAATATTTTGAACCTCACAAAAATCTAAGTACACCCCCTATTTTCCTATTCAACCCTTCCTTATAGTTTCCCCAAACGTAAACCTCCACACACACACATACACACCAATTGTCTTCTTCTCCACACACTCACTCACTCACACACACACACAGCAACAATGGCCATTTATAATTGTTTTTTTTTTGTATCTTAAATTATTGTTAGGGTTTAGTTACATTTCAATTTCTTTGCAATTTAGTGTTCAAATTTAGTGATTTATAGTAAATTTACTTTGAAAATTTAAAATTTTCAGGCAGTGTTACCGAACACCCTTAGCCCCTACCGAATACCCTAGTGGTGTTCGGCATCCCCCTACCGAGGTGTTTGGTAGCCCCCTACGGAACATCCTTCTTAATGTTCTACTAAGGGCATTTAGGTTAAAATTTATAATGGCATTTTTGCAATATATAAAGGGTGTACTTAGAGCTATTGGGGTTGTAAATAGCAATTCTCGTACATTATTTTGCAATTTAAATACAAAGTTCTAAATCAGAATCCACGAATTTAACAAACTAAAACAAAGATTTATAGGTTTAATACTTGAAGGGGGGGAAAAAGGAAAAGGGGAACCTGAGAGGGTAAAGCTCATAATACCATACCAAGCAAATTACATCCCTTGTCTCGTAGGTCACTGAATTTTTCCTGTGAATTTAAAAATTAAAAAAAAAAAAAAGGTTAAACGAATAGAATAAAAAATACATAAAAAAAAAGTCAAAAATTAAAATCTTAATTGACGTCAAATAGAGTGGGGATGAATTTAAAATAAAGTAAGTACGTGATCGGGAGAAGAGATTATGTGGTAATCGTTAGGGCCATTGCGGGAAGGATTGCAACAAAGGAAGATGTCAGCTCCGTTTTGCTTGAGAGCATCGTGCAGTGAATCAAACATCTCCGGCGGTACCAAATTCCTCGACATGAACACGTTCGCTCCCTTGAACGTCTTCGTCATCATCTTAATTTCCCAACTCAGCAATCTCTGCCACTCTGTGTGTGTGAGAGAGAGAGAGAGTGAGAGAGAGAATCTGGGGGAGGGAGTTGTGCTTGGTTTGGTAGTTTCTCAAGTGAATTTGGGAAATGTAAAAAAATTAACGCGGGAAACTGAAAATATTGGATGAACTGATAGTTTTTCGTACTGGACCCTAATACCTTATTCATCCTGGTTCTGGACCGGTAACTCAACTTCTTGTACACCCATTAACCCATAAGTCAACACTCCATGGCCCGATGAGTTCGGCACCTGGTCCGTATTTTCAATCCATTATTTATTGATCCAAGTGGGCAACTACTAAGGAGCATGATCGGGTCCAAGTCCAACCTGTAAGTATTACCACATTTTTTTGTGGTATATATCAAGTACAGCATTTTGACCCGATAAAATAACTTATATGGCGTTTGACTAAAAATTAACACAAACTTTCTATAATACCCCAAAGCCCTTAAAACCTAACTCAGTCTCACTCTTTCTCAAATCTCAGCCTCCTCTCTCAAACCACAGCCGTCTTCCTCCCATCGTCGTCGTCTCCCCCTCCCATCTCCAACCACATCATCGTCGTCTTCCTCCGTCTCTGACCACATCGTCTCCCTCTACTGCCATGAATCTTGTAAGTCTTCCTCCCATCTACTACCATGAAACTTTATCTTTGTCTTTCTCCATCTTCCTCTCATCGTCTTCCTTTGAATCGGTTAAACAATCCCGTGAATCGTTTAAACGAATCCGTTAATCGTTCAAATGAATCCGTGAATCGTTTAAACGATTCGGTTAAACGATTCCGTGAATCGTTTAACTATGTTTGAGTCATTCAAAAAAAGAGGGTATTTTGGAGTTTTCAAATAAAAAGAGGTCATATAAGTTGTTTTGGAATAAGTTAGGCCAAATAAGATGTTGAAGTGTTTGACTAGGCCATTTGTGAAGAAACCCCCATTTTTTTCCTCGAACTATTGTTTAAAAATGTATATACGTTTGTTCACAGTATATATACGAGTGTTGAATGCATGAGGAGAGAAATGAGCGTGAATAGTCTCTAGAGAAATAAATGGTTTGCTTGTCTGATATTTATAATTGAATTGCTAGATAGATAGATAGAGAGAGAGAGAGAGAGAGAGAGGGGTAGCCATTGGACGAGCTAGTGGACAAGTTGTCACTTTTTTCATGTCAAATTTACTATTCACCCATTAGCAAAAAAAGGTAACGAGTGTTTTGACAACCGAAAGTTGGTGGAGGCGCACCATATATTGAGTCAGCCATGTCACATCTCGTTGGTCAATGAGCTGGGGCCCACACAATAAATGTCCTTGAACGTTCGAGGGGCATTCTTACTTACTTAGTTCTATTTGTAGGTTGGCTCAAAATGAGCTTGTCAACTCATGTTTGAAGTCTTGCCCAATTCGATTTCTTGGATCGGTCGATCTCTTGTAGGTTGACTACCGAGGTTGGTTTCTAAGGTGTGATTGTCGCTGGAAGCCCAGTAGGTCCATGGTGACTAAGACACATTATGTGGGGTCCCATCAGTAGCCTCCTTCTTCTTGAATGCACTCATTCATCCTTAGGTTGAGAATATGGCTGGCCCTGAACTTTTGGGGGCTCATGGGAAAAGGAAAAAAAAATTAGGGGGGGGGGCTGTAGAAATATAAAATAAGAATTCACACAAATATTTTTTCACTTTTTATCTTTCAATGTATTGAAAAAGTGCAAAACTTGCAAACGTAAAAGAAAAAAATAAGTATCAAATAATTATTGAAATAATCTAGATCTTCTAGCATTTTCAGAAGCAAAATCATCAACTTCAAAATTTAGTTTTTCTAACATCTCATTTTCAATACATAAAATTGCTAGTCCATTTAATCTTTTTTAAAACATATTTGAAGACAAGTATGATTTTATCAATTTTAGTTTTTAAAAAATTAATATTATATAGGCCTCAGTCTAAGCTTTTTTTTTAATGACCCACCTAATTTTTTTTATGGCTCAATTAACATTTTCTTTTGCAAAATTTTACAAATATAATACATATATATATATATATATATATATGTATATGTATGTATAAGGTTGTATATATAAATTTGGGGGCCATGGCCATTGCCCACCATGACACCCCTCAGGGCCAACCCTGGTCAAAGTAATAATGGTCTTCGTTTGCTCTTATAGTAGCCCCCTTTATCTAGGTGTCGAGGGTGCGAGCTATACATTTGGCCAACGTGGTTGACCATACCTAGGTCGAGGGCCCGGTGGGAGGTGGAAGGTGGGAGTGGTGAGAGCTCGAAACCCCCAACATTGATTGTCCTGGGAGCAAGAACCGTATTTATAGGAGAAAGTGTCTCTATCATTGGCGTGGGTTACGAACAACGACTCATCAATGTGGTCAAAACATTTAATCTGATGTGTCTCTTCATATTCAGAAGGCGACTACGCTGTTGTTTTGGGTCAAAACGATGTCGAACTGAAATCTTCGTAAAGAACTCATGGGTTGACTCGGTTTGACTCTGGGTTACTGGGTAATGTGACCCATTAACCCGACATAAAAGCGGAGGGTCTTTAATAATTTACTATCTATATATATATAATGACACAAGTGATTTTGACACTTACTAAAATAGGAAATTTTCCGCCAAAAAGAACTTTCCAAAAATGAACAGTCATCTGAACTTAATAAATAGCAAATACTTTTAAACATTTCCCAGCTTGAAAATTAAATGTTGTATTAATAACTACAACATTATCCAAGGCATTTGAGCTACATTATCCAAGGCATTTGATTCCTTCATAACCACATGGACGTTACTGACTTCTGTTTTTAGTTTCTCCCTCTAATATTATACTATTACTACTCCATTTGAAAAGCTATATATATATATATATATACACATATATATGGAAAAGTAAAAGTTGTACCAAACGTCCCTATACTATGATGCATTAATTGAAATTTGTCCTCTTGCTTTGCTATAACATTTTTTTCGTCCTTATTGCGTTTTGGACGTCATTCCATTTACTTTCTTTAGTATTTATTTTCTTTTTCACTTAATAATTTTTATCTCTACCAAGTGGCCATCACATGACATATTCCTACTTAATTTATTTAAACAGACCAAAATATTCCTACTTAATTTATTTTTTAAACTAACTTTGTGGTTAATTTAGTAATTCTTTTATATCAAAATTGTATTACTTAAATAACCTTTCAGAAAATATTGCTCATTCCCTGCTGCAACTTGCAAAATCCACCATTCAAGTTAATCCCATTGCTACCATCCACAAAAATCACAAGACTTTGAAGATGACTCAAATCTGTTAATTTATATATAAAAAGTAAATGAAAACGTGCTATTGGTACTAAACTGATGTGGTAATCTTAAATATTTTATCCAGTTTGTAAATTGTTCTCTTGTATTCTCCATTCTTAAAAAGAGTCAACAGATCGTTCCATAAAAATAGTGTCAACTTTCTTATATTTTATGTTTTTATGGAGTATTTATTTAGAAGGCATGAATGTTTACGAGAGCTCACCGTATTGGCCTATATCTTGACCAGACAGACGACGCCTTTCTCTCTCCAATCAACGGACTTTGGCAACTCCTTGACGGCTCGAAGAGTGTGCCAATCACTCACCAACCTCGGGGAGAGTGATCGTATTGGGGAGAGAGATCGTTATAGTTTTTTGGAAGACTACGATGAAAGAGAAAATTTGGAGTTAGGTTTTTTGAGTTGCAAACGGCGAATGGAACCCTAACGAAGGGTTAATGCACTGAGCTCACATATAAATATATTGGCCTTTTTGGGTTTTTGTTTTGGGCCCGATTTATTTGTGTTTCATTTAGTTTGGGCCCGTAGATTCTAGCTATTGAAATTATTTAAATTATTTGGGTCATTTTTAATTGATTTGTACTTAAATTTATTTCTTTTTATCTGTACTTAATTAAGTATGTAATATAATTTAATTTTAATCTTAATGGATGAAATTAGATAATTTAATTTTAATCAAATGATGATTGGCTATTCATTAAAGTAATTTTTATTTATTTGTTTTTGTTTGTATAAAATATTATCTTTCCGTGAAATAGGATAGTATTTGGCCTGTGCGTTTAACGCACGGGTGTAAAACTAGTTTTTAATAATGGTGATTACCAAGACTATATAGGCCTAACATTTTCAAAAGAAATAAATTTTACCTTTTAAATTTAGAGAATCGTTATTCACATCCCCCTTTTTACTAAGTACACCCCCTAAATTGTAAATCCCTCTAAATACTAAGTACACCCCCCCTAATTTCTCATTTTACCCCATTTTCACACCCCTCCTTTTGCTGCTGGAATCTCTACTGTAGGTGTTTCATCCCCTACTCAGCCTCCTAATGTTACTAGTTCCCAACACCCCAAGCTTGCCTACCGTCAAGCCCATCACCAGCAGCAAGAGCAACTTCATGTGTTCTGGGCTAACCAAATGCATGAAATTGAACATACCACCGACTTCAAGAACTACAGCCTTCCCCTTGCTCGGATCAAGAAAATTATGAAATCTGACAAAGATGTCAGAATGGTTTCTGCTGAGGCTCCGGTAATATTTGTAAAGGCTTGTGATATGTTAATCTTGAAACTGGCATTACGTTTTTGGATTTACACTGAAGAGAACACCACACCTATCTTAAACAAACACACTCCAACCATTTTGTTAGGTCCCATTTTCTATAACAATTATTAATATAGATAAATACGAATTATGCACAACAATATTAAATAATTAAATATGTAAAATGTAGTAATTTAAATGCGAGTTTAAGGGATAGAGAAATTGACACAAAATTTATAGTAGTTCGAATCTCTTATCCTACATTCACTATCCCCACAACCCTTTGGCTCGATGAGACAATAATCCACTATATTTCTCTTAAATATACAGATTATTGAGTCATCGACTTTCTTTTACTAATTGGCCTCCCGACTAGGAAACTTTACACATAAAATACAAAAAATTAAAAACTTCTATAAGTTAACTCAAAGTAGTCGATAGAAGTAACAATGTAAATTCTTTAACAACTTGATGTCTTCGGTGAGCTTTGGATGCTTGAGAAGCTTGGCTTCGAATGATTTTCTTCTTTATGTAAACTATATGTATATAGGATAGGAGTGGTACTCAGTATATATCTATAAGAACTAGCCTATGAAGGAGTAATTCGTCTTGTAAATTCGTGTATATGAGCTGCTTGTCTGCTTCTGTGCTGCTTGAGAGATTGGTTATTTATGTAGGCAACGAATGAGAGAGTGTAACGACTATTTATTGCAATTTGTCTGAAATATTTTGTCTGTTTGCACTCCACTTGTCAATACATCCGTTGGAAGATTCATTTTGACTTGTGCAACTTGTCTTTAAAGCTTATAGAGAAACAATATTCCTTGTTATATTTTACTTTTACCCATCGCATAAAAAATCTTCATTTCTTCTATAATGCAAATATCTTGATGTCACGAACTCGAAATAAATTTTGATGACGTATTATTGTCCGGAACCAAATTCTCATTCACTTAAACTCAAATTTGCATATTTTTTGGAGTATGTATGATGACCAAATCTCTGTCTGACTCTTCAATAATTTACATGTAACTTTTTGTAGAATTTTGAAACTTGAGGCTTGACAATATAATTTGGTTAGATTTTTGAGTAATGCTATTGGTACCTAAAGAGTACCAAATTTTTTGCACCAAATGATGTGTCAGCTGATGTGGCAGTTGATGTGGTACAAAAAACAAAAAAATAAAATTATAATTAATGCATCACATCAGCTGCCACATCAACTGACACATCATTTGGTATAAAAAATTTGATACTCTTTAGGTACCCATAACATTAC
Source organism: Platycodon grandiflorus (assembly GCA_016624345.1). Lineage (NCBI taxonomy): Eukaryota > Viridiplantae > Streptophyta > Magnoliopsida > Asterales > Campanulaceae > Platycodon > Platycodon grandiflorus. Next base: position 19,741,125 of record CM028364.1, on the reverse strand, counting down.
TCTAGATTTTTATCAAACTGCTAACCCTTAGAAAGAGCTAACCTTAGTTTTGTCTCAAAAAACTACTTCCTCCGTCCTGGATAAATATTCCTACTTTTTATTTTGGAATATCCCAACTAATGTTCTAAAGACTTTTAATCTACATATTCTCTATCATTCTTCCTAATATACCCTTAAAACTTCATTAATATAACACATCCAAAGAAATTCAATTATTTAAAATTGTTTAACTTAATTAATGTTCATGAGTATTATGGTCAGAACACATTTTACAGCACATCATTAATTATGTTTCTTAATTCCTATGTTTTATCCACTAGGAATATTTATCCGGGACGGATAAAGTATTTTCTTTAATTTCTTAGTTTTTTAGTATAACCCTTTTACAATTTTCCTAGAAAATCTAAAATATATTATTTGGAAATCTAATCTAAGTTACATAATTTTTAATCATCATCAAAACTAAAATAAGTATCCTAACACTTTTGCTAATTTTAGAGGAATGTCCGGTCCAAATTACTTTTCCTCTCTCTCTCTCTTCCTTATCTTCTCTCACACGAGATTCTTAAATCGCTCTCCTTGTCTCCAAACAATATGAAAAATCATATTTTCCAACGTATTTTTAAGACATTCTTTCTTATTATTTCCTCTCTTGTTTTCCAACGTATTTTTAAGACATTCTTTCTTATTATTTCCTCTCTTGTTAATCCCGCAATTTTTCTCTTTATCTTTCTTCTACTTCATTGAAAAATTAAGATGCAAACCATCATGTTGGCACAAACTTCACTGCTACTATTCAAAAGGTGTTGGAAGATCTCCGTATTACTTTCCATGTACTTTTGAGATAAATTTTCTCATATGTCCATCTATGCAATGTAAAGGAAGTGATTTTTACACTCAACCAAGCCTTAGTTCCAATCACTTAAAGTTAGAATTGGCTACGTAGATCATTTAATGTCATTCAATTCGATCCACGAAAAGTCACTACGCACATAACTCTTCCTTTACGACAAATGTCAAAATTAGCAATAATCATGTTTAAAGATGATCTGCGGCCTCCGGTGGAAGAGGACGGGCTAGGTCAGACTATGGAAGTCCAATCGTTCAAACCAGAATTTGATTATAAAAACGAAAACAGTAAATAACGAGGGCCAGTTTTGTCTTAAAAGAATTTGTAAGATAGCTAACCTTTCACCATTTGGCGAAGCAAGCACACGCACACGCACACATACACATATATCAAACTTTTCAAACTTGGTTCAAGTGAGAGTTGATCAAAAGCAAAAGGGAATGACTATAGTACGGACCAAAAAATGAGATAACTACAGTTGATACATGATTCTTGGCACATATTCTCTTCCCATCAGGACCCCGATTTGAAAATGAAGAGACTAATAACCGAACACGGAGCTAATTGCTAGCGGACTATGCCCTTCTCAGCACCATTTTACACCATGTAACTAAGCTACCAAAATAAAATAATCCCAAAATATATAATTATTCACATTTTCTATAGTTTAACTCCTATTGAACATTTAAAAAGACACAAAGCACCAGCAACCACATTTACTTACAAAACTGATAGACAACTACTTAGTCACCACTATCAAAGATGGGCAAAACTCTGGATAATAAACTAGGCCTTGGTCAAACGTTTCTGTGCTCTAAACTTCCTTATTTAAGTTAATCACTCATCTCAGCTGCGTGGTTCAAGTTTGGGATAACAGGAACAGCTGGTTGAGGAATCGGCTTTTGGAGAGGACTTGTGACCTGCTTATTAGATTTCTGCCGTTCCTCTCCCTGTGGCAAAGTCAACTTCTCTTGACGGGTGTGAGTTTCTCCTAACTCTGACTCCGGTTTTCTCTTTGCCTTCTTTTTCACCACTACTTCTGTTGTTCTCACATCGTTGCCATTACTAGAACTTCCCCTTACCTTCTCTTGTTTTGGTCTGTCTATGGTAGGACCACTCACATGGGCAATGGGCATCCTCGCAACTGCATCTGCTGCTGTTGTACTTGGAATTGGCCTGTTGATTGAAGTCAAACCTTTACCAGCTGAATCAGCAACCAACTTCTCTTGCACAAATTGTAGCTGAGCTCCGGAGCTAGCTTCTGCTCGAATGCTTTCCTGCGTCTTTGGAGTCAGTAACTTCTTTCTCTTCAATTTCTCCTGTTCCTTCAAATTAATGACGTGAAGGTGGAAATTAATAAGTCCATGCAGATCGAAGCTATGGTCAACTACATGCATGCATGCATATGTTTACAAAGGCAACTAAAACAGATGCAGTGAGATCAAACATAACTCGCTTTATTCGTTCAATTTCAACCTCCCTCCCTCCCTCAAAGTTATGGTCAACTACACATGCATGCACACATGTACCAGGGCAGCGGGATCAGACCTCCTACCCCCCAACACACATCAAAGTTATGGTAAAGTACGTCATGCATGCTTGTGTGTAGAACAGATGCAGTGACCTCCATCCCTCTTGATTTAATCCTCACTTTATAGACCGTATTAGGGACTCATAGCTCATGACTTAACACCATGCGAAAATTGAGAGAAAAAAATATGAAACATTTAAAACAGTAATACGGAATAATTTGTCATACAGAGGATAACACTGTGAGTCAATAATTTTTAAAATTAGCTACATACCTTATGCCTACTGGACAGAGCTTTTTTCCTATCTTTTGCTCGATAGATTGCACGCTTAATCCCATGATTGTCCATAAATCCTTTCGGCCATAATTCCGCAAGCTGCATCATGAAGAAAGCACATAAACTGATGAAAAGAAACTTATGAGAGAAAATTGATTAAGATATATGGATTTAGATGGTTAGAATAACGGAGAGAATAAACTCTTGCTGATTCTACATTTGAGTGGTTTAATACGCTTCAAATGTAGAAATGGCCTAATTAAAGAACCGTACTGGTTTAGTGACTGGTTCAACCAAGTGGTTTGGTTAACTCTGGAACCAACAACCATGAAAACCTACAAGCACAGCTAATTCTCAGGAAATTGTTGGATCTGCCAATGACAAAACTTCCTCCCAAGAAAGGATCTATATCAGAACTGGGAGGATGCCTCCTACCTATGGCGTCCCCATGAGATAAAGGGAGGACATGATAGTTACTCCAAACTGTAAGAGAAGGCATGGGGTAACGAGTGTGGTGAATACCCATGCATCTCGCCTGGGTGGCTGCCAATGCATCTCACCTGAGTGGCTACCATCGGAGGATCTTTATTGTACGAAGGCCACATAAACTGAAATCTCATATAAGAACCACAATCACAAACTCTAGGCTTTAGTTATTAGATTGATACCAACTGTGCTGCCCCACACCCATTAACTCGCAAGGCATTATTGGTTTCCCAAGGTTTTCCTTTACTTGGGCTACCACCAGATAGAAAAATGTGGTACAAGACCTCTTTGGGTTCAGGAATTGTAGCCACATGCCTCAACTATCAGATTAGCACGCAAAACATGTAGATGTAATTGTTGAACGTGGTTGCATCCCTATGCAATGTCCATGAGGAGGAGTATTTTCTTGAGATGGCAGTCCTCAAATGCATGGCTGGAGATTTATTTGACCTAGAACAGGTCTCGAAAAAGGCATGCATGACCTGACGACATACTGTTTATGGATAGAGCTCTAGCTAGTACTAATCCCTACTGCCAGGCCAATCTAGAGGTGTGTGCAGTTGATTTATACCACATGGAGAAAATCAGAGAGCATGGAGAACATGGAAGAATGTAGAGAATGCAAAACAAAAATATCCACACGAGAGAATATAAAGAGGGTACACAAAATAAGATAGCAGAGAATATGAAAAATCCTAGGAAATATAGTAACAGGAATAGAAATATCTTCGGTATGGCTGCAAATTGAGATGTTTTTGAAAGTACAATTTGCATGTATTTTCCATGCAAACAGAATGCTAGCATGTACTTTTCTAGCAATAACAGAGCTAACGGAGAAGCTCATTACCTCTGCATAAAGCTTCCTAAGATGGGGACCTGCATCTTCTTCAAGTCCCTAGAACCAAATGAAATCGGAAAGTAAGATGAGGGAAGGAAGTTATTGCTTGAGAGAAAAACCTCAGTACAAAGATTTTGAAATGCAAAGGCATACATCAACATAAAGGTCATAAAGGTCACAAATTTTGTCCTCTAACACATCATCCATGCTAAATCTTAATTTGAGGACTTCTTTCCCTTTAGTAGTTTCTTGAAAATCATCAGATGCCCCAGCCTGTTGTTCAATAGCCTGAGATGATGTGCATATAACGTTAGTTCAAAACAATATAGGTGTTCTCTGTAATACGCTGCAAGCATCACCAAGAAATTCAGATACGCAAATTGATTGTTACCAACAAAATCATTCTTTAACATCAACTTAAACAAACTCCATTATGTCAACCAAGTCATAACTTCAAAAGCCTGTGGCCAAGCAGTGGTGTGAAGGAATGGGGTCGACATGGGTATTTTTTAAAAGGTACCTTGGACTTCATCAAGGGAATACGCATCTTAACCATCTCATCAACTTCCTTCTTAATATGATGAAACCTGGCATCCTTCTCCTGTTTGGCGGACAAGTCCATATTAACCATGATTTTTAAGTTCCTCTGTTGCAAAACAGCTACTAGTCAACAATCTATCAAATAAAAGTAAAGCAAGGACATAGTTAAAGACAGGATAGAAAAATAATACACAAAGCACTTCATGGAGAATTTTTGAATCTCGCCGTGGTAGTTATATGCATTAATCAGAGAAAATAAATACATTATAGAAAACATTCAGTACATTAAGAATATAATTGATACTTCCCAGAAGATTCATCAAACTCTCATCCGTCTCTTTGTATATTTTGATGGTTTATTATAAATTTCTTATCTTGTCAAAAAAGAATCAATAAATTTTGGTAATAATACATGCATCAGTTGTAAGATCGCAGTTCTTTTTTGGAAAATCATACTCCCTTCGTTGCATTCTAAGAGTCCCTGTTAGGTCATTTTTTGGTCAGTTTTTCCCACTTTTTTTTATCAGTATTCCACCCTCATCCCCTTCAGTCTTATTTGTAGGATCACTTTTCTCTATGCCATTCATCCCAATTAGAGACTCCATTTCCTAAAATTATGCTTCTTAACCCCATGGCATTCTAGCTTCAACCCTCATTTATCAAGAACACAAATCAGCAAATTACTGAGAGAGATTACTAAAATAAAACTCCCAACAGCAATAATAGATTCCTAAAAGCATTTGACATTTACAAAGGGATCCCCCATTTACATGTACTTACTTCTTGAGAGCAAAACTGAAAATACAGTGAACTATAAAGAAACTACCCAGTTTGTAGTATTGAGAATTAGAAACTTCCATAATCAGATGTTGCTCCAAAAAAACAAAAAACAAAAAAAGAAAGAAAGAAAGAAGTTACTTTGACCTTAATAACCAACTAAACGTTCTCCAAATAAAATATTAAATGTTAAGATGATCAGATTAAACCCTTTATACAAGTCACGTTGTTTGATCCACTTGACATATAAATTATGTGTCACGACCAGAGCACGACAGCAAATCCCGCTACCCAGGCCCATCAACTGGCCAAATGAGAACCTGATCCAACTACCACCCAAAACGGTATGGAAACATTTGTATCCAGAACACAAAGTATTACTTCTCTAACCAACGTGAAAGATTGCGGTATCACAATTTTCTCCGATTGCATCACAGATGAGGAGACCATGGCTGAACAGACACCAAGAACTGAACCCCGAGATGATGAACAATTCTAAAAATGGCTCCAGCTCCCAATGTGTCTTACACGGCATAGCATTTTGCTCAACAGGGCACTAGTTCCCATACTTGCGATCGAGGGTCAAGAGTCGCTTTAATATCACTTTTCAAGGCCAAAGCCCGGGAAGCGTGGCTACCCATGCCTATCCACTAACAAAGAGCATAGAAGTCCGATTGGTCACCACACACTCATGCAAGAGTCCATAGATGTGATCGGTGCTTTTTGTAGGTGATATTATATAAGCATGCATACAATCCGTAAAGTATCGTCTCTGTGTGCATACAGACTAAATGGAAAAAGTAGTTATAGATTCCACTTCACCCATTCTCAGGATAACATATAGTTTGACAGGACATACACATAGCAAACATGCTTGCAATCCTGTTTTAGAACGAAGAATGAGATAAGAGATCATATTTTCCCACAAAAGTGGCAGTTCATAAAAGGCGAGTTGTTCACTTTGGAATCGTAGACAAGATCAATCTAGCTACTCTGAAGACTGTAGCAACACCGTTGGTCTATGGGATCATTTAAGAAGAGTTAAGATGCAAGAGCAAATAGGATAACCTATTTATGTTAATGTATTTAATGTTTAGGCTATTTTGGATGTTAGTTATTAGGGTGTACTATAATAAAGTACTATTTAATGAAGTCCTAGAATTTATTGGAGTTCACTAAAGTAAAAGTACCCCTAAATACTACTCCCTCTGTCCCTAAATGAGAGTCCATTTTTTGTTTTTCACTAAAATGAAGGAAGTTGAGTTTTAGGTCATTTTAATAGCACATGTACATTAATGCCCTCAATGTCCACATAAAACATTATCAGTCCACAATAGGGCATGTCCACAATAGGGCATGATAAGTGCCAAACGTGAAATTAGTAAGCTTATACAAAAATGGACATTCATTTAGGGACAAGATTTTTTTTTAAAATGGACACTCATTTAGGGACGGAGGGAGTAAAATACAAATTTAGGATATGTCCTTTTTCGACTACCTTACCTTGGCTGCGTCTACTTCTATTTTCGACTAATTTACTTGGGCTGCATCTACCCATTGAGTGATGTATCTCAATAGTTTCTTACGCGACCTTTGAGTGTGGGATCTCTAGGCCGTTCTCCAGCAAGTACCCAAACTACTCTGGTCATGTTGCAAAATTTCTACAAGTGTTCTTTCTTACACCACCTTCATCGATAAATGAGTGTAATGGAAATTAAAGAAATAATATTATCCTAGTAAATCCAGTTTTATATGCCAATTTAACCTCAAGTTTTACATACTAATTTAGAATAAAAGTCACCCTCGGGGCAGAGGTAGAATAATTTTCCAGAATCATTCCCACATAGTAAGAGTAGGTAGGTCAATATGGAGCATATCTAGCTTAGATTGGGTTTCTGCCGAGAGGTACTCGATGGGGAAGAAGCGGGGTAGAGTAATTGGTCAACTCATCAGGCTCATGACCTGAAGACAACCGGCAAATACCCCTATACAAAAGAAGGTAGAATGCCAGAGAACCCTTTCCCTCTTTTTCTACAATCACTGGCAAACGTAAGATAATTGGCAGATGCCCTTGCTGCAGATTCGTCGAACTCCAACATATTCGCACGAACTAACTACTCTCGTCCCTGAGTGCATGTCTCATGCTAAACAACAGCTTGAGCGATCAAAAACTGAACTAAGTAAAGACCCATATAATACAAGAACGTTCAATAGAAAAAATAGAAACATGCATGTCAACATGTACTATCATTTCTGACCTTCAGTGATTCCTCTAAACAAAGGTACAGAAACAACCTAGGGCTATAAAAACCTAGAGGAGAGAGACTTGTAGAGTGAGTGTGTAGAAGTGTGTGTTGCAACAGGTCTTCTTCGTCGAAGACAGAGATGATACCTTCAATGTTCTGAGCTGTATCAGGTGGCCGAGAATACTCATCAAACGATTAAGCAACTCCTTCGAGATTTTTCCATGGGTTGCCTGCTGCAAACACCAAAGGTAAGAGTTTAATTTCTCTAAGCCTTCAATGAGAAAACTCAAAAGATATAGGGACTGGGAATACGTGACAAAGGAATGGTTCTGATGAAACAAAAGTACAGATCAAATGGTAATAGTTAAGTTCGTGATTGCTACCGCAAGTCTAGCAACTTTGGCCAGCTTTTGCTTTATTTCAGGCCGCATTCTCCTTTTGACGGCCTGAGCAGAATTATCAGCATCGGGAACTTCCCCGCTTGGTGGTCTTGCTGTCACATTTCATAATCATGAACAATCAATCAAAAAAAATTCCCAACTTCATTAATGAAATATTATAATTGAGAGTCAAACATACATTCTGCAACAATCTTCTCCAACTCCCTGATGGCTTTGTCAAGCATAGAGCTTTTTGATTTTACACTTGAACCTTCCTTCCTCTGCATGAGAGGAGTCTTCTGCCAAAAACAAGATTTAGGTCAGTGACATGGATGTTACCAAGTATATTGCTGTCAGTGATCAGAATATCACATCAAACAGATAAGGCATGCTTTATATGCTCAAAAACCATAACAATAAATCTGCATGAAATAGTACACTGCATCCGTACCCCTAAAGGAAAAGATTACGAATGGCCCAATTCCTGCCATTGCAGGGTGTGGGAAGGGACTACTGTACAGTCTTAACTCCGAGAGCAGAGAGGTACTGTTTCGGTAGTTTGAACCAATGACTTCCAAATCACAATGGAGAAACCCTACCGTTGTGCCAAGGCAGAAGGACTCCTCTCATGCAGAGGAAGGAAGAAGATGATACTCGGGAAACCACTGGATATGGTGCTTTCGCTTACATCCTAGTACCCTTGACAGATCAACGATTATCATCAAAGATGGTCATTAACAGAAAGATTGAGATGCTAATGTGGGGTTCTCATTGAAGATCGAGGAATCATTCTCCCATCAAAATAGGCCGCAGAAGGTCAAGCCTGAAGTTGCTTCTTCTTTATTTTGGTAAGGTATTGAGTCGGGTATGATTCCCGCCACCGGTTTGGGATGAACAATGGGAGATTATACTCCATTCCTCATCTCGTTTACATTTCAATTTCGCTTATAACAGCGATTCTTCAGTTCCCTTCATTTCAAGGGAATTACATCTTAAGATTCCACTTCATTCGGTGATTCCCTAGTAAATCTATATATTCATATTTGATCTGCTGTCATCGTACCACTTATATTAAGGGAGTAACAATCCCCTCTACATATGAAAAAATCTCATGCCGTTAATAAAACTAACCTCAGAAGACCAGATTGGATTCAGGAGTCTGGACTTAACATTTTCAAAATCAATGCTGAAATAATAATTAATGTTGGAAACCAAGAGAAGTCAAAGTTTAAAAGACACCAAGATCAGATGTATAAATATCAAAATTGCCAACACATTCCAAACTCTTTCACTGTAAGGCAGATTAAAATAGATGGTAGAAATGGAAGGACCACCAATGATCAAAATCTAAACACTATACCAACATATAATCACAAGCTCGAGGTCAAAGATCACAAGAATACAGAGAGAAACCGATTCATTCTCTAAATGCTTTTCATCCAAGTAATAGTTTCATAATTAAGGGAAACTATTCCACTAAAAATTAGAAGGGAAAAACCCATTCATCTTAAAAAGTTGAGGCCATACAACACTGTAGGAAAGTAGTGGAAAATCAGTATATTATGGACAAGGTGGTAACCAGTATATATTCTTAATATTGTTAAATGTATAAGCCTATTGGAGAGAATTGTCAATCTTGACATGGTACACGACTCTTCAAAACCCTCAACTACCCCTTCTGGAAGCCTAGCTAAGGAATAAGGATAAGGGATATCTCCGACACTTCCCATTGAATATTCACCTGCATACGACTCTTCAAAACCCTCAACTACCCCTTCTGGAAGCCTAGAGAAGGAATAAGGATAAGGGATATCTCCGACAATTCCCATTGAATATTCACCTGCAAGGATGTCCAATAACTCGACTATATTGCCAAAATGTAGGTAACACCCATAAAAGATTTTCTTTGTTGTATACTCTTTGAAAAGTGAAATTTCCCTTTATTAACATTGTATACTTCGCGTAACACTTTATATGATACTCCCTCATTCCCAATTGAAGAGGTACATTTTGAATTTTTCAGTCAATTTGACCAATTTTTAAGCGATACTAGACAAAGATTTAAATTTTAAAAAAAAAATTATAAGCACATGAATTATTATTTATTTTTTTTATAAGTAAGAGTATTATATACCAAAAGACACCAAAACAGGTTATAGTTTTATAAACACATGAATTATAGTACCTTTACTCTAGTTTCTAAAGGTTATAGTTTTATTTTATTTTTTAACTAAATAAAGATATGTTAAATAGCCATCCAAAAATTGGTCAACTTGATAAAGAAATGTCTGTAACTCTTCATGGGGACAGAGGGAGTAAGATATATACTGTAGATACTCAGAGTACTTCAAATTTCACATGTCATTAAAATTTTGATATGAGATCAACTCTGCACTTAGCCATGCACGAGACTTGAGATTCCTACCCAACCAACTCCATGTACTTGGTGAATAGAAGGCTAACTTAACTCCATATATTACAATAGACATCCTAATATATTAAGTTTAATCAAGGATAAGTGAAAGAACAGCACAAGAGGGAAAAAAGATGAACTGAATTACAAAACTTGCACACTTGTGCACACCTACGTACATTCATATCTTAACTTATAAAAGTTCAAAAACACTAAAATCGATACCCTAATATGAAAAGCATGAACAAGGTAAAGTGAAAGAACAGCACAAGAAGGAAAATAGTATGAACATAATCACAAAACTTGCACTCTTCTGACTTGTGATACATCACACACACACACACACACACACATAAATACGTGTAGTAAAAGTTACAAGTGTGAGAAGAGTAGGCAAATTCATGCCTGTTCATAACTCACTTTGAAATAATTTGTTGGTATGCAGAGATTAGGAAATTCCATTTGGTCAGTTGGGACAAAGTTTGTGCCAATGTGAGGGATGGGGGTTTGGGTATTAAAAACCTCAAAGATTTTTAATGAGGCTTTGCTTGGGAAGTGGTTATGGAGATTTGTGGTGATAGAGATTCTTTTTGGAGAAAAGTGGTGGTATGTAAATTTGGCGAGGGTGATCTTTTTTGGCTTCCAAAGCCAGTTTCTATTTCTCATGGGGTGGGTGTTTGTAAAGGCATTACAAAAGGATGGGAATTATTTAAGAGGAATATTCATTTTGAGATTGGGGATGGTTCCTTGTTAGATTTTGGAAAGACAAATGGTGTGGGGATGAGGAACAAGGAGGACTTGTCCTCCTTTGTTTAACATAGCAATTGATAAGGACGCTTTGGTTAGCTCCATTTTGCATTTGACAGAGAGCAGTGGAATCCAACTTTTTGAAGATATTTTCAAGACTGAGACGGAGCTAGTTGTTCAATTTCTCGACAGGTTGGGGGAAACAGGGTAGACAAGGTTTTGTGGAAAGGGACAAAATGTAAAAAATTCAGAGTGAGGTCATATTTTAGCATCTTGGCTAACAGGAACAGGAACTGGAACTATATTCCTTGAAGCATTATTTGGAAATCTAAAGCCCCTGGTCGTGTTGCTTTTTTTGCGTGGGAAGCGGAGAATGAAGCTATTCTTGCAGGGGATAATTTGCGGAGGCGTCATATGATTTACATTAGTTGGTGCTAACGGTGAAAACGTCAATCATTTGTTGCTGCACTGCAGGATGGCTATGAAGTTATGGAATTGTGTGCTAAATATTTTTAATCTTGCTTGGATGATGTGGAGCTCAATTAAAGAGTTGTTTCGTTGTTGGTCCCTTTACAGACGCAGAAGGAGAAACAGTGCGTGGGAGGTAGCCCCTTTGGGAGTGTGTTGGATTATATGGAAGGAGAGAAATCGCAGGACTTTGAGAATGAGGAAATATCTAACCCTTTTTTGAAGAACTCATTGCTGCAGTTATTGTATTTTTGGTGCAATGAGACAGTGGAGCATTCCTCTTCTTCTATTAACTCTTGTGTAGATTTTGTGAATAGCTTAGCTACTGGCTAGTTTTCTTTTTCGTAGAGGTATACTCCTAGTGTACAAAGGATGCGTCACCGGTTTTGACGCTTTTCTCTATATATATTCGTACTTATCAACAAAAAAAAAAAATTGTTGGCTAATTTTATTAAAGAAATAGACAAAACAATGGTGAAAAATGAGGAAAACATTTGAAGACCTTTTTTTAGTGCGACAATATGGATTAGCTAACTTTAGACACAACTCACAAGATCATATCAGCAAGCAACACATTGTGATAAATAATTTCATTAGTGGAGAATGAATATAGGAAGGCAAAAAGATACTGAAGAGTACTGACCCCAATTTGCATGGAATTCTCAGGAATTTTAATATCAGATCGTTCGCGAATGCTACTTTTTTCTTTCCGTTGAACAGGTTGGTGCAACTCTTCTCCGCTGTTCAGAGATCTTCCCGATTGAGATTTGGATTGTGCAGGAGAACTTGAGGCAGCAGAGAATTCACTTCCATCTTTCAGTTTCATACCATGGTTCTTAGATTGGTGCATTCCTGTCTTCTGCTTATCAATATCCTTTCCAACCATTATAGCTTCACCACTTGAAACTCTTAGAGAAGATTGATCCATTGGAGTCTTAGCATCGACAGATTTCTTTGCACCAGAAATTTCAGGAGCATTTATCTGATTCTGAAGTCTCACATCTTCAAAATTAACAGTAGCTGTAACCATACCGTGCAATGAACTGGTAGAGTTCTTCCCGACTACTGACGCTGGTTTTCCAGCAGCTTTCTTGTTTACTTTTATTTGTTTGTTTGGTACATGTCCATCATCACTGCCACCATGACCTTTGGCCAAATCTTTTCTTCTCCTCTTCTTTGGTTGCTGTGTTGGCAATACAGTAGGTTCATTGCTACTAAAAGGTTTAAAAACAAGGAATCAGGAAAGAAACAAAGACAATAAAACATAATAAGGAAGAGAAAATGTAGATCTAACACAATGAATCAACACAAAACCATGTTTTTAAGATTGTATATATTCCAACAATATGATAAAATGAAACCCATTGTCACACAACTGATTTTTATTACTCCCTCCGTCCCTTAATTATTGTCTTGTTTGACCCGGCACATGGATTAAGAAAAAACAATTGACTTGATTATTAATATTGGTATAAGGTGTAATTTTCTTTAATGTCCATGTGTATGTAGCCCATAATTAAAGTAGGGGAAAAAGTAAGGGGAAAATGGTAAAAGTGATGTCCTAAAAAGGAAAGTTTTCAAACAAGACAATTATTTTGGGACGGACAAAAAAGGAAAGGAAGACAATAATTTAGGGACGGAGGGAGTATTATTATTATTATAATAATACATGGCAAAGATTTGAAGCAAGATGTTTCAATTTACATGGATTTTTTTTCATAATAATCCATGACTCATAAACTGGCTGAAAAAAAAAACAGAACAGGGAACTCCCAATATCAGTTTGTATTTTGAGATGGTAAATGTTCAACATCACGAGCTCAAAAAGAGCTACGATCTCATGGTCAAAGCAGCTTGCTGTCACACAAATTCTGACAATTCGAAGAATGCAAACTAGGAAACTGATGTCTCCTTCATAATACAGATGATAATAAAGCGAGCATATACAAGGTAAACAAGCACGTCACATGAATGAGGTAAGATAAGAAACACACAACAGAGAGAGACAAAAAAGGAACTCACGCTCGTTCCAACTGCCCACGATTAACAAAGAATCCATCGTGCTTTATTGCTGAGTTGTCAACTTGGAAATACTCGTCCTGCAGAGCAAGAAAACAAGGAGATAGTTATGACTTCCATCGCGAATAGTTAAATCACTAATAAAATTTAAAATGAATTATAATTTATAAGAACAATGTGACCAATCAATGCTGCAAAAATATCAAGTACCCATGCAGCAGACAAAACGGAGAACAGATAGCAGTACCAACCAGCTCAGTATCATCTATGAAAGAATCTTCTGTATCATACTCGTCGTCATCGGGGACGTCATTAAGATCTTCCTCGTCACTACTATTCTTACCCTGAAAGTGTAAAAAAGCGGTGTCATAAATTGAGAGGTTAGACGGGCAACAAAAGATTCTGCAGGAATCCGCCAAAATAAGAAATCCTAGGGCCAATAAAACACAACCCATACCATGTATAACCGTTCAATCTTCTCAATAACAGCACTGAAACGACTAGCAGGGGGAGCATCATCTGCATCGTCAGCAGTTTGTCCCTACAAACAAAACCAAGCACATCTAAGAATGAGGTAAAAATAAAAATAAAAAGAATTGCTCCTGAAAAACGACAAATAATGAAGTCCCACAAAGAATAGTTAGAATAGTTGAAAAAGGCGGGAAGCCATTAGACAAGATAGGAAGAAGGATTCAACAAGTCTGAATAGCAACAAAAAATGTCCAAAGTAAAGTAATGGTACACCTCAAACCTATCATTCCCATAGGCAACTAAAAAAACCCATACACACTTATGAAACCAAAACACTGCCCAAAAATGGAGAAATGAGATGAATTGGACGGTAAAAGGAAAAAATTAACATTAGATACAAACCAATTTATTTAACACATCCAAATAACCGAAGAGCAGGGAACTCAACCGAAGTGTGCATGCCTCATAGTTTACTCACTAATTGTCTAAATTCTTCAACAACAACAAAAAATAGTAATAATAATAAGGCATGCATCAATGACCACTGAACTGTAAAATGAAAATCAGCATGCAAAAACTGATCGGTAAAACTAGCGAGAGCATGGCAGGTTTTCGAACTTTATAATCTAAATTCTTCAAAAAAGGCAAGGGGGAGGGGAGGAAGGCATCATTGACCACTGGATTGTGAAATGAAAATCAGCATGCAAAAACTGATCGGTAAGAAATGGAGAGAGAAGAGCAGGTTTTTTTGAAGTACCGGAGCAATGCGAGAATCGAGGAGAGGATGAGGAGGCGGAGGAACAGGAGGAGGGGCCTCGGTAACCGGAACTAGAACGGGAACCGGAACGGGTACAGGAGGCGTCGTCGGCTTGTTGACCTTATTATTGGAGTCCTTAACAAGCTTCTTCCACGACACAATTGTGGTCTCCCCTGGTCTCAACTCCAGCTGAAACCTTTGCCTTTGTCCCCCGAATGCCATCGATGCTCTCGCCGCCGCTGATTCACCACCACCACCGACACCGACTTCCTCCATCGAGAGGAATTCAAGGTAATTAAGCAGTGTATTCAAGCGCAGGTTAGTAAACCCTAGTGAGATAGAGAGATGTTGAAATTGGAATGGAGGCGGATTTCACCGCTTGAATTGTAAACTGTGTTTTGTATGTATTAATTTCTGTTTCTGCTTGCTGGCTGTGGCTGATTCTCTCTGCCCTGTGTGGCTTCGTTCTACAGCTACACGCGTTGCGCTTGCTTAACCCATCTTTCGTTTCTTTCCTTCCCAAATTTCATTTCAATTTTCCAGGAAAATTATGAACGGGTCCGGAAAAAGCCTTCTAAATTATCCAGTTCCTCTTAGAAAGCCCATAGATTTTCTTAGTAATTGGAGGGGTCACCCAAACCAACACCAACCGGACCCAACAAGGCCCGTAGTCTTTTTCCCTTTCTAAAAGATTTAGGGAGAAATTCGGCGGTCCTCTTTAGACAATTTGCAATTGCTTAAAGACACGATAATTATTTTTAATTAGAAAATAATATTTTTATTACGAAATATTATCTATGTCCTTTAAAAATACAAAACAGTGCACGTTGTGCATCGCAAAAGTTAAAAACGATGCATCGTGAACGACCTCAACCTTCAGCTGGACACGTGGCAGACATCGCGACTTCATAGACTCTAGCTGGGCAAACACTAAGGTGACATACACCCACCTCGAACATGACGACCTGAAAATCACATTGCGACAGGTCGCCTATCTCACCAGTATACTCTCCCAGCACACTGACACAGGGACGTACAGCGCGACTTGGGGACATCCCAGGTCGACCACATCGATATCAAGCGACCTGGACACATACCGGACCGACCTTGACTACATTGAGCGACCTGGGTACATACCAAGCCGACCTCGACGTAACCCCTCTCAGCTCGGCAAACACAGAGTCCACTACGGAATTACCTCTCAACTGGGAAGAGCCCTGCTGCAACTTTGATATATTTCAGTCCTAAGCACGCAGGGAAACGTAATCTGAAAGGCATGAGAATTCATCATATCTCTCCCATTTCGAAACCTAAAAGAATTATGGCACATCTCCCTATAAATAAGCACTCTCACAGGCCTCATAAGGTACATGCAAATTACTTGCTTACATACTCTCTCTTAACTTTACCTCTCCTACGAAGTATTGCTAATTCTCATGCCTGAGGGTTATTGCTGGGACAACCCAGCACCCCTTACGGTGTTCTTTGTTGATCACAGGTTCAGAGCTACCTACACTTCAAGGGCAATCCTTGCAACATAAGCCGAAATCCTACTAGACTACCCACGTGGATCAGACACGGTCACATACAATCTTTTTGGCGTGATCACATCGCAACACACACACGATGCACATAAAACACAGAACGTTAAACTGTACATCGCAAACAAAAAACGATGCATCAACCACCCTCCTCCCATTTCTCACCATCAGCCACCCTCCCATTTCTCACCACCCACCATTAGCAAACCCCCCATTTCTCACCATTTCCTCGCCATTTCCAAACTCATTTCAAAAGAAAATCATTTCCAAACTCATTTCTCCCAAAATACGTTACTTTCTTTTCCTGATCTAAATTATCGTGATGCAAAAAATTGTACTAAAAAGTATTATTTTTGTGACTTTTATTTTGATACACAATTTTTATTATCAATGCACAACTTTTAAACTTAATAAAAATTATTAACTTTTGTGATATGGGTGAGCAAAATTTTCCAAACCTGCCTTAAAGCTTCTCAAAGGCAAAGGAGGGTGATATACAGAATATCACATGCCTTAAAGATGGAGGTGACCGGTGCACAAGAAAATTGACTTTTTTTCCTTTCTAAATCTGCTTTCTTTCTCTCTTTTTTTATGTTTTTATGTGCTCCTTTATTCTTATAGGCAAATGTTTCTCCTTATGCTAGGAAGAGAAAAGGAGGGACTGATGCACAGTAAAAACCTTTGATGATGCATAGTGAATAATGATAATAATACAAACAAAAAAATTAATAATAAATAATAATTAACAAATAATAATAATGATGCAAAAAATTAAATTAATTCAGCACTTTTTTCAGCTTATCAATCAAACAGTCATACTAACTTAAGACAGCTCATTACCACTTCAAAAAATTAAATTAAACAGCACCAGTTTATGAGTCATCAGTTATAAGTTATCGACTATAAGTCATCTATCATAAGTCATTTCTTACCAGCTAAATCAAACATGCCCGTAGTAGCCTACAATAATAATTAATATCATTGTTTTTTTTCCTTTCTGAAAGATTTATTTACGTGATAAATAGATGAGTGTGCATGCTCTGTTTTTCATCCTTTTTTTTTCATTTTGCTCAAAAAGTCAACTCTAATTCTGCCGGACTTCATTTACATGGTTTTTAAAACGATGTACGGAAGTTCTCGTTGCTTTATAATACATGCACGCCAATCAGAGTTTCATATCTCGATAGATGCATGCAAGTATTTTGACAGTTTTGTAATATTGTAAGTAAGACTTGATGATTTATTTACATAACATTTCTCATCAGCTAAATCAAACAGAGCATTAATTGTTGGGTTTAGGCTTGAATTCATCTAATCAGAAACCATGCTTTTATATACTATGATGAAAAAATTACTACATGCATGTTTCAAATGACTTTAATTTTCCCTTTCCATGCTTAAGAACCTGGTATGTAAATTTAGTATGGTTGGAAAAAGGGTTCAATTTAAATAGTAGCTTTTTGTAGACCTTTGAATCATTATTTTTTATAATCATATGAATATCCTCTAGTGTTTTTTTTTTAGGGTATTAAAAGTCAGTTTAGTCCATCAAAGGAGATGATGGCAGTAACCCTACTCTCAGTCCATCACTTTGTATGCCAAACGTTTTCTTTAGATTAGAAAGTGTTAAACATAATTTGATTGTTGATATGCAAAACCAAAAGATTATTTTTGAATATCATTTGCATCTTTGACTGTTTAAAAATCTACTCTAGTCATTTTTTTTTAAAAAAAAAAAAATCAAAAGATTTAAGTGATTCTAATTTTTTTTCATTTTCATGTTTATGGTTAGAGAATCATCTTTGTAGAGAGCAAATATTGCAAAACGAATTTCCTTGATCCGACTCACAGTTTGTTGGTGGGCTGAGCTATGAGACGAATCTCAGCTTACAAATTTGTATACTCTGAATTATAATGCCGGTGAGATCTCCATCTTATGAATTATGATACGTAAAACGGTCTCATAGGAGACCTACTCAAATATTTATTGGCTAAAGTTGGACATGGGGAAGGAAGACTTCAAAATGATGAGATCATGCGACGAAAGATGCTAAATACACTCTCGAATGGGTGGGAAGAAGATGTTACTTCATAAGCGGTCTCCGGTTATCACTTACCAATATTGACCAAGTTGCTATTTCGTAAAACTTGTAATGAAAGAAAATAAATGAAAAAAAAATCCTTCAATTGCCCACACACACAACACGGAAAATTTTGAAGGCCAAAATGATCGCTAACATGACTACATTTTTCAAGCACATATCATTAACACTGAGAAAAATCTCTTCAAGAACTTTAAACAACATCATCTCCAGAAGCTGGAAGCACTAATTTCACCTAACTATCTCCAGATATTACAAGTTAACTGGCCTGGCCAATGCAAAATAGGACTTGGGATTTTCTGACATCAGCAACTCTAATACAGCTACCTCACTTGGTGGACGCTTGATCTTGAGGCCAGGTTCTAAAAATCCTGCTCAAGATATTCCATAAGGTCAGACCATGATCTGAATCATAGATGTAACCTGAATAGGTAACAGTTTAGAATAGGGTCTTACCAGGAGAAAGTTTTCGCCCCCCATACATCTCTTTCGCAAGAGGGTTGGTTGCCCAATGATTAACAGCCACACGACTTGTGGGTTGGAAACCAACAATCTTCCCATTTCCGGATAAAACCACCTGAATTTTGACCCCCGATGCAGAATATAAAATCAAGGACATGTTGGTTTCGCAAGCACGACTGAGATATATCAAATAGAACGCCCCATGTTTTTCCACATTTTTAGCAACAAGTAAAATTTACACACACACACACACACCTTTAATTGCAAGTGAAGAAAAGAAAAGAAAATGAAGGTATTTTAAAATTTGTTCCCACCCCTCTGTTGCAAATGCTGATGCATTTCAATGTGAAATTGACTAGGAAGGTCCGTTACAAATTTTAATCGGCATTTAAGCATTTGACATTATCCTCTTTACGAAGTTATCAGCAGGGGGAAAGTTGCAAGTAGTTTCAGGTGTAATATAAAACAAAGATGATCCTCGTTAATAGAGGTTGCGGAAATTTCAGGAATTAGAGGGTTCTGAATGGAAGGCAGTAATTAAATTTTCACTTGTGTAATAAGACAGGCAAGGCTGCTAATACAATGGGGTGGAATTAATAGTTTTTTAATATTGTTCTGGAGAAAAACAGGTTACACTATTTAGACTCGCATAAAGATTTATCTTGCTCCATTCATTACTTTTAGTTATTTAAAGGATCACCTTGCCCTCCATTTTCAGCTTCGCGGAACAGCTGAATATATAGTCCCTTCTTCCTCCTGCTATGCGTCTGCAGTTCTTACAATATGATATACTGTATAGAAAATGATTTAATATTTTGACTTGCCTAACATCAATGTGAGACATTGGTGATTGAATCCGATGAGAACATATATGGTGGCTTTTTAGAGGTGGATAAGGAACTGGGTAATGTCTTGGATCATGTTTCCTGGTCCTAAGTGAAGCTGAGATTCAGAATGCAATATTGGTTTCAGACAGTTAATGGTATTCCGGATGTTTTTACAGGAGGAGATTGCTCTATTAATTAGTGTCCACGCAGTGAATTTGATAAAAGGGCCGTCCAAGTCATTGGAGCATGGTGACAGGTGTGAATAGCGTTCATAGATGGCATGTTTAGTGGGAATATCAATAATTTGAAATTCAAAACTTCTTATAACCGCCAGGTGCCATGAGTAGCATCCTTGGTCAAGTAGACTTGTCCCTCATAGAGCTGATGAGGACTTGGTTTCTGGGTTGTCAATAACCAATTTCGTAGAGTGACATGGCCAGTCTTTCCATACTGAGTACTGTAAGATCTAACACTGGTAGGCCTAGGTCTTTCAAGCCTCATGTCCCCCATCTCGAACACCAAGACGCAGCACACAACATCATCCTTTTCAGCTCACTTTGTTTTTCGCCAGTGCAATTTGCAGCTTTTTGGCAATCCTACTCTTATAAGTTTGCTGGTTTAAAGTTATTAGAAAGAACAAAAGTGCTGGAGGCGAAGTCCAGAAGCAGCGAGATCTTCTGAGGGTGCCAGATGGCTGTGCAGTTTGCCCAGCAGATGACTCCGAGTGTGGTTATCAAGGCAAGTGGCATGTAGAATGGTGTTGCTTGTATGGATTCCTGAGTTTCTCGTTCAACTCGAGACACTCAAGTTCGACAGGTAAAGGATAGAATTAATGGAAAAATCTACTATTAGTGATCCCCCTTGGGCCTTGGGCTCTCAGTGAGACCTGCTGTGGTGGCTTTACCCCATGGTGATCAAAACGAGCCAAAAAATTAGGAAAAGAGACGGGCGGCTTCCAATTTTGTTTCAAAAGAGTCCATTTGGAGACAACCATTTATTCTACTGGTACCAACTTTGCATTTCACCCTTGGAAAAGTGATCTACAGGTGAAAGAAAGCATACCCAAGGATGTATTAGTGAAGCTAGAGACACCAGTTAAGAATATTTTTTTACTGGAGCATGGTAAAGATGTGCACTTATCTGATGATTGAGGTGTCAAGGTTGATTCACAGTTGTGCAATACTCCCTCTGGCCCAAAAAAATAGTCTTTCTTTCCTCTTTGGTTTGTCCCAAAAAAAATTGTCCCATTCCTAAAAGAGGTAATATTTGTAGTGTAATTCAAAGAAGGTACAAGCAAGTAAAGCTATGATCTTAAAAAGTTTGACTTGTCAAATGGGACTATTTCTTTGAGACGGAGGGAGTATATCGGAAGAATATGAGTTAGGGGTAAGGAGACTGCCAAAATGTATCACTGAAACTGTTACTCACAAACTCGCTTGGAACTAGACTTCATATGGATCAAAACATCTCTCATTTCACTATAAACTATAGACATATTCACAAAGAACTCACGGCATACTGAATCGCCTCCTCTATCATTTTCAGCATATTGAAGGTGTAAGAACATGAAAGATACTTTAGATTGTCCTGCTACATGCAGAATACTTAAAGGATGGTGGATATTCCAAAGCATCCAAAAGAGGAGGCAGGCCAGGATTTTATTTATTTACTTTGATAAAAAAAGAAAGCATTTTATAGAAAACAACACCAAACGGGGGCGCTACCCATTTACACAGGAAGTATACAAAGCAAAATGACCCAAAGAGACTTATAAATGTTAACTTTTACTCCCTCCGTTCCAGCAAAGAGTCCACTATACTATTTTGAGATAAAAAGTCCACTTTCAAAAAATTATGCTTACAATTTTCATAATCTTTCATCTTTACCCTCCACTTGGGTTGTAATTATCTTCGTTGTGTTTAAGTATTTTTGTAATTAAGACCAACTCCAATGACACTAATATATCCCTTAATTATTAGACTTTTCAAACGTGGACTCTTTGGGTGGAACGGAGGGAGTATACCTTATTAAGACAGCTATAAGGACCAGGGTATGAGTGTCAGATTTGGATGCAAGGATTATGAAGATTTCTCTTCGCATTGTTTGGTATCTTGCGGGTCATGCCAAGGCAAGGTGCAGCATTTGTTTGACATGTGGGCTTGTGATTGAATGTACAAGAGGCATAGAAATAGAAGGCTTACAGCACTACTTTTCTTGATGTGGAGTTTGCGGAGGGAAAGAAATAGAACCTTTGAAGGAGAGGAGCAACCTGTTCATAGAGTGAAAGCTGACATGCTGAGCCTTTCATTTTTGTGGCTCCATCTTCCAGATTCATTTAATTCTTTTTTGAATTCTATAGGGGAGTTTTGGATGAGAGATTAGTTGCATGTGTTTTCAGGTCACTGATATAGAGTTTTTGCGCAGAGGGAGTTCTGCTAGGTGGCTATTATTGTGTATACATCTAGTGTAAAAAAAACAAAAATTAAATAATTATGTCACTATTTTCCATTCATCACTTGTTCATGCAGGAGATGGGACACCAAATTAAGGTAGAAGAAAGCAGTGTAACAAAGATACCTGATAACTTGCAATATCTTGGGCAGATGCTCTCATATCTTCATCATTTTTGCATGATGGAGCGGCAGCAGATGAAATATCAACATTACTTAAATCAGCTTGAACCACTGTCCTCAGGTATTCTGGGAGTTCCCCTGTCCATGCACCACCGCCACCTTCTTTTCTTATCTCTCCAGGCCAATCAAAAGTGTCTTTAACTTTTCTCACGATCAGAACACAGAAATCCTCCAACTACCATATCCACAGAGCACCAAAGGTAAAACAGAAAGTTGCAGGATGGAGATATAAACATTTGTATACGTACTAAAAAGAAACTGATGTAAAAATTTTCAGCATTCCTCACACATGGTAGTGAATGGTGAGATCCATTGAGCCAAATTTGGATCATGTTTCATTGCATCTAAATTATCCATCTAGTTATGCTATGTTGGATTTTCCAGAGTGTAAGATCCTACATAAGTTGCAGTAAGCTTTTGATTGTCAGCGCACTTGCTATCTCATGGAATAGGTTTTGATGTATTTACTTGGTTGGTTAATGGTCCAAGTCTTATTCTTGGCTCCTTAGTTCGTTTCTAGCCAAAGATGTAGGAATTTACTACATACGTAGGCATCAGCTGGCACACCCATGTACGTGTCATGTTGACACGGCTATTTCTGGTGAAATGGGGAGTCCCTGTCATGAAGCATTTAAATAAGGAGCGACTAAAACTTGGACCATTAACAAACTCACCAAACACATTAAAACCTATTCCAATAAAAAGCAAGTAGGGTGACAATCAGAAGCTTACTGCAGAAGCTCCCTCTCAGCCCAGACCTAAATTACCAGATACCCCGTCTAACAGAAATATAATTGAACAATTCTTATCATAACCTACATTCAACACCAATAGTTGGTTAGATTGTATCAAAGTCAATAACTTCTACCACGTAATTGTGTCAAATGAAAATATATCCGAAAAGAATGCAATTCTAAACACCAAAAGTGTTTACAAGCATGCGAACCTTAGTAGACTCCACAGGCTGATACTGGATAGAATCAATATGAGAAGACTGAAGCACACTATCTCCTCTAGGAAATTTCTGTCCATTGTACAAACGGGGAAAATAAAGTTGACGCAGAACGGTGATGGTAACAACAAAGATTCCACTCATAAGGATGACAGACAACAATTTCAGCAAAAACGTGCTTCCCTGTAACAAAGGAAGAAACGGAATGAAGTCAACACTATCAACTCACAACACCTACTAACAGCCCAAGTAACTAGAAGTGAATTAAGAAAAGACCCCTCCTTCTCAAACAGTAAAATAACTAATAATTTAATAAAGGAAGATAAGCAAGTCAGCACATTCTTTGTCCCAGTGGTCAGCTACATGAATGTGCTTTGTCATTCCATATTGTCAATTCTACTTTTGGCTTTCCTTACCACGGTTTTATTTTTTTTTTTAAATTTCTTTTGGGGATAAGATCCTTATCACTAGCTTTGTTGTTATTTTTCTTTTCTTTTCTTTTCTTTTTTTTTTTTGACAGGAAAATAAAATTAAGATAGGAGAAAGAATATACAGATGCGATGTACGAGAGGTTGACCGAAAAAGTGGAAACAACTAGCAAACCAAGAAGTACATGAAAAAGAGAAAGAAGGGGAAAAATGGAAGGAAATTAGTGAAGCACAGCTCTCCAATCCCATCCAAAACTGGCAAACCCTGAAAGCCCCCACTGCGGATTACCATAATGAAGCCATACACTGGATCTTTTCCTTCAAGAAAGCGAATGAAAGAGCCTGATCTCAAAAACAGCAAGCATTCCTCTCCAACCAAGATCCCAAACTGTCTCAAGTGGCATTCCTCATTTTATCTAATATTGGGGCTAAGTGTGCTTTCGCAACAATAGGTTCATTCTAGATTTTATCCTTCCTAGTTTGCCAAAATCCACCTAGGAATTCTTAATTCAACTACACTCTCTTTATTAGCATGCTCTTTCTTAGTCGCCTAACATTCCGCACCATAAGTAAAACAAATCTACCGTTGGTCCTAAAGCATCTTCCTTTTTTCTTAATGGGTATACCATGACTACGTTTATTCAATGACTTCATCATCTTCCACACTCTTTTTGACTAATAGTTGACCCTATAAAATAAATTGATCCCTTTGTGGAAAGAAATGAGAGAAGCAAAAGCCAAAAGTATGAAAAACAAAACAAGCTAGACATTAGGAACTTTTTGATGTTCTTATTCACACACACACATACACAACATTTTAATGCAATCTCACTTCATATACAGAATAAAAGCAGGAAAAAAAAAGAACAAAAAAAAAGGAAAGAAAAAGCATGCAAAATTATTTCACACTATTAAATATGCAAATAATTCAAATAACTATTATGTAATGAAAAAATATAAAGCTTCTCAAGGAAGTGATTTAGAGAAAAAAAAGAGTCATCTCTCAAGAAGATCCACCCTTCTACAATCAAAAGAATAAAATGAGAGAATGAAAGAAAGAAAATAATGAAGAACAGAGGAATGCAGCCGAACTTGTTACTTTTCTCCCACTCACACCAGCTGTCAAAATTTAGTTACACTTTTGCTTCTTCCTGAGCTTATTAAATCGTATCTGCTGGCATAAAACACAAATTAACACTGAGGCAACATCATGTATCAAGTGATTCCAATTTTTGCGAAAATAAGCTCTTCAATCCCCAAATCCACACAGTTATTTTCCAGCAATCAGTGGTAAAACATTAAAACTTCACACCAAGGCTTTGACTGTCGGCTACAAGCAAAATAAGGAAAATTAGTATGCATTGAAAGTACCTTGTTGGTGGACATGCTGGTAGATTTAGCAACTCCTCCACATGGCAGGTGTTTATTAGGTAGTGTGAACAAATCCTCATAGTACATATCTAAAACATTCGCCAAACAGACCTGCAAATACATGGAATGAGCGGCTTAGGTAAACCATCAAATTAGTAAATATTTCCGCCAAACAAGAGTACATATTCTCTTGCTCATTATAATTCTTAAAAGTCTAATGATCAAAATTGTACATCACCAATCTTGATTGCAATCTTAATCTAGTTCCCAAAGGCATTGTCCTTCAAAAAGTGATATCATCTAAGTCTGAATCTATCCAATTCAGAAGGGAAGAACTCGCATCAGTATCTCAATTTCAGTTCAAACATGAGTTTGACGCACAATCCATGTTTTGAAAATACTTACCATCCAAAAGGGGAAGACAGAGTCTCGTCCAATTCGCTTTTGGTGCACTATGATATGAGCTCATGCAAATCAACTTGAGGATCTGAATTGCACTGAAACCAACGTTGGCATCATAATCATGCTCTGACATTAAATACTAGGTGGAAACACAATTCCAGTACAACTCATAGGGACCTCCTAGAACATCAGTCTACTAATAGTAAAGCGCAGTGTTTTCCGTCCACAAACCCAACAACTTTTTCTACACTTGAAAGCCTTGACTATAATTTTCGGCAAAAAATAAAACAAAGCCAATATGAACATGTGTGTATGCAGCAGTATGTCAAGTTCTCTAAAACCTACATCAATACCCGAAATGGTGTTTCCTGATTTTCCACCAAATAGGCAAATATTTACCATGACGGCAACAAACCATGCACAAACAGAGACAGCTTACACACATAGACCATCAGTTTTATTGTACAGCCAAAGAAAATTTGAAAAAGTTATTGTCGGAAATGGCATCTCGCCAGATCACCATAACAGAGACGTTACTTTTTCGATGCTAGCAAGATAGCCTAAAAAACAAACTGAGGCAAGGAATTGCAGAGCTCAAAATTATCAGTTCAAGGTTCTTTTTCCAACAAATTTGCTGTTGGACTATTTGATTGGATCATTTGAGTAGCATGCCAACAGCATAAAAGTCCATCTACAACATAGTAAAACTCACGAATTTCATCAATTGCAGCAAAAGAAGTAAAGAGACATATTCAATGTTTTAGAACGCCTTGCCATTATCAAATGCTATCAGATGACAGGATAACATTATAAAATTGAAGGTTTTCCACTAAAAATATAATGAAATTCTTAGATACAGAAATATTCTATATTATATTATACGGCAATGGATATTTAATCCAAACAAAATCACGATCCTCACCAACTATTCATTAGTTTGGACTTGTAGTTATTGACCAAGCAAGAATCCCTGATCTTTTAAATGAAACGGAGTGTTATAATTGGTTCTTGCTCTTAAAGCAAACATTTTGCCAAAAAGAGCGAGACAAGAGGAAGGAATAAGGATGTGACTTACCATTTGAGAGTGGGTCATAAGAACTTCCCACCTATTTTCTGCAGATTTCTTCCACCCTCAAACTTTAATTTGTCAAGTTTATCACTATCGATTTGCAATCTGTAGGCAGGGACATATTCACACACCCAAGTACTAAATTTTGAACCACCAATCTTTTCCAATTTCATGTATACTGACGATGTCCACCAATCAAGCTTTGATTTTTTGCTAGAGGCTTATAATGAGCCTTCATTGAATTAAACTCTTTCAGTATACTTTTAGCATTTTCGACTAGCTCATCTTCAAGAAATTTGTATAAGATAACAGAAGAATCTTTTGATGTGATCCTTTCAGGCTTGTGAAACAAATGGAACAGATTATCTGATGATCTGCCTATAGAGTTAGCAAGAAAATTCCGTTCAGCACTTCTAAAAGCAGAAAGGGAAACAACTTCTGCAAGCACAGATATGGCCCGTTCATCCGATGAGCTGAAGGTGAAAGATACAGGGACCTGCTGATAGGAAAGGAATAACACAACTCAACCTATCAGTATCACGTAGCACCTGCACAACAGATATTAAATATGATAATATAATAGTGAAGCAGTTGAGTGAAAAGAACAGAGACAAAAAAGGAGACAATGTCTAACCTCTCTTCCATTTTCAAGATCTTCCATATTTCTCTTTGTTCCCGGTCTAAACAACAAAAGTTCAAAATTCCAAAGCTGTGGCAGAACTACTTGTCTAAATGTCATGGCGAGTATATTTGTCGATGTAGTGCTCGATAGAACATCTTTAGTTAGATATTTTTTGAGCTTTTGGCTTTCCCTTTAACTTTCTCAGCAGGCAAAAACTGTCGAGCAGCAAGTGACAGCAAACAATTGTTTAGAGGGCAAAGATAGGAATTCAGGAAGGGCATTTCGTTCACTGACTAGTTGGTTCAAGCAAAAGATGAAGAACTCTATTAATCCACAGGCAAGATACATAAACAGAGAGAGCAATAAATATTTCACCAAAACCAAGTTGGATTGATGAGAATAAGGTATAAGTGCTCAAAACAAAGTTAATAAACAATAATAAGCTTGGGGAGGAGAAACCCATGCACGGTTCAATTTCATAGTCGGAAATTCTCGATCAAGCAAATGCTATACCTCTACAATTCACAGAAAAATCAACCTACAAGATACAAACAATATAAACCAGAAAAACAATACACTAACATATACTCCCTCCGTTTCACTCAAAGAGTCCACGTTTGAAAAATCAAATAATTAAGGGATATATTAATATCATTAGAGTTGGTCATAATTACAAAAATACTTAAGCAAAGCAAAGATGCTTACAACTCGGTAAAGATGAAAGGTTTGTTTGGAACGAAAAGAGTAGTACATTGCCTTTGTTCTGATCTAATATAAGTGGATACTTATCAGAAATTAAATAATCCACCTGTTTCCACTTGGGAAACGAGACAAACAACAGATTATCTGATAAAACGAGACAAAAGCAACTGATCATTTTGCATCTAATTTTCTCAACAAACATAAATAGCAGTCCTATCAACACTGAGTCCATCATACACTAAAATTTGTAAAAGAAAGAAAGTTGACTTATCTAGTAGCACAAACCTCTATTTGCTTAACGGAAAATGTTTCCTGGAAAATGCGGGCGCATATATATACACACATATCCCCCGCACACATTCACATAAACTCACACACACATACACATTATATATTTAAGTTAGGAAAGTGAACATACTAATCGGGTGGCGATAGTACTGTGATCATCAGGAGAGCCAGGAAACAGTGTCTCGGCAACCATCACGGGGATACCGGAAGTAATGTGCTCCTTAGCAGCTTTTCCGCCATCGGCGGCGGCTGCAGTGAGAGCCTGCTCAAAGTCAACCGGACCGACTACGGTTAGCCGAGCCAAGTCATTCTCATACGTTCTCACGCCGGGAAGGGACTCGACGTCGGAGCCATCTGACTTTGAGATGGCTTCGAGGAAGTCTTGCTCGGTCGCTGGGACGGGTCGCTTCGGGGCCGACCAAGCCAGGACAGATAGGGAAATTCGAGAGGTTCGAAGTGGTATTTTTGGAAATATAATTAGGTTTGGTGTTCGAATAGTGGAAAATTGAGTAGGGAATACAGCAATACGAAGAGGGGGAGACTGAAATACCGCCATTGATGTAGCGTTATTCAAGCTTTTTGTGAGGAAGAAAGTTGGGTTTAAATTGAACGACTCCGATACGTCGCCGTTCGCTTTCACCCGAAACTGTGTTCAAGCCAGGCATGTGAAAAGGACGGGGTCGGGCCGGGCCGGCCAAGACCATTTTATCCCAAACATGCGTTTTCCAGGCCAGATTCAAAGGGCTCCCCACAAAATAGGGTTGGATTAGGCCTATGTCTTCTTTGTCTACTTTGTGTAAAGAAGTCAATTAGGCTTTGTCTTCTGAGGTTTCTTCCTCTTACCCAGATGAGTCTGAGCTTGAAGTGGGTCTTGGGTTGAGCATTGGTAGTGGTGGGTTGAAGTCAAAGACTGCTCCTTGGGTTTACCCTTTCTCACTGTGTGCATTTGTGTGTGTGTGTGTGTGTTTTTTATTTGTCCCTTTCTTTCCTTTTAGCTCCTTTCTGGTTGCTGTGCTTGATGGTTGCTAATTTATTTTCTTGCTAAAAGATTGATAGTTGTTACTCACGTCCAAACATTCGCTTAGTACATCCTTCTCATTTATTACAAAAATGCTATTATAAATTTTAATTTAAATATCCTTTATTTTTTTAAGGGGAAAAAAAAATCATTAATGTTCGGCAGTCCTACTGAACACACCAAAATTTGTTCGGTAGGAGTGCGGAACACTCAAAGTGATATTCGGTAGGAGTGCCGAACACTCTTATGGATGTTCGGTAACAGAGTGACGAACGAACTATTTAAAAAAAAAAAAGAGGAAGGGGCGCGCTTGACTGGGTGTGGTGAGGGGGGGTGGGGTGGGGAAGGAGGAGGAAAGGGATAGGTTTTGTGGAGAAGGTGAGGAAAAAAAAGGGCTGGTGTGGTGTTTTGTGTGTGTGTGTGTGTGTGGTGGGGGAGGAGGAGAAAGGGGTGTGTTTTGTTTGGGGTGGGGTGTATTTAGTAAATTTTAGTTAATTTTGGAGAAAATATTGGTAAAGTTAAAATATGAAATTAGGGGGGGTATACTCAGCATTTTGAGGGGTTGAAAATATTGGGGGTGGGTGTACTTAGTAATGAAGTGTACTAAGTAATTTTTGGGGTGTAAATAGCAATTCTCTAAAAAAAATTACTCCCTCTGTCCCCAAATTATTGTCCTGTTTGACCAAAAACAAAGTCAAACAGGACAATAATTTGGGGACGGATGGAGTATATGTTTTCGAAGTGCTTCCTTGATTTTGAAGTTAGCTTAATCCTTTGGCTTTAAACCTGGAGGATTCTTTGGGGAGCTTAGTGGGATTCTTTAATACAATGGGGATTCTTTGGGTAACTTAAGGGGTTCTTATTTAGCAAAAAGTGAATTGGGTGGCAAAATAAGCTACCGGTGCTTATCAACTGGAGACAAAATAAAACAGCGTCGTTTCAGCCTAGGAACACTTAAATGACGTCGTTTTGAATAATGTCCTATTGTACCGTCCGTTTTTTCCCCTTTAACTGTTTTCGGCCGTTTTTCATTCAAAGAATGTTTTTTTTTTCTCTTTTAAAAAAAAAAATTAAAGTACACATTTTTCTTTATAATTAGAGACTTTGATGAGATCCAAGGAAGCAACAACGGACCGAGTTCGATGCAAATATCAAACGGACCAATGACAATAGTTCGTGCTAAGAGGATTCGTGAAGAAGTAAGCGGATTGGTTCGTGAGTTCGTGAGCGAGAAGCCCATGAAGTGTGTGAACGATGAATTACGAACTCAAGGAAAGTTTCTAACCTTGATTCGGGCTAATTTGGATGTTACTAAAGATTATGGGGGCTGTTTTGACAAGTCAATAAAGTTTAGAAGCAACTAAAGAACTTGTAGACACTACAGGGGCTGCTTTGACAAACTAGCAAAGCTGGAATCAAAAGTCATCAAAAGTCACGGCAATTTTCCAAAAAGGTTGGCGCTAAGACTCTAGTCTTAGTGCAGCCTGTAGCTCCGTCCATGGCCAATTTTGTTGTCCTTTTTTTAGTTATTAAATTAATATTATTTATTCTAATTCTTTAAGGATTTATTCTTAAATGTTTTAGGGTTTAGTAGGGTTTATTTTAGCCTATTTAAAGGTCTCTTTATGTATTCTAAAAAACACAACTTTTGAGATTAAATTAAATTGAAAGAATTCTTCAATTCTTCTTGTTCTTTGCGAACTATTCGAACTTATCGGGATTGTCTGTGGCGTTCACCCTTTTCAACTTATCAATTGGGATTCCATACCAATTGTGGCGTTAATCCTTATACCAAGGTTCGTGGTCGTCTCAATTATTGGGTTGCGGCTGTACATGCTAATGTTCGTATTTGGACTAATTCATCGGGTTGAGGTGTCACCCTCCATTAAACTTCCTTGATCTTAGCTTCCGTTCGCGTAAAATCGTGATTCGTCGAGAATCCTTGGCGAAGATCGTATCATTTGGTATCGAGCAAAAGTTCTTTCCATAATCTATCCTTTTAATTGTTTCGTTCTAGCTTTCAATTATTTTTCAATTTTTTAGGTTGTTGATTTTGTTCCCTAATTTTTTTGTAGTATCATAAACTTGGGTCATAAACCCTAGTTTATTCGCAAAATTTTTGTTCTTAGTATTCTTACTTGTTTCAAATCCTAAAATTTTCTAGGGTTATAAATTTCAAAAAAAAAAAAGAGTTGCAGTTGAAATTTTTCGGCTTATTTCAAAAAAAAAGAAAAAAAAGGAGATTAAAAAAAAAGTCAAAAGGCCGAATTTCAACCCAAAATTGTTGGCTTCACTAAAAAGTGTTCTCTAACCCTAGATTCAAGAATAAAAATTGAATCTTTCTTTCTCTAAAATTCTTAATCCTTCCGTTTGTCTTATTCTTGGTTGTTTGTCACTTGATAATTCTAGTTTTGATTGTTTAGTTCAATTAGAACATTGAAGAATTGATTTGAGTGGTAAAAGGCAAGAGAGGTGAGACTAAAAGAGGGAAAAAGCCTGAAATTGTGTGAAACACGAGAGTAAGTGAGGAATAACCTTCTTGAATATTGATACTATATCTCAAGACGATAGCAAGGGTTCTAAGAGGGAAGGCAAGAGTCCCATGAAGGAGGGGACGGGCATAGATATATCGAACTTACTGAAACTTTGATAGCGGCCATGAATCGTACGCTTAGGCAACAGTTAGATCCGATGAGGGAACGAATGGATAGAATGGAGAACGAGCATAGGGAGCCTCCGCGACGTGTTCCAAACGCGTATGGAAGAGATAGAATGAGGGAAGAAGAGAGAGAGTACTATGGAGATGATGTTGATGATGATGATGATAGGTGGTCCAATAATGGCAGACGAGGAAGAGATAGGAGAGAGAGGAATCGGTTAGATGACAACCTTAGTGGTATCAAACTAAAAGTGCCATCTTTTCAAGGTAAAGATAATCCTGAAGTTTACCTTGAATGGGAGTTGAAGGTAGAAAAAGTTTTGGGTGTCATAACTACTCCGAGTTGAAGAAGGTTAAACTCGCAGCGGTAGAGTTCTCCGAGTATCTTTGCTTTGGTGGGACCAACTGTAACACTAGAGTAAGATATGGGGAGAGACTGTTGAAACCGGGAGGAGATGAAAAGGATTATGAGGAGACGTTTTGTGCCAATACACTATTATAGGGACTTGTATTTAAAGTTGAAAAACTTGAGACAAGGAACTAAGAGTGTCGAGGAATATTTCAAGGAGATGGAGGTTTCAATGATTAGGGCTAATGTGGAGGAACATCGAGATGCTACCATGGCCGATTCTTAGCGAGGGTTGAATAGAGAGATTAGTAATGTTGTTAAGTTACAACATTATGTAGAGATCGAGGAGTTAGTTCATAACGCAATTAAAGTGGAACAACAACTCAAGAGGAGGGGTAGCAACAGGATGAACCCTAGTCCTAATACTAACTGGAGGACCAACAATGGAAATAGAGAAGAGAAGACCAATGTAAGGGCCAAGGTGGATACATCAAAGGCAGGGTCAAGTGTCCAAGCAAACTCAAACAATTCCAAACCTCGAACCCGTGAGATCAAATGTTTTAGGTGCCAAGGATTGGGGCACATTGCCAGTGAATGTGTCTACAAAAGGGCCATGATAGTGTTAGAGAGTGGAGAGATAGTGACTGAGGATGAGGATAAGGATGAGTGTGCGTATATGCCTCCGTTAGAGGATGATGGAGAGTTTAGTTATTAAATTAATATTATTTATCCTAATTCTTTAAGGATTTGTTCCTAAATGTTTTAGGGTTTAGTAAGGTTTATTTTAGCTTATTTAAAGGCCTCTTTATTTATTCCAAAAAAACACAACTTTTGAGATTAAATTAAATTGAGAGAATTCTTCAATTCTTCTTGTTCTTTGCGAACTATTCGAACTTATCAGGATTGTCCTATGGCGTTCACCTTTTTCAACTTATCAATTAGGATTCCATACCAATTGTGGCGTTAATCCTTATACCAAGGTTCGTGGTCGTCTCAATTATCGGGTTGCGGTTGTACATGCCAAAGTTCGTATTTGGACTGATTCATCGGGTTGAGGTGTCACCCTCCATTAAACTTCCTTGATCTTAGCTTCCGTTCTGCGTGAAATCGTGATTCGTCGAGAATCCTTGGCGAAGATCGTATCAGACTTGGTTTGTTTCATTTGGACATCAGATCAATTTTCTACGATTTTTTCAAGTTTCTCTACATTTTCCTCTCTCTTCTCTCTCTTCAAATCAGATTTTTTTAAAAATTATTTATTAATATAAATAAGATATAAAGTTATTAAATTAATAGAGATAAAGATAGTGGAGTATATAAAGTTATTGAAATTTGTGTCACCATTAAAAGGAGATTTTAGTTTGAGTAGGTTATTAGTAACTTAAGGATATTTTTGTAATAAATTTGGGTTGAAAAGGTGGGTAAGCTCCTCTTAATCTACCCATCATCATTATCTTATAAGGGAATAATATCCCTTCCATATTGTTGTATCTTTGTTACCATATCTGTGTAATTATATTTGGTATATTCTTCCCTATTAGTTAGGTCTCCTAGTTACCTTGTATTGTAACTCTTCTCCTAATCCTTATTGTATTAGGTTAACTTGTAAACCCTATAAATATGTTTTCCAATCAATGAAAAAGGCTATGCCATTATTCATAAGAATTATTATTCTCTACATGGTATTAGAGCCTTGATTCCACAAACCCTAAAAACCACCAAACTTTCGTAACCCCAAACACCACTGCCCACCACCCCCTTCTTCCTCTAAGCACCCATGGCTTCCAACATGATCATCATCCAAGATCCTACAGACTCCTCCAAAACCTATCAACTCATCAACATCTCCAACCAGAATATCACTAAGCTCACCCCCACCACCTACCTCGCATGGAAACTTTAGGTTGAATCCACGCTCGTTGGCTATGATCTTCACAGGTTTGTTGATGGCACCTCGGTCTGCCCGCCAACCACCCTCACCGTCAACAACGTCCAAGCACCCAACCCAGACTACCTCCCATGGATACGACAAGACAAACTTCTGTTTGGCGCCCTTGTCGGCTTCCTCTCCACAAGCTTAGTTCCGCTTATTCAGCAAGCAACTACACCTCGGGAGGCTTGGGTCATCCTGGCCAACACATATGCTTGCCCTACTCGCGGGCATATTAAACAAATTAAAGACCAGCTCAAGCGAGCTACCAAAGGCTCCCAGTCGATCTCGGAGTACATGTACTTCATAAAGAGCAAATTCGATGACCTCGCTGCCCTCGGAAAACCCCTCGACTATGAGGACCTCATAGAAACAGTGCTCGGCGGCCTGGATGATGACTATCGACATGTCGCCGATGCAGTTGAAGGACAGGACACTCCTATTCCTTTTGATGAACTTCATGAAAAGCTCATCAATCGCGAGCTGGTACTGAAGCAATCCCACCCCGCCTCCACTATCCACCCCATCACAGCTAATACTGTGACGAACAGGCAACAAGGGTCTCCTCAGCCTCAGTATCCTCGCCACCAGCAGTCCGCACAACCTCCTCGGCATCCGCAGTCGGGCAACAATGGTCCTCGCCAGCAGCGAACTTACCTCGGCAAATGTCAAGGCTGCGACAACAAGTTCATACTCGGTGCCCGGCTTTCGGCTTGTTCGGCCGCCATCCTCGCCTCACTCCTCGTCTTTGGGCACCAAATGGCAACCACGAGCACACATTGCCACGACCTCGGGCAACACAACTCTGAGCTGGCTCCTCGACAGTGGTGCTTCCCACCATGTCACCGCTGACCTCAGAAATCTCTCTCTCCATACTCCGTACTCGGGCCCTGATGACATGGTTATTGGTGATGGCACTGGATTACACATTGTCAATACTGGTTCAACCTTTCTCCACACACACTCGCACACATTTCAATTGCATAATATTCTGTTTGTACCTAGCATGAAAAGAAACCTCATCTCTATCTCTCAATTTTGCACATCTAATAATGCATCTATTGAATTCTTACCCACTTTTTTCGTGTGAAGGATCTACATACGGGGACCCTTGCTAGAAGGACAATCTAAAGATGATGTGTATGAATGGCCGAGCTCAATCCCTCCATGTCACCCCACTGCCTTTTCGAGCTAGAAAGTGTCTGCTCTGGACTGGCATCATCGCCTTGGTCATCATTCTACCCAAATTCAGAGTCATATAGAGTCTAGGTTTGCTCTTGAGCATTCTCGAGATAAGTCATCCTTTTGTAATGCGTGTTTAAGCAATAAAAGTCACAAACTTCCTTTTACTTTATCTACTATTGTGTCCACCCACCCCCTCTAAATTATTTATTCTGATGTTTGGACCTCGCCTATTCACTCGTTTGATGGCTTCAAATACTATGTGATCTTTATCGATCACTACACACATTACATCTGGCTCTACCCTCTCAAAAGGAAATCCGATGTTGCATCCATATTTCCTCGTTTCAAAGCCCTGGTCGAAAATCACTTCAAACAAAAAATTGTCACACTATACTCGGATAATGGTGGCGAGTATACTGGTCTCGCCAAAACGACCGGCCTGGCCACATACGTCGCCACTAATGGCATCTCGCACCTCACCTCGCCCCCCACACGCCCGAGCACAATGGCTTCTCTGAACGACGTCATCGTCACATTGTCGAAACAGGTCTATCTCTACTATCCAAAGCTGCTCTTCCCCTCACCTTCTGGTCGTATGCCTTCCTCACAGCCACCTATCTTATAAATCGCCTTCCCACTCCCACATTCTAGATGCTCTCTCTCTAACACAAGCTCTTCGGGTCAGCCCCCAACTATTTAAAGCTTCGAGCATTTGGATGTCTTTGTTATCCCTAGATGCGACTATATAAAACTCACAAGCTCGATCCTCGCTCGACTCCTTGTGTCTTCCTCGGGTACTCCCTCACTCAGAGTGCATATATTTGTTACGACCCGACCAGCGCAAAGCTCTTTGTCTCTCGCCATGTTCGGTTTGTTGAGTCTGAGTTTCCCATGTCTCAAATCGAGCTGAATCTTAAGGGACCTGACGAGTTCACCCACACTTCCTGGTTACCACCTCATGACATCCTCGCGGCTTCATACATACCATCGGCAGCTAGTCCTTGCAACGACCTGACTGATGCTCTTTCCGCGACCTCGTCTCAACCACCCTCAGAGCCCGGCATGGCTAACCCCGACCTTGCCGAGTCCTCGTAGGTCGCCCCACCAACCACCAACCTTCCTCATCAGCCTATACCCCAGGCCGCAGCTCGAACCTCACCCATTATCACTCGCTCCCGAAACAACATCCACAAACCAATTAACAAACTCTTCCTTTCCGCCCAACTAAACACCGACCTTGAACCAACATGTGTAACTCAGGCCCTCAAAGACAGCAGGTGGCGAAAAGCCATGTCTGAGGAATATGATGCCCTCCTCAAAAATGGCACGTGGGAACTGGTACCTCTCACAGGGGTCCCTAATATTGTTGGCTGCAAATGGATATTTCAGATTAAACGATCTGCTGATGGCAAAATTGACAGGTACAAAGTTCACGTGGTCGCCAAGGGATTCCATCAGCGCCCAGGAGTTGACTACCATGAAACCTTCAGCCCGGTGGTCAAACCCACCACCGTTCGCCTCATCCTCTCCCTAGCAATCAGCCGGGGATGGGATCTTTGTCAGCTCGATGTCAACAATACCTTCTTGCAGGGAACCCTTACCGAGGAAGTCTTTATGACTCAACCTCCGAGCTTCGTCGACACTGATCACCCGCAACATGTGTGTCATCTCCGAAAGGCAATCTATGGTCTCAAGCTGGCTCCCCGAGCATGGTACAATGAGCTTCGCCAGTTTCTCCTCGATGCTCGCTTCACGAACTCAGTGGCTGATACTTCCCTATTTATCTTCAATGAGGGTGGCATCACTCTTCTGTTGCTCGTCTATGTTGATGACATCATCATCACCGGCAACGATACCAAGGCAGTCTAGGCCTTCATCACCGACCTCGCTGTTCGGTTCTCGCTCAAAGACCTCGGCGACCTTCACTACTTCCTCGGTGTGGAAGTGGTTCCTCAGTCTACTAGGCTTCTCCTCTCCCAACGAGGTTACATAGCCGACCTCCTTGCTCGCACTGGTATGTCTGAAGCATGTCCAGTGGCAACACCCTTAGCGACCTCGCCAGTACTCACCCTTCAGTTGGGCACGACACTGACTGACCCTACCGAGTTTCGAGCAGTAATCGGGAGTCTTCAATATCTATCTCTTACCCGCCCGGACATTGCCTATGTTGTCCATAAGCTCTCTTAATTTATGCATCGACCCACCTCGGATCAGCGGCTCGCCATCAAGCGCCTACTTCGCTATCTCGGCACTATTGATCATGGCATCCTTCTTCATCGCAAGTTGCCTCTCGATCTTCATGCTTTCACCGATGCTGACTGGGCGGGAAACAAGGATGATTTTACCTCCACCAGTGCTTACATTGTGTATCTTGGCCAGAATCCCATCTCCTGGAGCTCGAAAAAGCAGAGAACAGTTGCTCGCTCCTCAACAGAGGCCAAGTACCGAGCTATTGCCGCAACAGCTGCTGAAGTCCGCTGGGTTCCCTCTCTAGGTGAGCTCGGTGTAACCTCCTCGCACCAACCCGTTATCTACTGTGATAATGTCAGCGCTACAAATCTCTGCTCCAACCCAGTGTTTCATTCTCGCATGAAACATGTTGCCCACGACTATCATTTCATCCGTCAGCAAGTTCAAGATGGTGTCTTACGGGTATCTCACGTCTCCTTGGCTGACCAGCTCGCCGATGCCCTCACCAAACCGCTTCCTCGCATTCGCTTTCACCATCTTCTCCTAAAGATTGGCCTCTCCTCTCGAGGGTCCAACTTGCGGGGGCATATAAGGAAATAATATCCCTTTCATATTGCTGTATCTTTATTACTATATCTGTGTAATTATATTTGGTATATTCTTCCCTATTAGTTAGGTCTCCTAGTTACCTTGTATTGTAACTCTTCTCCTAATCCTTATTGTATTAGGTTAACTTGTAAACCCTATAAATATGTTTTCCAATCAATGAAAAAGGCTATGCCATTATTCATAAGAATTATTATTCTCTACATGTCTCTTGGAGCACGAACAATGAAGATTCTTTGGAGGACCTTGGAGGGAGCATTGCATACAAATACAATGGGGTTATTTGAGTATCTTAGAAGGAGCTTATTTGGGAAAAAGTGAAATGAGTAGCAAGTTAAGCTCCGGGAACTTAGAAGGAGCTTAGCCGCCAAAGCCACACAAAAAGGCGTCATTTTGAGTACAAAACGGTCAAAACGACATCGTTTTAACTATTGGTAGATCAAAAAATAAAATAAAGCGATCTTGCCACCTTTCGACTCATACTTTCCCGTGTCGCCCATCCATTTTGAATACACAAAAAATCCACCGCTCCAATTTTTGGCCATTTTTCACCACAATATTTTTTTTAGTATTAAACTACACTCTTTTTTTTTTCTTTGTTCATATGAACATCAAATTAATTTTCAACAATTTTTTAAGTTCTTCTCTATTAGAAGTTTTTAAAAATTTATATGTAAATTTATTGAAGTTTGTGCCACTATTGGGAAAAAGTTTTGTTTGGGTAACTTAAAGGTATTTGTGACGACCTGAGTCCGAGATTCGATGTTGAACCCCAACTCGGAGTGCCAAACTTACAGAACAGTGAAAGAACTATTAAAAGCGAGCCACAAAAGCTCAAAACCAAAACAATGCAACGGAATAAAAGATAAAATGTGAGTTTCGAAAACTCGAACAATAACTCACAACAATATAAAACACCACGAGCTACACGCGGGAGAAAGCTGCTAATAAAATATCAATGGGCACAAGGCCACACTAAAACCATGAGTTTGAAATCTGAAATTATAAAATACAACAACCAAAGACGACCACACAAGTCGGCACCAAAACACAAATCTAAAGGATACAACTATTCCTACCCATATACTAAGTTTACATAACTTAGTGAACCTCACGATCTCACAATACGAGAAGTAAGAAAAAATGACAATACAAATACATCTTGCTAACTCCAAGCTTCAAGACTCACGCGGAACTTAACACGCAACCGAGGAGGTTGTTGGGTGAGTCTAAAAGACCACATAAGCCACTATAATGTATGGTGTGCTTTGAGTATGAATGCAACAGTAAACCAAGACTCTAAATGCACTAATTTTGGTAACAATTTTAGCTTAACCATTAATCGACAGATTACTACATGTGACTATATGGCAGGGTATTATGCACTACAATATAACAGGAAAATAAACATGTAGGAGCACATAAAGGCAACCAACCCTATACTAACGAGAGGCTCGGTAGTCGCCAACCGTTCGTCCCGGTTGGAAACCACGACCAATATTCGTTCGTATAGGAAGCACATAAAGCGTAAAGTAAACACATAAAGGTGGATACGGTGGATTCGAGGTACACCTCCGAAATCCCTTGAAACACTTCCGACCTTATCGCTCCATTAAGCCGTAGTAACGATCGTACTGCCGCTCCACAGAACTATAGAGGATGCCTCTGCTGCTATCCAACAAGATAATAATAATAATAATTCCTGCGCTTCGCTCCGAAAACCATAATAAATAATTGTGCCGATGCTAGATACGTTTCCCATTATCAACCAACGAACATAAATAGATGATTGTGCTGCTGCTGTCGTACACAAATCACAAAGGGACCGATGCTCGTATCCCAAAACAAATATATGTACCCGATCGCGTCAAACACGATCTACAAGTACCCGTTGTGGACCATTTTCTGTATCCACGTCGACGTATCGCTCGATCCACTACGACCCGAGATAATACGGCTCTAGCCACTTATAGGTATCACAAGGGACCGGTGTCCGTATCCCAATACATACAAAACAATGTCGACAAAGCACAGTCGCCGTTTATTCCGTTCAACTGTGGGGCTAGAGAAACCCATACCGTGGCCAACGGTAGGGAGAGGCCCAGTGTATTGGCCTTCGGCTATTACGAAGCCCCTGCTCCCGCAATAACCGAGCGTCAATACACCTCCAATACACATATGCCAGCTGGACTCGATGCAATGCACAAGTAGATGTTTACTCATGCTAAACTAATCAAAGTGTGTCCTATTGAATCACAACTTAACAAATCAAATCATGATGTGTTCTATTAAATCACAACTTAACAAATCAAATCATGATGTGTTCTATTGAATCACAACTCATCGAAATTAAACTATAATGTGTTCTATTGAATCACATACCAAATCAACATGATGTGCTTGTAATTACCAAACACACAATCAATCATCAAAGTAGGATGATTGCCCTATTGCTTACTAGAACAATCACAAGTACCACGTATCATTCAAGTCTACATTCGCTAGACTTTATAACCACAACATGTGTAAGCCTACTCGTACTTACAACCATTAACCAATGCGTAACCATTACGCTCAACTTAGGATCTCTACAACATTCATCTTATGTATATCGTAGTCTATCACATATCATTTTCGTCGTGTACTACGTATATCACGACTTATTACAAGTCACATCCTATTCGACTCCGCTAGAGTCGGTCATAACTAGTGTTCAATTCGCATAAAGGTTTGGTTTGTATCATTACATTCTATTAACTTCATTGGAGTTGTTACCACTATTCGAAACATCGGGATGAACCGTAGTATCATCCCTAAATAACCATTTTAGCCTCAATACCATTATTAGGTTCATTCACTACCCATAACAACCTCACAAACTCATCACGAGTAAACTAACGACAATAATCTCAATGAGTTGCTAACATTCAAAGTATAATAACACAACATTATTTATCCAGCACAGCGCAGCAGTACCATTAAATTCACCAAATATTCCACAAAAATCTAAATATTATAATTATTTCATATTTAGAAACTAGACATCTTAAAATATATTTTATAACTTTGAATTACCTCATTTGGACCTGTACTCATCAACTTACGGTCACATAAAGTAAGGACTACGAACCAGTTTCTCTATTAACAGACCACTCAACGCAGCGATAGTTCATGACTCGATTGAGGTACTTTCCGACCTCGGAATTTAATAAAAATTTACAGAGAACTACTTAACATACATAGGAACAATATATAAAAATTCAACTAATTCTCAATAGTAGATTTGCACCAAAATTTTCCCAAAATTAACCAAAAACAGGGACTGCAATTAACTTGAATTTCATGTACTTTTCTTTCTAACTTGCAACCAACATCTCACCAATTATTTTCCCCAACTCAAGTCAACAACTTAGTATGACATAACCTCATTTGGAGCAGCAAATACCATATTTTCTAAGAAATTAATAGCAAGAATGTCAATTAACACAACATATATGCTTCACTCTTCCAATTCAACTCATAAACCCACAAAACATTATAGTTACTTACCTTCTATCGCAAAACCATTATGACATCAGACTTGGCTTGGGTGGAAATGTACTCCTCCACAATCCCTACACTGCTACGGAGCCCAATCGTCAACCCCAAGCTCGATCCATCTACGATTCTCACTTCCTCTCCGAAAATCTACTTTCTCTCACTAAAAATATGGGTGAAGATGGAGATTGTGACTCACGATTTCACCACAGATCTGGGAAGTTGTTTGGTTAGAAATGATGCCTTCGTTGTCTTCTACACTACGGTGAAGACGGATCGTCGATCCGACATCAAATGCTCAAGATATCGCGATTTTCTCGCTCTAAGCTCTCTCTTTCTCTGGAAATATTTGGGACTGAAAATGAGAGATGTTAAGTCTCTCTAATGGTGTATAAGAGACTCTAAAAATCTGATCCACAAGCCTAGGGATGTGGCAAAACATCAACCAAGGAAATGGGTCAATTGGTCAACAACTTAAAACATTGGTCAAATGCTAGAATGAAATTCTATATTTTTAGGTCAACTTTAAAGACGTTCCTGGAATGATATACTTGTCTAAAAATTACAAATAAGATGTAGTGGGAAAGCCCTTGTAGTCTAGTTTACACAGAATCAAACAGATCTGAATTTCGAGTTTTCTACACAAAGTTATTGTCAATCAATTAAAGTGTCATCAAGCTGGAACGAGTCTGCCGCGAGTCGCGAGCCGATGTCTTGGGAGTTTCCAAGGCTGAAACTCAACCAAATTGGTTTCCAAAGGTTCTAAGTCAAGGTTGGCTGGTCCTAGGTTGGACATGGCTGATTCTAAGTCAGTCTTGGCTAATCCGACTTGTCTCATTAGTCTTGGCTGATCCGACTTGTCTCATCAGACTTGTCTCATTAGTCTTGGCTGATCCGACTTGTCTCATTAGTCTTGGCTGATCCGACTTGTCTCATCAGACTTGTCTCATTAGTCTTGGCTGATCCGACTTGTCTCATCAGACTTGTCTCATTAGTCTGATCCTAACCTCAAGCCAAGTTCAAAGTTTACTCAAAACTCAATTAAGATGGCTTGTAACAAGGCTATAAGTGCACGCACTACACTACGAATGATTATAAAGATTAAATCATAAACCAAGGCTAGGTCACTTAAACGTGAGGAATATACGGAGTATACAAACGCTAATCAATGTCGAGAATAGTCTCGAACGAATATGAAAACAGTCCACAACTTAA
This sequence comes from Platycodon grandiflorus, assembly GCA_016624345.1. Lineage (NCBI taxonomy): Eukaryota > Viridiplantae > Streptophyta > Magnoliopsida > Asterales > Campanulaceae > Platycodon > Platycodon grandiflorus. Next base: position 19,698,237 of record CM028364.1, on the reverse strand, counting down.
CATAGGTTAATCACGTGCTAAACACGGGTCATAACGTAACATGTCACGCTTAACAAACATGATATCTAATATTCCGAGGGTTTTAAGGTCAATACAAAGTGATTATGAGTTACCAAGGAATGAAGTAAGGTCAGGGTGTTACAGTATTTTAGTAATAAATTTAATTAAAAAAAAAGTTGGCTAAGCTCACCCTTTGCTCCTTGCCATTGTTCTTGCTCTTAACTTTAATTTTTTTTTTTGGTGAATTACAAGTCAGTCCCTTTTTAAACATTTGTAATCGCTCCAGTAAACTCATCTTTTTTAAAAATCGGAAAAATGTATTTTTGGGTCGAAAAGACGATTATGCCATTAATAAAAGAAAAACACGCGCGTATCAATAACCCAAGGCATTGCGATAAGTAATCCAAGGCATCGCATGGGTTAATCATCGTGATGAGCAACCAAGGCATCGCGATGAGTAACCAAGGCATCGCGATCGATGAGCAATCAAGGCATCGCGATGAGCAACAATGACATCCTGATGAGCAACCAAGGCATCGCGATGAGCAACCAAGGCACCGTTTGCGTTGCCCAGCATACTGCGCGCGATTGGCGAATTAAAGGCATCCCGATGCCGGATTTAATATAATATCAAAATCGATCAAAATTATTGTTTTTGGTTGGAGAATTTATATACAAACATGGTATTGACTTCCTATAACAGTATGATAATGATATTATACAAAATTTAAACTCAAATCATTGATTAAAGTCCCAAAATCAGTTCAAGAACATCTCTCTCTGTTTTCGGACAGCACACTGCCAAGCTCGATTTTGATCTCAAAAATAGTATTTTTTTTTGTAGAAAAATTGTGCACTAATATAGTACTAAGTTAGGATAACAATATGAGATTGATTTTAAACAAATTCGAAGCTTAAAATATAGATTAAAGTCACCAAAACAGTCCAAAAATAAAGAAAAACGGGATGAACTCAAAAAATTCGAATTTGATCAAATTGTGATCAAATTCGTGCTCTATGCATGGAAATTGATACCCAAACATGAGGAAAGACTATATTAACAACATGAAATCATTTATACATCAATTTGAACCTCAAATCTGAAGCAAGATGTTGTTGAGGGCATTTTAGAAAGAAAATTTTTAAAATGCCTTTTAGCAGTTAAAAAAAAAAGAGTGAACTACAGAGAAAAAATTTTTCAGAAAGTGGACCGGCAAGCAATTTACTGTTTTTTTTTTCCTAAGAAAGATTCATGTGTTCTTCGTTTGCCTAACCTTTTCCTCATCTAAGGGTATGCTGAGTTTTAAGCCCAGACATCCAATCCAGTCGAGCTTAGGCCTAATTATTTTGCTCCCTTTTCAATTTTCAAACTATTTACTCCCTCGTTAAAAAAGTGTCGCTTATTAACATTACACAAATTTTAATAAATTAGATAAGTCTCATTTATGAAATTTAGACATTACACAAATTTTAATAAATTAGATAAGACTCATTTATGAAATTTAAACATACAGTTTAAATGGCATACCAACCCATATATTCTATCTTTCTTATGTCTTAATGTTTTTCTTAGTGTTTTTGTACACGAGAGACAAGGTTCTAAAATTTGTTAGGTGGATGCTCGGGGACTTATCGGGACCTAGAAATCAAAGCGTAATTACACATTTATGCCATATATTCATACAATACATGTTGCAATAATAGTAAATAACTAAATATGACTAAATAAACTAAAAGTAATGATCGCATTACAAAATTAATAGTTAAAAATTAAAACCAAATTCAATAGTACCATTCAAAACTCAAAAGTTTAAACTTTAAAACAAAACAACAATACTACAATAGTCAATACACTAACCATAGGTCCATTAACAACAAAAACACAATTCAACGTCATAAACAATAACCACTAGCAAGTAGTCTACTAAGTACTAACTACTAAATACTAATACTAAATGGATCTTTTTATTCTTGTCTATAATTTTCAACTACACGTTCCTCATCAGACTCAAATTCAACTTCAGTTTCATTCATTTCCTCCACATCCTCGGAATTAAAATCATCTTCTTAGTATAAACCTGTAAACAAAAAAAATAATAATAATAAATTATATATAAGTATTTAGAAAATAGCAAATTAAAAAAAAACATATAAAGTATAAGTATTTACTAATTACTACTCCCTCCGTACTGGATAAATGTTCCTACTTTCTATTTTGGGATGTCCCAACTAATGTTCCTAAAGACTTTTGATCTACCTATTCTCTACCATTCTTCCTAATATACCCTTAAAGTTTCATTTAATATAACGCATCCCAAAGAAACTCAATTATTTAGAATAGTTAACTCAATTAATGTTTATGGGTATTATTGTTAGAACACATTTTACAACACATCATTAATTATATTTTTTAATTTCTGTGTTTTATCTACTAGGACCATTTATCTGCGACGGAGGGAGTATTTAGAAAATAACATATCAAAATATTAACTAAAAAAGTATAGGTTAACTATCAAATGTTTCTAACCCCTTCAAATGCACTCCAATATCTTTCACATCCGCACGAGCTAGTGGTTAATGACAAGATCCTCGTAGCAATTATTTGCAAGTTAGGGTTCCATAACCATAATTGAACCACAAAATTGATGCATGAATGAAATTGAAAACAATGATAAATTAGTAAATAAATAAATACTAAATACTAAATAATGTCTTACTTGATAATTATAAAGGAAGAATTAAAAGTTTCATATGGAGATTTTAAATTTTCTTTTACCTAGATCAAACTTGTCATCATTTACTTTACATCATTTTGCTGCAATAGGCTTCCCAAAAACTCCTCCTTTAGCCTTATAAATTGGCAACTCAACATTCATAATTTGATTAATCAAATCAAAATTGTCATAACAAATAGCATCATGACAATCAAGAACTCCATTCAAGACAACATGATCTAATCTGATATTGGGATCCTTATAATAATAATAGGGATTCAATAGATAACTCATCAAGTGTAATGGGGTGTCGACTCTACCCGTCATCTTTGCATCCAATATCTCCAAAATGGGCTCATAATTTCTGGAATAATTACTTAGAGCACTTTTTATATCTTCCTTTGCCTGTAGAAGCTCCCCATATAAAAATCTCATTACTGGCTTTCTATCTGCATCAACAATACGAAGCACTTTCACCAAAGGAGCAAAAACCGTCAAGTAAGAGTCACACAATTCCAAAAACCAATAGACATCACAGTGTTATAACTTGTTTGCCCTTTAACAGTCTTAGACCATTTGCTTTCATCCTACTCAGAGCTACCAAAAATTGCCTTCAATTGAGTTTTTTTATCCACCAAGCTCTGCAAACTAAGTAATGAAGAAGCAAATCTAGTAACTCTGGGTTGCACTATGTCTTTCCTTATTGTATAAGACCTCGTCATGGCTAAGGTCTTATGATATGCAAAGATGAAGATAGTCAAAGCTTTGGCTTGTTTAATGATTTTCTTAAAACGAGGTAGTTTTGCAATGCCCACAAGAGTAAGATTAATGGTGCGTGTGACACATGATGTCCAGAAGATAGTTTCAGCGGCAATAACTTTGCCGCCCCCATATTGTTCGAAGCATTATCTGTTACTACTTGAATCATTTTTTTAGCTCCCTTCATCTCCCACCTCGAGAAACTCCTAGCCAACAACTCCTACTTCCTCTCGTCTCCATTTAAGAGCTCAAACAAATCCTAGATTCCGTCCATGCAAAAGTCATTCCCAAGAAGAAATTCCCTTTTAAGAACAAATTATAAAAAAAAGGGTGAGGTTTTGGATAAGGAATTTGGGGGTAATTTGGAGAAGGAAAGTATTGGGGAATTTAGTTTTTCGGATTTGAGTGATTGTGAGGTTAGATTGAAGGGTTGTTTGAGGGCATTGTTTATCGATAGGCTCAAGAATTATAAGGTTTTTGTAATTTTGAATTTTGATTTTTTTTAACCAAATACAACTATTAGAGAGCAATATAGTAACTTTCAGATTTTACTTGTCATGTGCAAAGCACATGACCAACTTCTGTTAATTTTTTTAACGTTCATCCGTTCCAGGGGTGAAACTGGGACAACTGACAACATTGGATACGGTAATGGGACGAAATGGACTATGGGTAGCAAACTGAAATTTGGTGGATACTTCGGGGGGTAAATAGTACTTTGACCTTTTTTTATTTAAAAAAAGATCTAAAAATGAACAAAAAATTGATAAAAACTATTGAAGAGCAAGAGCATTTACTCCAGATCTCACTCAAAGAACAAATAGACTCACACTCTATTGTATTTATTATTTTGAGTTTGATCATACCAACCCACAATTATTGTACCAATCATTGAGTGACTTTCCAGACTAATAGTATTTGAAGCTTCATTGATTACACCCACACGAGAGATATATATTCTTACTTAAAAGACATTCCGCTCATAAACTCTAAGTCAACCAGTTTTTGTATGTGATACATTATTGACTATGTTAATTATTGCACTCGAGTTTTCATGTGTACAAACGTGATTAAGGTGTAGCCTTGTAAGCATTATACTTGTAAACTCTTAAATAAAATAGTGTGTTGTTTAAAATCTTGGTCTGACCACCTTGATAATGGTCGTAGCATTAGTTTAATGTGAACAATTTTACATTCTGTCCACTTTACATTCCTGCTGATAAACTTCAAACTTGCTTAACTTAGTTATTGTTTTCTTTTGCTGATTCAATAACAAATCTTATTGATATTTCATATTTGCAATAGCTTATTTTAGGCCTGCTCATACTTATCTTTCTATATCAATCAACAACGTTTGTAAAAACTACATTTGCATCAATTCACAAAGTCTGGTGGTATAACCCTGCCTATGTTTATAAACAACTTTGTAATATACACTCTCCAACCATTTCCACTCCCCAACTCTTGCTCTAATTGGTTAATTTGTTTAAATTGAAAAGTTGACTGGTTTATTTTTAAATTCGTTATAGGTTATTCACCTCCTCTCTACCTTATTTCGAGCCTCTTGGGTATAACATGTTTTATTTTATTTTAGTATATTAAGAGGACTGGTTTGTCGTGTTTCAAAAATATCATATACAAAGTATAGTTTTTTAGAAAAAAAAAGGAGGGGAGGGGGGGCTTAGGGCGTCCACAGTGGCGCCCTCCCTTCACCCTCTAAACACAATTTTAGAGTGTTTTACCCACCCTTAGTCCCACAGTGGTTCCTCTAATCCACCCTCTATCTCTAAAACCAATTAAATCACCCTCTAAATATAGAGTGAGTTTTAACATGAATAGTGACTCAAATCCTCTACATTTTCCTCACTTTATTTGAGTACAATATACTTTTGTTTAATATTTTGGAATAAAAATTATTAAAATATACTCTCTCCCTCCCTAAATTATTGTCTTTTTTTTTGTCCGTTCCTAAATAATTGTCTTGTTTAAAATTTTCCTTTTTAGGAGATTATTTTTACTATTTTACCCTTACTTTTCTCTCTACTTTAATTATGAGTCATATACACATGAGCATTAAAAGAAACTACACATTATATCAATATTAATAATCAAGTCAATTTTTTTTTTAATCCGTGTGCCGAGTCAAACAAGACAATAATTTGAGGACGGAGAGAGTACAATATATTTTTCATAGTATATAAAATTTAAAATTTAAAATATTTTATTTTAATTGCGGTGGAAAAATATAAATAAAAGAGGAAAAATATAATGGTAGTTTAGGTTTGTTAGTTGAGATGAGAGAGATTAAATTTTTAGAGGGTCGTATAGAGGGTGCTTGTTGGAGCAAATTTTTTTTAGAGTGTTGAAAAATTGAAACTGGAACAGAAAACGAGGTGTTTAGAGTGTGATATAGAGGGTTATTGTTGTGGATGCTTACCAGATTGGGCATCCCTCGCACAGGAGTGCCAATAGAGCTGTCAAAATGGCTAGGACCGCCGGCCCGCCCGCCATCTAAAATAGGCGGGTTGAGTTGATGAAATATGAGACCGTGACCGCGCGGACTCATCCTATTAGATTCGCCTCCAAACGGTATATATATATATAGATAGAGAGAGAGAGAGAGAGAGAGAGAGAGAGGAGTATTTAATGGTTACTTTTTTATTTAACCATCAATGGTTACTCTCATTATCAACCATTGGATCAAAAATTAAAGATTGAGATTTAATGGTTAGTTGGAAAATGCAATTAATGCAAGTAGGTGAGTCATTTAATGCATTAAATCTCAACCTTTAATTTTTGATCCAATGGTTGATAATGAGAGTAACCATTGATGGTTAAATAAAAAAGTAACCATTAAATACTCTCTCATATATATATATATAATCCCCAATTCTCCTTTCAAAAAACAAAAAGAAAAAATCACAAATTTCAGCTCTCGCTGACTGCAGCACTCCCACCTTTGCGTAAGAAAACTTTACCCCTCCTTCAACCTTCTAGTCATGACTCATGATAGGCATATTAACATCTAAGAGCAAGAACAACAAGGGAGCTTATGGGTTTTAAGCTCCCCAAAGCTCCCCCAACAAGGTATTACTCTGTATCTAAATGTCCAGTTGGAGGTGAGAGAAGGCTTTTGGGGAGCAAATATTGCTCCCGTATCATCCGGTAGCTTGTCTTGGGATCCAATGTTTACACGGCACCGTTTCAGAATCAATTACATTCAACCGGCACCGTTTCACGTTAAAAAGGTGGACAAAACTGAGAAAGAGCTCCTGCCATGATTTACACATGGCAGGCTATGAGTGGCCAAAAATAAAAACCCCCCTGTCCGGTTTTAATCAAATTTTGACCACAAAAAAGCTTCTTTTTTTTTTTCACTGAATTAAAGTTCACATTTTCACCTATAAATAGAGACTTGGTTTACTTCATTTGGACACCAGATCAATTTTCTACAAATTTTTGAAGATTTCCTCCATTTTCTTCTCCTCTCTCTCTCTTCAAATTTAATTTTTCTCAATTTTCCTCTCTTTTCACTCTTTACATTTTCAACATTAAGTTATTTAATACCTTAATTTGTTGCTAATATTATTATTATGTAGTTTAAATAATAATTATTAATATTGCTATTATATAAATTAGATATTAATATTATTATTTCTATTATTACTGTTATTATTGTACCTATATTTGTCATTTTAAATTAATTAAGCCACTTAGTGTTGTTATTATTATTAATTCTCTAATTACTTTTGAGTTAATTTACCACAACAATGTCTTCCCGTTTTTTGTTGCAGAAAAAGTAAAAATCTCAAAATCAAGATAATTCGGGTTCATCTACCCAAATCAAACCTTCACTCGTCAAATTCCTCAACCCACCTCACAAAATCTACCACCATCTTTACCTAATTTTTCTGAACTTCTAAATCACCCTCCACTGAATCAATATCCAAATATTCCAAATGTTGGAGGAATGGGAAATTTTCAAAATCTTCAACAATTCCAAAATTATCCATTATTTCATATGCCGCAACAACCCTATCAATGGAATACACCCATACATTCAAATGTGTCTCCATTTTCAACACAACAGTCACATTTCAACCACCAAGCATTTTTTTCAATGGGAGGTATGAGTAATTATTATTAATATGATTTCAAAAATATTTATTTAGCAAATATCTAATTAAAATGGCATTTACAAACTTATTGTTTAATATAAATAAATGTAAAGATGTTAATTTAATGGAAATAAAGATGGTAGGGTAAAGATGGTGGGGTATGTAAGAGTATTGGAGTTTGTGCATTGTTGGGAGGATTGATTTATTTGAGGAGTATAATGGGGAGCATAAGGATATTTTGGGTATAAAAATACCAAAAAGTGAGCATAAGCTCCTAAGCTCCCCAAACTTGTTGTTCCTGCTCTAAGTGGCATACTGTTATTTTTCTTTCTTTTGGTACTTTTTTTTTATTTTTATTTTTTATATTTCTCTCTCTATCTCTCTAATTGCCATCAATTGAGTACCTTTATTGAACAACACATCTTTTCTTTTGAGAAGCTATGGAAATAGAGAAAACGGGGCCTTAGATGAATCAAGCCCGGACAGAACGACAGCAGCATAGCAGATATAGCTTAGCGCCGGAGCTTTAGATTGACATTGGGTTTTGATCGGAATCTTTATTTTAATCTGCAAGCTTGAATCTTGAGAAAAATTAGAAATTAGGGCTTGGAAAAGGGAAGTGGGGAAATGATGCGACGAGAGTTATTCAAAGGAGTGCGTTTCTGAAGAAGGCATCGAGTGGGGGTGTCTCCAAATATGAAGTTGGCAGCGACCGGTAGAGATGACATCTGAGAAGAAGAAGACCCCATTGGTTTCTCATATATGAAAGGGTGAATTATAGGTCGGTCCCTTTTCAAACATTTGTAATCGTTTTAGTTCACTTATTTTTTTTAAAAATCGGAAAAAGGCATTTTTGGGGCGAAAAGACGATTATGCCATTAATGAAAGAAAAACACGCGCCCTTCAGTAACCCAAGGCATCGCGATGCACTACTTTGGCAACGCGATGCACCACTTTGGCATCGCGATGCACCACTTTTTGCATCGCGATGCAACAAATTGAGGCATCGCGATGCAACAATTGATGCATCGCGATCATCGCAACGCGTTTTAGGGAACCAAAGCATCGCGATGCACCACTTTGGCATCGCAATGCACCACTTTTGTAATCGCGATGCAACAATTTGTTGCATTGCGATTCACCACTTTTGCAAATCGCGATGCACCACTTTTGCAATCGCGATGCAACAATTAGTGCATCGTGATCATCGCAGCGCGCCCAGCATACTGCGATTGGCGAATTAAATCAGTCCAAGAACATCTTCTATTTTTGGACACACCTGCTTGATTTGAAGCTCAAAAATAGTATTTTTGGTAGAAAAATTGTGCACAAATATAGTACTAAATTAGGATAATAATATGATATTGATTTTAAACAAATTCGAAGCTTAAAACAGAGATTTAAGTGGCCAAAACAGCTCAAGAACAAAGAAAAACGGGATGAACTCAAAAAATTTAAATTTGATCAAATTCGTGTTTTATGCATGAAAATTGATACCCAAACATGAGGAAAGACTATATTAATAACATGAAATCATTTATACATCAATTTGAATCTCAAATCTGAAGCAACAATGTTATTGAGGGTATTTTAGGAAGAAAATTTTCAAAATGTCTTTTAGCGGTTAAAAAAAAGGTGTCTTGGAGAGAAAAAAGTTTGAGAAAGTGGGGGAAGCAATTTCTCCTATATGAAAATTAGGCATGGCTAGCCTCGCTCCGCCTTGGGTTGGGTTGTTCTTCTTTTTTGTGGGTTAGCAGCGTGATGGCGGGTTGAGTCCTCACCTTGCCAACCTATTTTGTGAAATTATTGTGGCGATCTTATGTGAGGGTTATGTGAGGGTACCACTATTTTCTCCACACAAATCTTTTTTTTCGCTTTCATGAATATAAATTATTGATTTTTTTAAATTGCTTGTTGTCAAGAGCTTTATTTTTTAATGTTGCATCATTTATTTTATATTTTAAAAAAACTTAATCATTATTTATGTATACAAATTTCAAAATATTTTATTATTTATGTATAATAATTTTCAATTTTTTATTATTTACATATGATTGAAAATTGATAAATATTTACAAATTTATTTTTCTAATTTGCATCACATTTTTAAATTAATACATTTGAAAACATTTTCAAGAATTAAAAAATTAGCAAATCATCATGAAATTGTTAAAAATGTCTTTCTTTTTGTATTTTTTTAAAGAGAGTTGTTATTTCACCTAAGAATTTCTTGAGTACACCCCACCTAAATATTTTTCATCACTCAAAAAGCTAAGTACACCCCCTTAATTTTCTATTATACCCTTACAATATTTTTCTAAAATTAACTCATCCTATTAAGTACACCTCACCCTCCTTCTTCCTCCTTCCCCCCCAAGTACACCCCACCCTCCTCCTTCCTCCTTTCCCCCACCACCACCACCACACGGTAGTGAAGCCCGCCTCCCCTCCCTCCCTCCTCCTCTTCCTTCTCCCCCCCAATTATAGTGGTGCTTGATATCCTTACTGAATAATTTTAGCTGTGTTCGTCAGGGCTGTCGAAAAGTAATTAATTTTTTTTAAAATTTAAAAAAATAAAAAAATAAAAGCATTTAAGTTTAAATTTATAATAATATTTTGTAATATTTACAGGGGTGTACTCAGTAAAATCTTGGTGTAAATAGCAATTTTTTATTTTAAAAATTTTAGGATGTCTAAGAGAAAAAGAAGAAGAATTGGAGTGCCGCCCAACATGCCCTACGTTAATGTTACGTAGCCGGCTCTCCCCTAAGGGTGTCGGTCCGTTGGGCTGACACTCCATTTAAAAAAAAATAAAACTATATGTGCCTTTTTGTTTCTTAAAAAATGTAAAAATATTGTATTTTTTTAAACTACTTGTTTTCAAGAACTTTACTTTTATCGAAAATTATCAATAATCATTTTTTTATTATTTAGGTATGCTTGTTTATATATAATCTTCTTGAACTGTGAAATTGTTGAATATATATATATATATATATATATATTTATTATTATTATTTTGCAGGGGTTGTATTTAGTAGAAATGGGCGCTACTTGATAGGTGTCTCGGCTGCAGCATATTCAAACCGGAAAATCTAATCCGTTCGTATTCAAGGGAAATTCCCACCAATTCCCCGGCGACATTTCCAACGGCATGAATGCCACCACCCTTTTCCTCCTCCCACCGCCACTTCTCTCTCCAAAGCTCCCCACCTTATCCACAACTCCCCCATCACACCTTATCCCCACCACCGCCCTTTCCTTCTCCTCCTCAGTCAGGCACAAGCCCAAACCCTTGCCAACTCCAAGGTTCGACTTCAGAGTGTGGTCCACAGATGACGACGGCGACAGTGGGGGCCTGGACGAGTACAACATGGACGAATACGACGACGAGGTTGAGGAGGTCGACAATAAGACGGATTACGACGTCGAGTACGATCCGCTCGCCTTGACAACCGCGTTGCGAGCCGACGATGAAATTGCCATGGTTCACTCCAAGAGCTTCATGTCGACTCAGGGTTGGGATTCCGAGATGATTGTTGATTATCGAATTAACGAGGACGAGTTCCATAAGTTTAAGCTCCTCGATTGCGATTTCTTCATTCGTAAACCTCCTGACCCTGACAACGACGTCTTCGATTTTAGAGAGGTTCTCTCTCTCTGTCTCTCTCTCTCACACACACACACAGAGTAATGTTATTACATTGGTAATTCTCACTCAGTTCATTTTTCGCATTTTTATCCTTTGAAACATTTCTAACTGCTTCTGTCCCTTAAATAGAGTGTTAGTTTGGCGTTTTGAAGGTGAATTTGACCATTTTTATACGAAAATTTGATTTGAATATATCTAATATTTTCAAATTTATAAAATGTTTGGTTCATAGATTGGGTTTGAGTAGTTCATAAACAAAATGGATGTATGCCAACTATGGATTAAAATAATGGTCAAATTGAGCTTCATGAATGCTTTTTAACCTTGACGGTTTGTTTCTCTCTTGTTTTGTTGCTGTGTAGATGTATGTTACTCCTCCGGATACGGATATTTACTCGATTCCAAGGGTTCTTGCACCAATGCCTCAAAAGGTACAATGTTTACTCTGCATTCTATCGTTAAGGATGGATGTAGCTAGTCTCCCACAGTTGCTAACGTGTGATACAGATGTATTTTTGTTTATTCTACTGATAATTAGACTTCTGATTGTCCTTCAGTTCAAGTGTGTTGTATTTATTAACTTAGTGATGGTGTTTTGTATTTTCTTAAAATTACAGTACATTCGATGTTCAAAGAGTGATTATGGCTGCTACAACGTTACGGAGCCTCCCATTGATGCACCTAGAGATCCTATGTATAAATCAGAGTGGGAGGTCATGAAGGTATTCGTTTATCGCTGCATCTTTCTTCTTTTAGCGGAAAAATATTAAAAAATGATAAAGTATATCTTTCATCAGTTCATTATTGTACTACATCTTGTTTTAGTTCAGTTTCAGTAACTTGGGAGTGTGCCTAATTTGAGTTAGATTAGGCTTTTGTGTTTCGAGAGGTTTTTGTTGGTGTTGTTTTGGGTTGAGTTTGGGTGTTTGATGTAATGGGTGTTAATTGTTGTTTGATCATATCAAATTTCCAATTAACTTGGCTGATCAATAAAGAGAGAAAGAAACACTTGGGTGCTTGGGTAGTTGCCAATATGGCATTTATGTATACAACTATACATCAATTTTTGCCATTCGATAGAGCTTAAAGGTTGCGAATATGGCATTTATGTCAAGTTGTGTGTGTCTGTTTGAGGGATTTAGACGCCGAATGATTCGAAATTGTTCAAATAGTGCACCATCATATATTGAGCTTTGACCTCGTATTTAGAGGGATATGCTTATTCATCTCCTTAAGGCATTTGAATTGATATTCAAATTGTGATACAAAAGTATTAGGGCTAGGTCAGTTTTTCTTTTGGACAATGATTTCTCTCATAAGATTCATTGAATCAATATTCATTTTGATTCCTAACCCTTTGCGAACTGTTATATACGATGTTCAAATCTCAATCATTGAACTATGTGAGGAGGTAACTTGAGAAATGGTAATTCGGAGTTTGCCCTTCAAACAGTGCCCAAGGCTATATGAGTTTTTCAATTGGTATTTGTTGAATGGTGAAATTGCTTTTGAGTTTTTAGATTTACTTGGTTGCTTGGAAAATAGAAGTATCAAAATTAAATAGGTATAAGGTTCTTGTGGGGCGGGGTCAATCTTGAAAGCCTTTTAAAAATGGTGCTGGAGATGTAATTTTTGTTAGAAAATTTAACCGATGACATGCTTAGAAAGTATGGTGGGAATGTTTGTACTTCCTCCGTTGCGGAAATTAGTCCTTTTCATTTGGGATGTTGCAAATTACAAATGAAGAAAGCTAAAGGATAAGGTTGTGGATGCATGTATCTTTATTATAGCATAGATTTACCATTACTGAGGAGTTTATAATGAAAAAGTGAAAGCTTGGATTGCCAACTGTTGGGTTTCTTAGCTTGCAAATCATGGCAGCTGATTTTATGCTAGGTTTATATGTAGGATGTTCTTCACATATAGAGCACCCGTTGGTGCTGAACTAGATATTGACCTTTCATTAAACTATTTAAGTTTGCTTCCGTGTGTACTATGTTTGTTGGCCGGGACAGTATGTGGGTGGGGGGCAGAAAAGGTTCCAGTGGCATTAGATGTCATTCAAGCTTCGCTTTGGTATGGCCATTCAGCCGTAAAAGTATGGACTGCACGATCAACCATCATAATGCAGAATTCCAAATAATGCCTAAGAAGTATATATTTTTTCACTTCTCAGCCCAAGAACCATGATCAAACTGTCTCCTTCCATTTACCCACTAAGAAGTTAGTTTATGGCCAAACTCAATTGTTTTCGGCTTGCTGCAGGAGTTTAGCCCAGTAGAACTAGGGATTGTCTGAACTTCTAATCTGACATGGTTGCTTGAGCAAGGTTCAAAGAACACGTATAGTTTCTAGATATAGTTTTTTCTCATTCCTTAAATTTATTTAATTTTGAACGTAATTCTCATTTCACTTTATGTTTTCTGATTAACTCAATTTTGTATTTTGGATGTAACGTAACTAGTTTTCCCTTCATTGAAGGTTTTCTTAACAAAGCACTATAGAAACCGACGGTTGGGCGATTCAGAGTTCGTGCTAGACTTTGAGGAGATTTATGTTATTGATTCAAAAGAAAAGTCAATTACAAGGGCGAGAGTCTTGGTAAGTACCAATTATGCTGTTATTAACTGCTTTTACCCCCTTCATACGTGGCTGCCTTTTTGGCAGGGCACATATAATGTATTTTCTACTTCATAGATGTTCAACGCTTTTGTAATGGTTGAAGCAGGGTAACAGATCTGTTCCCCCCTTTACTGGAGCCACCCTTTGATATCCTTAACCCCTTGTTTGAAACATTAACCATGCATTTGAAGACTCGGTTGTTTTGGGGGTTTAAGTCATAAAGTTGATTTTGTCCAACGTACTAAACCTTGTTATATAATAGACTTAATAGCGTACTTCTTGATTTGTTGAGAATCACCTGTTTTGTCTTCATTTAACAAAGATAGCTGCTAGTCTGTAAACGTGTAATATATGGCCTTTTTTCTACTTTTCTTCTATTCAGTGTGAAGTTAATTATGATGACGCAAGACCTGGATTTGTTGAATCTCTCTCTCAATGGGTATGTATTTTGAATTTCTAATTAGCATTGTTACTTAATCAGGTCACAGTTCCAGAAGGAAGAAACAGGGATAGAAAGAAAGATTTGCTTGTTGTTCGGGGAGATTCTTTCAAAATAATCCCATTGGTAAATATTCTGATAAAAAGTTCTTGTAATTTCAGTTTGTGCCTGTTAGATCTTGGCTTATAATTATTTATTTTCTTCATCAAATTCCAGAGTGAGAAAGAAGATCCTACCACAGTGATACAGAAGGAAGAGTGGAACAAAACCAGACAAGACATGGAAAGACACCTTCGAAAGCTACGGGACTTCAACGTTTCAAACTGGTTCTAGCTAAGGAAGTACTCAAATTCAATTATGGGGATTTTTTCTGAAGAAAATATATGCCATAAGCATGTTATTTCTTCTTTCAAGGGCTCCTTGGATGATATGTCTTTTAGAGCATTCAAGATTTCCCCGAAGCAATGTTGAAAGCATGGCATTTGTGGTTCTTGATTGGTTCCACGAGTTTTCCCGTGAAGCAATGTAGAAAGCATTTTCATTGGGGCGAAACTTTGTACTCAGAGGGGATTGTTGTGCATTCAAGATTGAGATGACAAAAGCTTTTAGCTCTTCTTCAAGGGTGTCCTTATATTTCAAAGATGAAACTTGGCTCGGGCCGACTTTCAGGATTGTAATGGCAACAATTTTCGCACCTATTAGGATAAGTATCCGGGAGTAGAAATACAAGTTTTTGTTTGATTAATGATTATGTGATGCTTACGCCCATGGAAGGTTTGTATCCAATGGTAATAGGTGGCCACTTATAAGACATATACAAGTCCCATATTTACCGGATGTGGGATATCACAACAATGCTTTGGCTACCAATGCGTTGGTTCTCTTTTCTCAATTGGGAAATTAGATTATACTTGACTACTCCACAATTAATTTGTGACAACATGTAGGTAGTCCACATCACATGTCCTGTAATCATGT
The DNA here is from genome assembly GCA_016624345.1 of Platycodon grandiflorus. Taxonomy (NCBI): domain Eukaryota; kingdom Viridiplantae; phylum Streptophyta; class Magnoliopsida; order Asterales; family Campanulaceae; genus Platycodon; species Platycodon grandiflorus. Next base: position 19,682,955 of record CM028364.1, on the reverse strand, counting down.
CTTTCGTCCTCGCTTTCGACATATAGAGATCAATTATCACTTTCTTGGCAAGCTTCAACAGACGTGGTTTCCTTGAAGCATTTTATATTGACTCAATATCAATTGGCCGATGTGTTTACTAGGAGACTTACAAAACCATGGCTGGACGTTCTCACCAACAAGCTACAGCTGACACTCAGTTCCTCTGCTTGGCATGTGGAGGGGTGATAGCGAAAATACTCGAATAATATAATATACCTTAATTATTTTGTTTTTATATAATTAATGATGTAAATAGATTAGGAAATGTACATATATTAGGATTAGGATTAGATAGTGTGTGGTGAGAAGTTGAAAGTAGCTTGAAAGCGGGCGTGGGCTAGGCCTACACCAGTTTTGGATTGTAGCAGTAGCAGTAGCAGTAGCATACGTTCCTTCTTAAACCAATTGATGCTAGAATGAGTTTGTTCCTCAAGTTATGTACTAGTCATATTTAGTCAATGTAGATGCTCTAATTCTAACACGCCTCCTCATGTATGACCTGAACATTAGGTAAAGGGTTGAGCATGTGGAAATTTAAAAGAGATAGGAGTATTAGATAGAAGGTACAAGTAGTAGAAGCAATAGTAGAGAGAGTAGCGACAACTGTGGATCGACATTGACAAATGCGAGGGTGGGCTTTGCCCAAACTAGTTCTTAATTGTATTGAAGTTAATTCTGTCATTTTTAGTCAAGGTAGGTAGCGGTAAGTATGAATTGACCCGCTCTGGTACCATGTAACAAAATTATATATAAAGTGAGAAGTTGAAAGACACCCAAATGTCAGCCCAAACCCGTTCTTAATTGTATTGGTGCTAATTCCGTCATTTGTAGTCAATGTAAGTAGTGGCAAGTATGTATCCACCTGGAGTGATCTTTCCATCCCAAAATAAGTCCCTTTATTGAATAGAATTATATAATTATTTGGTCCTTCGGTTTTACCAAATCTATGCATTTAGTCTCTCTGCTCTAAAAAAATGCAATCTAGTCACTCAATTTGCATTTCGTTAAAAGATTCCCACTTTTCTCCGTTACCGTCTATTTTTTTTAAAAATGCCTAAACTACCCTCTCTTCATCTTCTCCCTATTTTCCCTCATCTTCTTCTTCAACCTCCCCTGTTTTTGAAATACAAATACAGCAGCAACCCATAAAATAAAAAATCCAAAACCTCATTCAAAATCTTTTTTCTCTCTCCTCCCTCACAACCTACCGAAATTCAAAACCCAAAATCGTTTAAACTATTTCCTTTGAAGGTACTGCCTTTTGCTTCCTTCAATTGGAAATGGATTCGAAAATTTTGAGGATTTTTTTTCCTTGTTTTTTGTCTCTCTTTCTGGGTGGGTGTTTGGTTGGTTGGGGGCATTAGAATTAAACCATTCCTCTCTCTCTCTCTCTCTCTCTCTCTCTCTCTCTCTCTCTCGCTAGCCATGGGATTCACTACAAGAATTTTGGGATTTAGCTACGACAAATTTCGTAGCAAAAGGTCACATTTTCGTCGCTGAAAACCTTTGGCGACGAAAGCATTTTCGTCGCGTGTTCGTCGTCGCTGCCTATGCGACGTCGCTAAAGGTCCACTGCTACGAAAATCATTTTCGTCGCGAAATGAACCCTTCTGCTACAAAATAATTTGTCGCAAAATCAAGGCTGAAATTCGTCGCAAATACCATATTTCGTCGCCAAATGTTAAGCAATAGCTACGATTTTTTTCGTAGCTAATTCAAAAAAATGTCACAGAAAACACTATGATTAGCAACGAAAAAAATTCCATTTCGTCGCCAAATGTTATGCATAGCCACGAATTTTTTCGTAGCGAATGCAAAAAAAAAAAGTCACAAAAAGACTATGATTAGCTACAAATAAATTCGTCGCCAATGCCTACTCTTTTGCTACAAAATATTGCGTCGTCAATGCCTCTTCTTTTGCTACAACATATTTCTTCACCGATACCTATCTTTTTTGCTACAAAATATTTCGTCACAATTGCCCCCTTCTTGCACTACAAAAATATTTCATCACAATTACCCTCTTCTACTAATTTCATTTTTTCACAAATGTTTTGCTATTTCACTACGAATATTACTCATAGAGAATAATCACTATATATCCTGACCACTACATAGATATGAATATATACTATACCATTATCACATGAAAAATAATTGCATTACATAGATATAAATATATATTATTTTACATATCCATAAAATTTTGAAGTCATCAACTAACATCAAACCATTTTATCTAATTCTTAACAAAGTCAAAAGGATAAGCAGTCATTCAATATCAAAATAATTCAAGAAAACACACTAAAAATTTGTATCAGCAACCCCTTCAAAATGATTGGTCTCCAAAAGTGTCCAATGTATAGCTCAAATCGTCCATTGGAGAGTTGATCCGAGCCTACAATATAAATCATATGATTTTTTTATAAGTAGAATATAAATCATATGATTACCGTAAATCACGCAAAAAAGGGAACAACGATACAGTCTAGACTAGATAAGGGTAAGGGTCTACCTACCCTACACTAGATCCTAAGCCGTTTGTGTTCGGACGTGGAGAAGATAATAATATCCCATTGCATGCGATGTATCTTCGTTGTTTGCCTTCAGAATTTCACAACGTAAACAGATTAATTCACCAAAAATTAACAGAAGCCATAATTAAAGGGAAAATATGAACATAAAGAAGTCCCATGGAAACAACTGCAAACATGAAATGGCAGCAGTTTTATCTTGGGTCATTTATATTACACAAATTCAAGAATTTCAGTCTAATGGTTCATGAATATACAAGAATTTCAGCCTGCATGGCCAATTGATAGTTCAATATACTCGAATCATGCCAAAGTTTCACAAATAGGTTCCATGCGTGATTTTAGTTCATTTATACTGATTGATAGTTGCAGATATGACCAAGAAAATGGCCCTACCTTGACGCTTATTCTTCAGATTAAGTTCTCTTTCAGGGATGAAGAAATGATAACCACAATGAAGTGTTTCAAAAGAAAATATAAACAAGTAAGAAGTATGAATATATGTATATAGCCAACTTGGTACAATCCCCCGACTAAAAGACAGCTTGGTTGCATCTATAAACATGTCTTTCAACAAGCATTTACGCTCAACAATATGCAACAATGGTGCACACCCATCAAACGAGGGCACCCCAACAAGCATGTACGTTCAACAATGCAATAATGGTGCACACCCATCAAACGAGGGCACCCCAACAAGCATTTATGTTCAACAATGCAATAATGGTGCACACCCATCAAACGAGGGCACCCCAACAAGTATTTACGTTCAACAATGCAATAATGGTGCACACCCAATTACATTATAGAACTGTGGTTTATGACAATTTTTGACACGAACAAATACGCAAAGTCTTTTTGTACATTACATGAGAAGACTCTAGAAGATAGGACTCAGAAAGCAGGGGAGCAGCACAGACTTAGTGGTAACATTGATGGGATTAATGACTAACTGCAGCTGATAGTAATAAGCAAAGTCTTTTTGTACATTACATGAGAAGACTCTAAAAGATATGACTCAGGATGTCTTAAAATGCATTGACTATATAATAATAAGTTGGCCAATTGAAACACTCTTTTTCAATGACTGAAACAAGGGAATTGAGTTCATAGACCATAATTACAATTAACAACTTACCATTTCTCCCATTCTGTATCAAAAGATCAACTAATGGAGATCAAAATGTGTGATCCGGAAAAGCAGTACCGAATTCTTTACCTACAGCAATAGCTACTCACCCCTGATCATTTGCATACAACCCTACACACATACAACTCACCCCCCAAAATACAAACAATTTACCTGCAGAAGTCTAGGAATGAATATATTGATGGGGCGTTCAGATAATCCAGGAGTCTCTGAGTCTAGCACGTGGGGAATATCCTCACAAATCTGTATTAACCAGAAATTACTATTAGATCTGTAAGTTTCATACATAAAACTCAAAATTCCAGATTTCCTCACACTGTAGAGAGATGCTGGATTACAAAAATGAGAAAAAACTGGAAACCAAAGATTAATACATCATGTTTTAAAAAGAAAGAAAAAAATTGAATAAGTATGAGGATTTGATACTTAAATTTCAGAAAAGCAGCTCTTTTTCTTGGGACATACCAAAATAAAAAATACAAGATATAGGATACATTATACATGTGATTCATTCTATCACCATCCAAATGTCCTAAATACAGGAGGGAACTGCTTGGGTACCTTTGGAGGTGGAGAAGATGGGCAGAAAGGCAGAAATAAGGGGTGGTCCAGTGGTAGAGCTGGGGCTTTACAGAGTGTGAGGTCTCAGGTTCGATCCCTTCCCACGCCCCCTTAGGACATCAAAAAAAAAAAATTTTTTAACTCTTTTAAAAAAGAAGAAAAAAAAAAAAAAAAAAAGTATACATAAGATCAATAACATGAGCAGGTAACTGCTCGAACTCAAGATGCTAAATTGATTCTTGGTAGAATCAACAATTTGATTATATTCTTATCCAAGGAACTCGAACTACCAATACAATTTTGTAGGTCCTCATCGCAAGCAATCAAAACCAAATCACCGTCATTGTCTTTGTACTTGCACTTGAAGCTTCCCTCCTTTAACTTCAACCTTTTAATCACTTTCTCCTCCAAATCTGCCACTCGTGCTGAAAGAGAGAGCTGAAACTTTATAATGACATTTCTGTATATGTTGCCTTTATCATCACAGTATTTGTATCGGATAATGGTGTAGCGTTTGGGATTATATGAGTAGCAAGAACTGCAGTTTGCTTAAGAGGCGGGTCAAAAAATGATGTTTCTCTTGCACTAGATTCTGTTGCTAGTTTTTCACCACCCTTAACAAAATCATTCTTCTGCTTGACATTAGAGGAAGAGCCAGAGTGATTAACTTTTCTCGTTGGAGATGTATGCCTCACAATTTCAAGCTCTAGATAGATGCGTTTCCCTAAAGATTGACTCACTGCAAAAGAAAAAGGCATATATAAAAACTCCTTCCAGTGATACCATGAGAAATGTCTAGAAGGCTATCCACTCACATAATAAGAAAGCTAAACAAATTTGAGATTGGTAAGGGTAATATCAAAACTACAATGAGCCTGAACTTACTGATAAGGCTGTCTGAAGCATCCTCAAGTTTCCTGCCAATTTTCTTTTGAAGCCCCTCGTGACTAATTGTTAACTCAGTTGTTTTCTTCTTTGTCTCTGATGCCTTTTTAAGTATCTTTTTTTCTGAATAAGTTATGGTTGTGCTGTTTTCTGAATAAGTTATGTTTTTTAAAACAAGAAAAAACTAAAAGAAAACTAAAATGAAGCCGGAGAAAGCTCATAAAAAAATAGAAAAATGAGAAAAAAAATTTAAAACTAAAGTAAAGGAACGGAAAGGAAACAAAATTCTTGCAGCCGCCCAAAAGTTGTTGTGAGAAAGGGCAAAGTTGACTGAAAGAATGTTTAATTCACAAAGTTGGGGGTAGAGCAGAAGAAACCACAGAAAAAAGCATACCTGTAGGTTATACTTCGTCCGTAGTGCCCTACGGTAGCTACAAGCATAACATGCAACAAAACATCCAGGTACCCCTAATAGAATGTCAATGCCATCAGTTAAGAAGCAGCAGAAAGTATTGAGAAGAGCCCATAAAATAAAATGGGTCATGCACGACACCGCGAAAGTTCCAGAACCCAAAAACTCAGCATTCCTTCCAAACAGAAAGCAAAAAGTAAGCCAAAAACCAGATTTTAATCCACTAGGTAGCAGTGCTCGCTCTTGCTCAAAATGAAAATTATTATATGTGATAGATACAACATGGTTACTGAAAACACCACCCATATCCTCAACTCAATTCAACCTTTTTCCCAACCACCAATATCCTAAGTGATTGAAATGAAAGAAGTAATATGAATAATTTAAAATGGCACAAGAGAACAGAGGCATCATTCTCACTTGCAAAGAGTGCAAGAAAGAAAAATACCCCAACGACAGGCCCTAATATAGCCTGCTAGGATGCCGAATCAATCTGAGGACATCCATTAAGTGCATGATCCAGGAGTTATGACCTTTAGATATTCCGGTTTGAGAGTATTTGCTTGTTAAACCTATGCACAAGTGAATTAAGAAAAGTTGGAGCGTAGAGCCAAGAAATGCATCTTTGTTGACCGTCTGAAGGGGTATAAGATTATGGTATCCTGATCCTAAATCTCCTAAGTTCTTTATCAACAAGGATGTGACATTTGATGAGTCTTTTATGCTACACTCTCCCAAATAGTGAGATAAAAAATAAAGAGAATGCACTAGAGAAGGTGGAGCTAAAGATTAGAAATTTTTGACAGACCAAAGAAGATTATATTAATAAATCAGAAGGAACAAAAGGATCCAAAGACGAACAAGCAGTACATGAAACAAAGACAAAATTACAATAACCATAGGCTAAAAAAAGAAAATAAGAAATCAGAGCAGCCCAATCTTGTAGAATATATGAGATGGGCACCCTTTGAAAAGCTTCCTTAGCTGAAACCAAAGAGATTCCATATAAATGAGTTTATTCCAAAGAACAGGTCGAGAAAGCAACTGATCCTAAAGATTCTGGAATTCCTCCTAATTCTACACACACCGAAGAACTGCAAAAACACCAGATTGCCATAACACACTAGCATGCTACCCATGCCAAAACCTAATTGCAGCTAAAGAAGGAAAAAATAGGACCACGGCTCACCAAAGCTTCCCCCATCAGGTTGTTCTACAGGAATCAGGTACCATCACAATGAAGGAATAAGTGATTATCAAATTCAGAGGCACCCTTAAACATACATTGCCTCTACTTTGCATTTTCTCTCAAAACCAAATGGCCTTCAGAATTTTGCAGGGCCATGCCTCATGCAGCTCCAGCCCAGCATACTACGTGGAACTACCATAAGCAGCTAAAAATCATGCAATAAAACACAGAAAAATTATTTGAGACAAACTAAAAGGCATGAGCCAGAAGTAAGGCCCGTGCTCAGAGAGTAAAATTAGCACAATACTATGAATCATGGAAGAGCTTATCTGAAACCAAAGTAGCAGCAAATTGAAAAGCGCAATGTCCCTAGAGGAACCGAGAAATTAAACCAAACTTTGCATTTTCTCTCAAGTTTTCTCTTCAGACTCATTCATAAAGGACAAAAAATAACCACCTCAAATCCACTTGATTAAAAATAGCACTAGCAGATGTCTCTCTATCTACAAAATCTCCCATGATAAAAACATCTATGATTTGTGGACACGGACACGAGGTTCAAACATCAATATAGACACCTGGTGTAGGACAGATAGAACTTCAAAATACACGACAAGCGGACACGGCCCTAGATATATAATATCTGAAACTGTATATAAGCATAGATATAAGAAGTTCTAAAAGCTCCAATAATTACTTTTTTTCTAAACATATTTTAAATTGATATAATAACCAAACCTTTTAGGGATTTTGGTAAATTAGTTGACCTTCTACAAAGCAAAATCGTAATGCCTTTCTAGAAACTCTACTGTCCTGTGTCCACACATGTCAACATGCACGCTCATCACAGCTACTTTTACATAATTTTTCGTGTTCCCCAAATCATATAAAAATATTGTAATAAAAAAATAAAGCTTACTGTAAGTTGCTATGCACAAAACTTTTCTTTGCTCCTTTACGTGAATTAAATCAAGATAATCAACTGAAATTTCAAACTACAGAGCCTAAGTGTACAGAAAATAGCATGCAAGACAGTGGTGGCATATTCCTTTTCCCCTGTTTTCTTCATTATGATAAGAGTACAAGGGAGTTGGTCCATACAGCTGATTTCTCATAGCATCCACGTCTAGAAAACAGGAGTATTTCAAAACCAACTTTACTGCTGCCTTTGCTCGATCCAGGTAAAGCAAGCCCATTAATACTGACAGTACAGGTGATGAGTCATGTTCACCACACGCCATTCGGATATATATATATATATATATATATATATATGTGTGTGTGTGTGTGTGTGTGTGAGTGTGTGTGTGTGTGTTGAATGATGGCCTTTTCTCCTTTTAGACACATTTACTTAAGTTGCACTTTGTCAATAAGCAAGCCTCACTCATATTCTCTTCTTTTCGCTTTCTGTTTCCAGAAATCGGTTACGTGAAGGACCTACTCCCCCAAGAGTAGCCCCCGAACCTTGATAAAGCTAGTATTGGTCATGTACATCCCATACGACTATGGTATAAATGAAGGGACTTAAAAGCTAGAGCCTATTTCAGGCAGTAAAACGTCTATGACTGGAACTGTGCTATCTTAGTTAATACCATCAAAGAAATTATGACAAACATACCAGCTAAAATACAAACTACTATAACCCCAAAAAAGGTCTAAAATACTGGTATGCATACTCAACTAGAAGATTTCAATTACATTTCTGTCATAAAAACATCCAAACTGTCTAGAATATGTGGTTCATGTAAAGGAAACCATTTCCCTCTCCTCTTAAATAATACAGCTGTTTCATGAGGTTTTCCTAGTTGTTCTGTTTCAAACATTTTCAGAAGATAAACTTGGTCCATCTAACAACATTTAACAGACCATTCACATCCTTACATAAATAAGGTAATTCACAAATAGGATAAAACCACTTCACTCGCAATAGCTTGTTGGTGATAATAGATAAATATGCGCATCTGTTGCAATTCATCATGTAATTGAAGGTGGCCATTCTGAAGGTGGGACACTATGAAATTATGTCCAGTATCTCAATATCCCTATGGAATTGTTGAATCTTTTTGCATTGGTTACATTTCCATATCTTGATAGCATTGTAATACATTGATTCCAATAAGAGTAGTACTAGATCTGTGGGATGAAATGAAATCACAAAGAACCAACCCCCCACCCTCCTTATCGGTTGTACAGAAGATGGTACTACATATAACATAAAGGTATGACATTATAAAAATTAATAGGTTTTCAAGGTAACTGACATCACACAAGCACACAAAAAAGAAAAGAGAGAGAAAGACACACAAGATTCTTGGTAAACAACATTACCTTCAAGCTTTCCACTTCTGCAGTCAGACTCTCAATCTTTTCCATATCTTCTACAGGAACTGGAGTTTCTTTGACGATAGAAGATGCTTCCTCAAATACTTTCTGTGCAGCCTCACGTTCCTTAATAACTAATGCATTTGCTTCATCAACTTTGCTTTGCATCGCTTGCAAGGAATTCTGCAACGTCACAATCTCTTGCCCTTTTTCCTCTTCCAAGTCAGTCTGCGCCACATGGCATTCAACTTAGTAAGTTTTACTTCAGCCATCGAACTTTTCCATACTTAATAGGGTAATATGTTTGGCCTCTACCGCTAATTGAGGATTCCAAGCTACTGTCAATAGGTATTATGAAGGAACAGAGAACCTTTTTTCGGGAAATTTGAGGTTTAAATTTTGTAATCATGAGTAATTGAACAAATTTAAGTATCTTTAGATGACAGGATATAATTGTCTCCACAATGGATCAAAACTACCTTCCACCTGTTTAAATTTTCCAACTGTAAACGCCATGTGAGCTCTTCCACCTGTTTTTCAAGCTTATCCTTTGCTTGTTGCAGTGCACCTGTTTCTCTTGTGGCCTACAAATGTAGAAATGAGCAAATAGGAAATTAGGAATTCAAATATGAGTAAGTGTGTGTTTGTGCATGTCTATGTTTCTGTTGTGAGGTGTGTGTGTGTGTGTGAGAGAGAGAGAGAGAGAGAGAGAGTTTTTTTCGTTGATACTAATTATATTCTGATGGTGCATCTAGTACATATACTATGCAGTGTACATAAACATGGGCTGTTCCCGAATAAAAATCCTCTAGTTTTATTCATATATCCTGCTCAATTTTGGTGTCTAATATTATTGTATATCTTTGAACAAAATGTATATAGCCATCTGGTATGGGATCACTTGAATACTTCATTCTAACATGGATAGCCATTAATGAAACGTCATGGAGGCGATCTACAAGAGTTCAAGTTATTTTGTTGTCAACTAAAAAACAAAAGCAAACACCAAAAAATACTGTAAAAGATGTTAAGCTTTACCTTGTAATTAGATTCACAAACTTAAAAGTAGCAATTATCATCCAAGAAATTAAAAATGAAAGACAAAATATATGATCAATTAAATTTCTCTATGCATCAGAACACCAGGCGTACCATCTTTAGTTTCCGGAGCTCTTTCCTAGCAACTCTCCCCCTCCAACTGCATTGCGTAACAACTGTTGCCCATTTCAGTTTCTTATAGTACGAAACCGCTCTATAACCACGCCAGTGGGCCTGCAAGCATCACTTCAAGTTAAAACACAATGAAGTGACACTCGGAAGCAACATAAGAGTACCAGATGGTAACATGTATATTTATTGCTGCTTTAGTTTGCTTTCTAAATCTGAATTCATGGCAAGCAGCCATTGCACGAAAACCAGCCTGTAAGAGAATGACTGAGATCTTAAGCTTGCTGTAGGACGTCCTTGATGAGTGTCCACAATATTTGGTCTGAATTTTGAGCGAAGCAGCATTCCGTCTCTTATTTTCATATAACTTAAAAGCAAGTTTACCTAGTAAACACAAGAGAGAGAGAGAGAGAGAGAGAGATTATAAACTTGTATATAGTAAAAAAGAAGAAAAAGTAGGCAGTCAATTCGACGCCTAGACTGCCAAACAGCTCAAGCACAAAGACAAAGTGCTTGCGATAGGCGTATTTAGTATATTCCACCAGTATACCTAGGGGAATGGCAATACTCTCTAGCAAAACATTCTATGGTACAAAGTTTTTCTGAAAGACAAACCTCTTCATAAAGATTGTAAGGAAACTGCTGCCTGCAGTAAAGCAACAAAATGTTTCCTAGTAATATGAGTTCTTATCTTCCGTTGAATAGTCTTGGCAGCATTGTTAAGCTTTTGTGCTCTCCGTGCATCTAATTCAGCCATCTGACCAGGAAACTCTAGGAAACTAGACTGACCAGCAATTTCAGCCGCAGAAAGGTCCTGAACTATCAGCTGGAAAGGACCAGGACTGAAGGAAGAGAAGGTCTCTGGAGTTGAAGCGGGGGCTGGGAAAGTGAGATCAGAGTCGGTGGATGTAGTATCGGAGGAAGAGGACGTAGCATCACCAAAACCATCTCTAATAATGAGTCCTGAGGTTGAACTCGAATTGGACGAGGCACACAACATACTTTTCAGCTCCAAAAATTGGTCTGACATGCTGTATATCATCCTGAGGAACACTAGATATATGTGGCATTAGTCAAAATGACATATGGAGACATTGAAGCTGAACTTAGATAGAAGTAACTCCTACAGCTAATTGCAAATATCTATATCAGGAACTGAGACGGATCAAATGAAATTTAGTCAATGCTTTGTGAGCTATTTATCTCGGCTGGGTAAAACTTGGTCAATGCTTTACGTATCTAACTTTTACATGTTATGGAACTGAAGATTCACAAGTCACCCAGCCCTGCCTTCTGCAAGGCAAGAACTCAATTACTAAACAAGAAACGTGATATCAGAGGTAGTTTCTTCTCATACTAGCTTCTGAAACACGACTTCATGCTCTATTTCCAACACAATTTTGCTACTTAACACAGTCATTAGTTAATTGCAATGGAGTTCACACCAGCTGCTTTATCACATTAGGCAAATTGGAGTGGAAAAGTTTATTCATAGATATTCTAATGTTCCATAGATAGGTACATTCCGTTTTGTTTCCCTATCAGGCATGAGGTTCCTCTTTAAGAAAGTCCCCGAGAGGACTTAGAGACATTTGAAAGAAAAAGGAAAGTCCACGAAGAGTCGGACAGCCGAGGAGACCATTGAAGGTCATACTATGCCTCTGGGGGACTCTCAATTAGTCACATTGGGCCTTGAAGTTAGCCCGTTTAGCCTCGACAAAATTTTTCTCTATCAACGGTGTGTCGAAGTTTTCGATTGACGAGGTGGAAATGGCTTTGGAAATGAAAAAGACCTCAAAAGAATCCCGAACAATTAGAGGAACGGAGAACTTATCTCCCACAATAAGCATCTATTACTTTCTTTCTAATTGGGAGCGAAGTGAAAGAAAGGATTTTTGGGCTGCAACCACAGACTATTTGTAATGAATTTGGATAATTCAAAATCACATAAGAGATGCAGTTCTAATTCAGGCTATAGCCCGTGGCAGCTCCTGACTTTGCCGTGCATGACCAAACTAGATTTCGAAGTTCTATCTTATTATCTCCGAGACAAACACCAAAAGCAAAATATTGATACAAATTATAGAGCTACTGACTGCTACCACACCAATGATCACACAGAACATGAAACAAAAATATACATATACATCAAATAGTCAGGAGGTAATAGTATTCCATTTTCAAAGTCCTATTTTACCAAGATACTACTGCTCAGTAGTTTGTTCAAGCAAATGGGGTTTAACCAAGACTTAAAACAGTTAAGTCTATGAGGTTGATCGTCTGCTAAAGTTCATTGACCCCTTTCCCCTCTCTATCAAAGTCATTTATCTACTCAATTCAACCATATCATGTCAAAATATATAATAAACCAAAAGACCCATGTTGGCAGCTTAATTGAATTTGATGGAAATCCCTAGTCCTAATTGAACTCTAGTGCAAAATCAACCCAAATACAACAGTAAAACCCACATAAGAAGAAAAGGAGATTACACAAGAATTGCACCAACCAACCAACCAAATTGTGAATAAAACCCTAGAATTAACTCTGTTCTTGTGGAATTAGAATTAAAGATCAATGCCAACAATAATTAAAAGATCAAAATTCTTGTGTTAGAGAGAGAAAGTGGGTGAGAGAGATGGAGAGAAATTAAGAATGGGCAGCGTTACCCCCAAACACCCAAATATGATTTGTATGCGTGTATGTGTGTGTTGAGCGAGAGAGAGACAGAGACAGAGACAGAGAGGAGGAGAGAGATGCAAGAAGGAGGGAGGCGTACCTAGCTACTGACCGGAGCTATGCTCGCGCCGGAGGACTACAGTTGTGACGGCGGACTGTGGCAATTGAGAGATACAGAGTGCTTCAATGGAGACGGTGAAAGAGGTGATCGTTTGAGTTTTGAGTGAGAAAGAGACGATGGGTTTTGACTTCTGAGTACTTTTTGATCGGTTTTTCCCGTCATCTCCGTAATTAAAAATATGTTTTGCAATGAAATCACCCAGCAGCTGAATACTCACGATGAACTTATTAGTCGACGATAGTCTTAATTTTGTCGGTAATTTAATCTTTTCAATTCCCGCGCGCGCCAAAAAAGTGCGCTCAATTTTTCGGCCTTCATTTGCCGACAAAAAAAAAAATAGGTTCGCCGCTAATGAGCCATATTTGCAGACGAAATTAATTTTGTAGTCAATAATTCTGTATTAACTACAAAATTATAATTTTGTACTCCCTCCGTTCCTAAATTATTGTCTTTTTTTTCTTTTTCGTCCGTCCCAAAATAATTGTCTTGTTTGAAACTTTCCTTTTTAGAACATCACTTTTACTATTTTACCCTTACTTTTTCTTCTTACTTTAATTATGGGCCACATACACATGGATATTAAAGGAAACAACACACTTTTTCAATACTATTCTAATATTAATAATCAAGTCAATTGAGTTTTCTTAATCTGTGTGCCGGGTCAACCCAGACAATAATTTAGGGACGGAGGGAGTAGTAAAAACACATATTTTTACTACGAATTTAATTTTATAGACAAAAAATCGTAGCAAATTCATCATTTAATTTTGGCGTTTTGAAGGTGAATTTGACCATTTTTATACGAAAATTTGATTTGAATATATCTAATATTTTCAAATTTATAAAATGTTTGGTTCATAGATTGGGTTTGAGTAGTTCTTAAACAAAATGGATGTATGCCAACTAGGATTAAAATAATGGTCAAATTGATTGTGAAAAGTCGAACTCAGACTTTTTTAAGGGACTGAGGGTTTATATTGTGGTAAGCGAGTTCTCACACAACCATACATGACAGTTGTGATTGAACTTCATGAATGCTTTTTAACCTCAACGGTTTGTTTCTCTCTTGTTTTGTCGCTGTGTAGATGTATGTTACATTGTTACTCCTCTGGATACAGATATTTACTCGATTCCAAGGGTTCTTGCACCAATGCCTCAAAAGGTACAATGTTTACTCTGCATTCTATCGTTAAGGATGGATGTAGCTAGTCTCCCACAGTTGCTAACGTGTGATACAGATGTATTTTTGTTTATTCTACTGATAATTAGACTTCTGATTGTCCTTCAGTTCAAGTGTGTTGTATTTATTAACTTAGTGATGGCATTCGATGTTCGAAGAGTGATTATGGCTGCTACAACATTACGGAGCCTCCCATTGATGCACCTAGAGATCCTATGTATAAATCAGAGTGGGAGGTCATGAAGGTATTCGTTTATCGCTGCATCTTTCTTCTTTTAGCGGAAAAATATTAAAAAATGATAAAGTATATCTTTCATCAGTTCATTATTGTACTACATCTTGTTTTAGTTCAGTTTCAGTAACTTGGGAGTGTGCCTAATTTGAGTTAGATTAGGCTTTTGTATTTCGAGAGGTTTTTGTTGGTGTTGTTTTGGGTTTAGTTTGGGTGTTTGATGTAATGGGTGTTAATTGTTGTTTGATCATATCATATTTCCAATTAACTTGGCTGATCAATAAAGAGAGAAAGAAAAAAGAAAGAAACACTTGGGTGCTTGGGTAGTTGCCAATATGGCATTTATGTATACAACTATACATCAATTTTTGCCATTCGATAGAGCTTAAAGGTTGCGAATATGGCATTTATGTCAAGTTGTGTGTGTCTGTTTGAGGGATTTAGACGCCGAATGATTCGAAATTGTTCAAATAGTGCACATCATATATTGAGCTTTGACCTCGTATTTAGAGGGATATGCTTATTCATCTCCTTAAGGCATTTGAATTGATATTCAAATTGTGATACAGAAGTATTAGAGCTAGGTCAGTTTTTCTTTTGGAAAATGATATCTCTCATAAGATTCATTGAATCAATATTCATTTTGATTCCTAACCCTTTGCGAACTGTTATATACGATGTTCAAATCTCAATCATTGAACTATGTGAGGAGGTAACTTGAGAAATGGTAATTCGGAGTTTGCCCTTCAAACAGTGCCCAAGGCTATATGAGTTTTTCAATTAGTATTTGTTGAATGGTGAAATTGCTTTTGAGTTTTTTAGATTTACTTGGTTGCATGGAAAATAGAAGTATCAAAATTAAATAGGTATAAGGTTCTTGTGGGGCGGGGTCAATCTTGAAAGCCTTTTAAAAATGGTGCTGGAGATGTAATTTTTGTTAGAAAATTTAACCGATGACATGCTTAGAAAGTATGGTGGGAATGTTTGTACTTCCTCCATTGCGGAAATTAGTCCTTTTCATTTGGGATGTTGTAAATTACAAATGAAGAAAGCTAAAGGATAAGGTTGTGGATGCATGTATCTTTATTCTAGCACAGATTTACCATTGCTAAGGAGTTTATAATGAAAAAGTGAAAGCTTGGATTGCCAACTGTTGGGTTTCTTAGCTTGCAAATCATGGCAGCTGATTTTATGCTAGGTTTATATGTAGGATGTTCTTCACATAAAGAGCACCCGTTGGTGGTGAACTAGATATTGACCTTTCATTAAACTATTTAGATTTGCTTCCGTGTGTACTATGTTTGTTGGCCAGGACAGTGTGTGGATGGGGGGCAGAAAAGGTTCCAGTGGCATTAGATGTCATTCAAGCTTCGCTTTGGTATGGCCATTCAGCCGTAAAAGTATGGACTGCACGATCAACCATCATAATGTAGAATTCCAAATAATGCCTAAGAAGTATATATTTTTTCACTGCTCAGCCCAAGAACCATGATCAAACTGTCTCCTTCCATTTACCCACTAAGAAGTTAGTTTTTGGCCAAACTCAATTGTTTTCGGCTTGCTGCAGGAGTTTAGCCCAGTAGAACTAGGGATTGTCTAAACTTCCAATCTGACATGGTTGCTTGAGCAAGGTTCAAAGAACACGTATAGTTTCTAGATATAGTTTGTTCTCATTCCTTAAATTTATTTAATTTTGAACGTAATTCTCATTTCACTTTATGTTTTCTGATTAACTCAATTTCGTATTTTGGATGTAACGTAACTAGTTTTCCCTTCATTGAAGGTTTTCTTGACAAAGCACTATAGGAACCAACGGTTGGGCGATTCAGAGTTCGTGCTAGACTTTGAGGAGATTTATGTTATTGATTCAAAAGAAAAGTCAATTACAAGGGCGAGAGTCTTGGTAAGTACCAATTATGCTGTTATGAACTGCTTTTACCCCCTTCATACGTGGCCGCCTTCTTGGCAGGGCACATATAATGTATTTTCTACTTCATAGATGCTCAACGCTTTTGTAATGGTTGAAGCAGGGTAACAGATCTGTTCCCCCCTTTACTGGAGCCACCCTTTGATATCCTTAACCCCTTGTTTGAAACATTAACCATGCATTTGAAGACTCAATAGTTTTGGGGGTATTTTTGCTTTGGAAAATTTGTTGAACCTCTACAATCTTTTACAATTTCACCTACTAAGCAGCATATGAGCGGTTAAGTCCTCTTTAAGCAACCTTTAAATCATAAAGTTGATTTTGTCCAACGCACTAAACCTTGTTATATAATAGACTTAATAGCGTACTTTTTGATTTGTTGAGAATCACATGTTTTGTCTTCATTTAACAAAGATAGCTGCTAGTATGTAAACCTGTAATATATGGCCTTTTTTCTACTTTTCTTCTATTCAGTGTGAAGTTAATTATGATGACGCAAGACCTGGATTTGTTGAATCTCTCTCTCTCTGTCTCTCAATGGGTATGTATGTTGAATTTCTAATTAGCATTGTTACTTAATCAGGTCACAGTTCCAGAAGGAAGAAACAGGGATAGAAAGAAAGATTTGTTTGTTGTTCGGGGAGATTCTTTCAAAATAATCCCATTGGTAAATATTCTGATAAAAAGTTCTTGTAATTTCAGTTTGTGCCTGTTAGATCTTGGCTTATAATTATTTATTTTCTTCATCAAATTCCAGAGTGAGAAAGAAGATCCTACCACAGTGATACAGAAGGAAGAGTGGAACAAAACTAGACAAGACATGGAAAGACACCTTCGAAAGCTACGGGACTTCAACGTTTCAAACTGGTTCTAGCTAAGGAAGTACTCAAATTCAATTATGGGGATTTTTTCTGAAGACAATATATGCCATAAGCATGTTATTTCTTTTTTCGAGGGCTCCTTGGATGATACGTCTTTTAGCGCATTCGAGATTTCCCCGAAGCAATGTTGAAAGCAT
Source organism: Platycodon grandiflorus (assembly GCA_016624345.1). NCBI lineage: Eukaryota > Viridiplantae > Streptophyta > Magnoliopsida > Asterales > Campanulaceae > Platycodon > Platycodon grandiflorus. The sequence continues at coordinate 19,665,559 of CM028364.1, read as the reverse complement.
GGCATTTGTGGTTCTTGATTGGTTCCACGAGATTTCCCGTGAAGCAATGTAGAAAGCATTTTCATTGGGGCGAAACTTTGTACTTAGAGGGGATTGTTGTGCATTCAAGATTGAGATGACAAAGGCTTTTAGCTCTTCTTCAAGGGTGTCCTTATATTTCAAAGATGAAACTTGGCTCGGGCCGACTTTCAGGATTATAATGGCAACATTTTTCGCACCTGTTAGTATCCGGAAGTAGAAATACAAGTCTTTGTTTGATTAATGATAATGTGATGCTTACGCCCATGGAAGGTTAGTATCCAATGGTAGTAGGTGAGCACTTATAAGACACACACAAGTCCCATATTTACCGGATGTGGGATATCACAACCATGCTTTGGCTACCACTGCGTTGGTTCTGTTTTCTCAATTGGGAAATTAGATTATACTTGACCACTCCACAATTAATTTGTGACAACATGTAGGTAGTCCACATCACATGTCCTGTAATCATGTCTTCCGACCTCGCTTTCGACATATAGAGATCAATTACCACTTTATTGGCAAGCTTCAACAGACGTAGTTTCCTTGAAGTATTTTATATTGACTCAATATCAATTGGCCGATGTGTTTACTAGGAGACTTACAAAACCATGGCTGGACCTTCTCACCAACAAGCTGCAGCTAACACTCAGTTCCTCCGCTTGGCATGTGGAGGGGTGATAGCGAAAATACTCGAATAATATAATATACTTTAATTATTTTGTTTTTATATAATTAATGATGTAAATAGATTAGGAAATGTCCATATATTAGGATTAGGATTAGGATTAGATAGTGTGTGGTGAGAAGTTGAAAGTAGCTTGAAAGCGGGCGTGGGCTAGGCCTACACCAGTTTTGGATTGTAGCAGTAGCAGACGTTCCTTCTTAAACCAATTGATGCTAGAATGAGTTAGTTCCTCAAGTTATGTCCTAGTCATATTTAGTCAATGTGGATGCTCTAATTCTAATTAACACGCCTCCTCATGTATGACCTGAGCATTAGGTAAAGGGTTGAGCATGTGGAACTTTAAAAGAGAGAGGAGTATTAGATAGAAGGTACAAGTAGTACAAGCAATAGTAGAGAGATTAGCAACAACTGTGGATCGACATTGACAAATGCGAGGGTGCGCTTTGCCTAAACTAGTTCTTAATTGCATTGAAGTTAATTCTGTCATTTTTAGTTAAGGTGTGTAGCGATAAGTATGGATTGACCCGCTTTGGTACCATGTAACAAAATTATAGATAAAGTGAGAAGTTGAAAGACACCCAAATGTCAGCCCAAACCCGTTCTTAATTGTATTGGTGCTAATTCCGTCATTTGTAGTCAATGTAAGTAGTGGCAAGTATGTATCCACCTGCACTGATCTTCCCATCCCAAAATAAGTCCCTTTATTGAATAGAATTATATAATTATTTGGTCCTTCGATTTTACCAAATCTATGCATTTGGTCTCTTTGCTCTAAAAAAATGCAATCTGGTCACTCAATTTGCATTTCGTTAAGAGATTCCCACTTTTTTCCGTTACCGTCTATTTTTAAAAAAAATGCCTAAACTACCCTCTCTTCATCTTCTCTCTATTTCCCCTCATCTTCTTCTTCAACCTCCCCTGTTTTTGAAATACAAATATAGCAGTAACCCATAAAATAAAAAAATCCAAAACCTCTTTCAAAATCTCTTTTCTCTCTCCTCCCTCACAACCTACCGAAATTCAAAACCCAAAATCGTTTAAACTATTTCCTTTGAAGGTACTGCCTTTTGCTTCCTCCAATTAGAAATGGATTCGAAAATTTTGAGGATTTTTTTTCCTTGTGTTTTTGTCTCTCTTTCTGGGTGGGTGTTTGGTTGGTTGGGGCATTAGAATTAAACCATTCCTCTCTCTCTCTCTACAAAGCAGCCATGCCGGGATTGGTGTCGATTAAAACTCCATCGGAGGCTCCACCGCTACGAGTCACCGTCCCCGACGACACTAACTCGATCCAACCACCACAAGATCCGACACTCCACCGACCGATCCGAATCCATTAACCCGAAACTAACCTCACCAGTGCCCCGACGGCCTCCATCTCCCTCTCCATCCACCTCGCGCGCCAAGCTATCACCGGATCGGAGCTCCGGAAAGAAGAAATCGCCGAAAAAGCAGACCGTAATCGATGAATTGTCGTTAGACAATCCAGATCTCGGCCCGTTCCTTCTCAAACAATTCGTAATCAATGAATCGTCGTTAGACAATCCAACTCTTCACACAGTTTTCGAGCTCGCCGCTTCGGTTGTCCCCGAAAATGGCTGGTCGCAGCGGCGGAGATGGCGGAAGAAGCAGTGGCGAAGACGGAGGAAGCTGGGCTTAGGCTCCATGTGCTGTAAAGAAAATGTGTTTTAGTATGTGTGTGTGTGAAATTGTGTATATAGAGGGCAAATTAACAAAATCCGAAAATATAGTTTTGGGTTTTGAATTTCTGTAGGTTGTGAAGGAGGAGAGAGAAAGATTTTGAAAGAGAAAAAACAGGGGAGGTTGAAGAAGAAGATAGGGGAAATAGGGAGAAGAGGAAGAGAGGGTAGTTTAGGCATTTTTTTAAAAATAGACAGTAACGGAGGAAAGGTGAAATCTCTTAACGAAATGCAAATCAAGTGACTAGATTGCATTTTTTTGGAGCAGAGGGACCAAACGCATAGATTTGGTAAAAGCGAGGGACCAAATAATTATATAATTCTATTGAATATACACGAATTTAAGAAAGTGTTTTACTATATGTTATTTTTCTTTAATGCCCCTGATCACTTTATCAATAGTTGTGTCAATTAATGAGATCACTTATTTTTCTATCTTACAAACAAGAATGACACAATAGACAATTAACTTGAAAAAAATTTTCAAGATATAAAAAAATAATTATTTTGGGATATTTCAAAAAGAAATAAGGGATACTTATTTTGGGACGGAGGGAGTATAAAATTAGATTACGAGAGAAGTCGAAAGAAACCAAAATGCGAAATTTACTGATTGTTTTGGAGCTAATTCCGTCATTTTAATCAATGTAAGCAAGCAGCGACAAGCGTGGCTCTGATGATACCATCCCATGTAACAAAATAAAATAACGTGAGAGGTTGAAATTAAGAAGCCCAATTGCTTGTCCCAAATCAGTTGGTCATTGTATTATATATATATATATATATATATATATATATATATATATATGTAGCTAATTCTATATATATCGTTTTAAGTCTTTGTACGTACGTAGGGTAGTAGCAGTTGTAATAATCTGCCTACACATGAAGAGATCATACCCAAAAGTTCCTAAGACTTAAACCTAAGTAGTTGGGTTGGCTTTGTCAAATGAAAACTCATAAATATGTACCCAAAAAAAAAATTTTTAAAAATCAAACCCCATAAATAAACCATCATTATTGAGACACTTCGAAAGTTTCTTGTTTACAATCTTAGAATAGATAATATGGAAACAGAATACAGTACCACTTTTAACATGAGTAATGCCAAGCCAACAAAAATGAGGATAAAATTTTAGTAGGTTAATATTTATCGGTTACTCACTTTGTTCTAGGCGAAGAGTTCACTATTCTATTTTTGAATGTTTTATTTAAAGAATTCACTTTAAAAAATTATGCCTATAATTTTTGTAACATTTTCAAATTTACCCTCCACATTGATGTAAACATGTTGACTATACTCAAGCATTTTTGTAATTATGATTAATTCTAATAATACTTATACATCCCTTAATTATTAAACTTTTTAAAAGTGGACTCTTCGTGTAAAACGGCCAGACTATTTAATTAATACGTCCCCCGTAATTACTAAATGATGTGACTTACTGTTCTAATTAATCAATGGTTGTTTGTACTATTCTGTGGGTTTCTGCATTAGTGATTAGTCTCTCTCTCTTCACATTCTTGAAGAAAGAAAGAGTGAGAAAGAGAAGGAAATCAAGAGATGGGGGGAGGGAAGATAGAGATAAAGAGGATAGAGCAAGCAATAGGCAGGTGACATATTCAAAGAGGAGGAATGGGATCATCAAGAAAGCCAAGGAAATCACAGTTCTCTGTGATGCTAAAGTCTCTCTTGTCATCTTTTCTAGCTCTGGCAAGATCACTGACTACTGCGGCCCTTCTACCAAGTATATATGTACATGTTAATTTCTTGATTAATTACTTCCCTCATTTCTATGATCTTTATTTTATTTATTTATTTATTTTTCCTATATATGTGAAGTTTAATTCAGATGTTGGATGTATATCAAAAGCATTCTGGTAAGAGGTTGTGGGATGCTAAGCATGAGGTTCTCTCTCTCTCTCTCTCTCTCTCCCCCCCCCCCTAGATCTCTTCTTGATCCTCTCTCTCTCTCTCTCTCTCTCTCTCTCTACACCAAACAACCCTTTTGTCCATCATTTTTCCCTGTTAAGCAACTGGGTTTTTGACTTCTCCTTTGGTAAGTTTGAAATGAGGTCTTTGCTAAAAGTTTGTCAAGTCAATTGATTCATGAATTCTATGATCAGATCTACATATAGGATGAAATCTTTTCTCTCTAGGTCTTAATTTGCTGCTATTATTATTTGTTTTGTTTGTTCTAAAAAAAAAAAATTCAATACAAACCCTAGAACACAAAAACCTAGCTGTATCATGAGATGTTACATCCATATGTCTAGATCTGGTAGTAAAATGTTATTCTCTCTTACCCTTTCTCTGCAAATTTTGTTAAGTCTTTTTATTTGATATTTACTTAGCTACTAGCTCTATAAATAGCTAGGGCTTGCATTCAATCATTCATTCATTCCCTAGAAAGATCTATCAATGGACTATCAGTTCTTTTGTGTTCCTTGTTCAATCAAAAGAGCTTGACAAAAATGCAAGTCAATGGAGTATTCCTTATTACCTTTTCTCAAGAAATTATTTCCTCTCGATTTTAAAATGAGTGTTTATTTTTATTAATTATTATGAACAAATAAATACTTATTAGAGGAGAGAGGGAGTGGTTGATATGTATTATTTTATTAATGAATCTATATATTAATTTTTCCTTCAATAACATGTATTATTTGTATTGGTTTTGAAAAATATCTATATGACATATACTTAACACTACTATAATTTTGCTTAATGTATATGATATATTGTTTTTTTTTTTGGGGCTGTTACAATATTAATAACAAACTAAACAATCAACAGGATCTCAACAATGAAATTGAAAGAATTAGGAAAGAGAATTCTAGCCTGCAGACTGAGCTAAGGTAGAATGCACACTCTCTCTCTCTCAATATTTATGTCCCTAAGCTTATTGCAGAAACTTGAAGGGGGGAAGAAATCAATTCTTTGCATTACAAAGAACTGATGACCATTGAAAATGGCCTTGAGAAAGGGCTTGAGAATATTCACGAGAAGAACGCAAGTCTCCTCCTTAATTTACAACACACACACACACAAACACACACACATATATAGTTTAAGCTCTGAGGTTGCTTCGAATCAGCAAAGAACGTTGTGTCCTACGATGATGAATTGTACATTGCTTTGGCATAAGGTATTCTCGTACTTCTCTAATTTTTATTTTCTTTTCTTTCCCGGCCCCTAATAGATGGACTACTACAATATGAAGAAAAAGAAAAAAAATGTAAGGAGGAGGCCCATTACTTCATGGTTAATTGTGTCTAGTTTTATATTAATAATCAAATATTTATATCTCAATATATGTGTAATTACGTATCTACTAGTAGAAAATACGTATAATTTATACTGATATATTGTTGGCTGAATTAAAACTGGTCATCAGGAACAATTTCTGGATGAACAGAATAAGCGCCTTATGTATGTCTTGGTAAGTTCATTTTCTCTTTCTCTCCCAAATCTACAGTAACAAAGTAATACAAGTATAAAATTACAGTTTTACTTATTTATACCTCCTAACTTGCACTTAAGTTATTTCTCTTTTTAAAAATGAGAGTTGATCACGCCAAAATGAATATAGGTGACCACGTTAGATCCACGTGTATAGTTAGTTAACAGGTCGGATGCCCTGGCTCTCAAAAGGCTCGTCTTTCATGGAACTTGGCTATTGCAGGATGCCTGTGACTTCAATGAATAACAGAGAAAACACCGTCAGGGAGTGTCGGGGGTTTGACTCGACTATTACCCTCAGGCGTAAGAATCAGCACTGTGATAAAAATGAGGAAAATGGTTGGTGTTTAATGCCAACGATCTTCTAATGATCACTAAAATTGTAGAGTAATTGTGTGTATTGTTAGCAAATGTTTAATGCAAACAGACAATGCTCTGGTGTATTTTTAGGAGTAAATGTGTCTTAGCCATAAATGAAGGTGATACCTGCTATTTATAGTTGAGGTGGCATGTAGATGGTATGAATTTGGTCACTTGAATACTTGGGATTAGACTGCTCATTAATGAGGCGAGTCTTCTGTCAGTATAAAGTAGATAAATAGAAGTTTCCTTCTTGGGAGGAGGAAGAGCTCATAAATGCCGTCGTAGCTTCATTAAGAAGGAAAATCTTCCTCCAATGAGAATGTCTTGCCTCTTCTAGGATAAGTGCTAACATGCAGTAGGCATTGAATGCATGATGTTGACTCTTGTGCGAGGAAGATGGAAACTCGTCTCTGAGGTGACTAAAGCAGAGACGAGGATGATCCTGGTCTATGGCTAGGACCTTCCAGAACATAAGACTTCGACACATACTTTTAGATGCCAAGCTCGTTGAAGACCTCGGTTGGGGACCTAGGCTAAGAATCTCGGCTGGGGACCTCGACTGGAAACCTCGGATGATCATTGTCAACATGGATCTTGGACCCACCTGAGGTTGACATAGAAGACACGTAGAATGGGTATTTGGGAGGATCCCATTAAGAGTATTTTTTAATACAAACAAAAGAGGAAAGTGAAACTAATTTTTGGGAATGGAGGTTAATACCAAATTAGATGAGCCTTGACCTTTGTTAATTCCAAATCTAGTAACAAAATGTTGTGACTATGTAGGTTCTCTGAGAGGATTATCAACAAGTTTTCTTCCTTTACATTTTTAGTCTAATACGAAACCCTATTTTTGATTCAAATGAAAAACAAACAGTAGTCTTTTCGCAACGCCAAATTGATCATTTATTCTTGCATTGGTGATCATGGCAGCAACAAGAAGCAGGATTAATGGGAGACAATGGAGGAGAGATAGATGAGGACACATATCAACAAGGAGGATCACTGATCAACAACTACCAATACGAACTGCCCTTTGCCTTGCTCAAGATGGATGGATATTAACCGCGACTAATCCATGACCAAAGACTCGATTAATTGTACTCTCAATTTTAATACTTCTATATATTACTCAAATACTTAAGCTAATTAATCTCTAATTAAGGCTAAAATGATCATTTCTCAAGCTAGCCATCCATATATTTCATATATGCTTCTCAAAATTCTAACCTACTCTTCATATATACGTGTGTTGCTGTGAGTAATATGATTTTTGTCGAAAATGCTTCCTCTTAGTAATTTCTTGAATACGATGGTAAATATATACAATTCTATCGCATTAATACCCAAGTTTATATATCCTTATGACGTTAAATTTAAAAGCAATGCTACCATCTAAAATTTAGCAATAAATTTGGTTTACATCATGAAATAAAGTGTTGTACCATAATTGTAATGCACAAAATTTAATACATGGTGTAAATCATTCTTTTTCCAAACTTAATGTAAGAAAAATTATTTGACAATTGATATTTCAAGTTCGAGCTTGTGGTATTCCTACGAGCTTTAGTATTAGTGTCGTTGGATGATTTTAATACAAATTTAATATTTAAATGTTGTTAACTTGGCGATGACTTGGAATGTCAGTGTCCATTATTTAGAAAATGACAAATTTGATCTGACCGTTAAAATATCTAAGTAATTAAATTTGATCTGGTGGTACTAGCAAGAAAACTTGTACAAATATCACAAGCTTAAACTCGTAATATCACACCTCGAACTATTTTCATCTTCAATATTTTTTTTAAAAAAAGTCAAATATTGACCCACAGTTTGTATGTTAATTTAAATGATTAATATATAATTTGGTCACTGAACTTTCCCACAACTCCTAATTTGGTCTTAGATGTTTCAGTTTTTCTATATTGGTCCTTGAACTCACCTTTTGCTGCTTTATTAGTCCCTCGTGTGGTTAAATCAAACAGAATCGTTAAAAAAGTTTTAAAATAACAAAATTGCCCTTACTTGAATCTAAGTGGGACGCCTAGGTGGAATTATTTATGGCAGGAAGGGATAATATTCTTTCCCTCTCTCTATCCACCTCTCCCTCTCATCCTTATTTTGTTCTCTCTCTCTGACCAAAAAAAATTCTCCTTCTCTCCCTCTCTCTCTATCACACACACACAAAGAGTGATAATTAAACTCAAGTAAGTTTCTTGCCCTTTCCATGTTTGTAAGACCCACTTCGACCAAATCGAACACGTTCCCTTAACAAGATGAAGACCCATAATCTATTGAGCAGTAAGTACTCTACTCATTCCATCTGCCAAATAAAGGTAAAAAATCTACGGTTTCTTCAAGTGTACTCAAAGAAGAAGAGTGGGGGGGGGGATTATCCCTATTCCCTTAACAAGATCAAGACCCATAACCATCATCAATATGATTAAAAAAACACACACACACAAACATATACACAACACAGTAAAGACACTCGTGGTCCAATGTAAAATCCATCAGCATCTCTCACAATTTACAAACCTAAAACATTTCCATTAATGGCACAAAGTTATAATCGGAAACAAGGTCCACAAACAAGTGAAGGAGAAGGTACATTTCTGAATATTTGTTCCAAATTATTGTGAAAGATGAAAAAAAAAAACCATATCAGCTTAGGAAAGAAGATGTAGATAATTCCATCGAGCAGGAGACCTATCTGATGCCCAAACTTTGTGTGCTAACTTCTCTCATCTTCATCAAAAGCATGCATCCAGGAGACAGCAACAACACAAAGCAGCCAAACTGCATTCAAAGTACAAAATCATTAAAATTGGTAGTGGGGCCTTCATACCATGATCTTCGAAGCTAAATTTTGAAGAACTCTGTTCAGGAAGTGAGGAAAGATATTGATCAATGCATGGGGACTTAGGGGAAGAGTGGTTGTTCAATTTTGGTTGATGAATAGGCTTCTGATTTGGGGAAAATGTTGATAAACTTTTCGGTGCATTGTCCAGAAGGAGTAATTTTTCCCTACTATATTATGGGGTCGATTTAATCGAAGTGGGTCTCACAAACAGGGAAAGGGCAAGAAACTTACTTGAGTTTGATTATTACTCTGTGTGTATGTGTGTGTGTGTGTGAGAGAGAGAGAGAGAGAGAGAGAGAGAGAGATTTTTTTTTGGTCAAATAGATAGAACAAAATAATTAAGGATAAGAGGGAGGTGGATAGAGAGAGGGAAAGAATATTATCCCTTCCCACCAAAAATAATTTCACCTAGGCATCCCATTCAGATTCAAGTAAGGGCATTTTGTCATTTTAAACTTTTTAAAACGATTATGTCTGACTTAACGGCACGAGGGACTAATAAAATAACAAAAGGTGAGTTTAAGGACCAATGTAGAAAAACTAAAACATATATGACCAAATTAGAAATTGTAGAAAAGTTCAGGGACCAAATTCAAAGTGAGTTTGGTTACTAGACAAGTAACATCAAAACCTAGTTGGTATAGTTAGAACAACCACAACAATACCTCCCTATATCACAATCTATACACCTCGTTTTCCGTTCAAGTTTCACTTTTTCAACACTCTAAAAATAAATTCACTCCAACAAGCACTCTCTATATAACCCTCTAAAAATTAAATATCTCTCATCTCAACTAACAAACCATTATATTTTTTCTCTTTTATTTATATTTTTCCACCACAATTAAAATAAAATATTTTAAATTTTATATACTACGAAAAATATATTGTACTCTTTCCGTCCCTAAATTATTGTCTTGTTTGACTCGACACACGGATTAACAAAAAATAATTGACTTGACTATTAATATTGATATAATGTGTAGTTTCTTTTAATGTCCATGTGTATATGGCGCATAATTAAAATAGAGAGAAAAGTAAGGGTAAAATGGTAAAAATAATCTCCTAAAAAAGAAAGTTTTAAACAAGCAATTATTTAGGAATAGACAAAAAAATAATAATAATAATTTAGGGACGGAGAGAGTATATTTTAATAATTTTTATTCTAAAATATTAAATAAAAGTATATTGTACTCAAATAAAGTAAAGAAAATGTAGAGGATTTGAGTCACTATTCATGTTAAAACTCCTTCTATATTTAGAGGGTAATTTAATTGATTTTAGAAATAGAGGGTGGACTAGAGGGAACACTGTAAGATCAAAGGAAGATAAAAATCTCTAAAATTGTTTTTAGGGGGTGGTGCGAGGGCTCCGACCATTGACGCCCTTAGGAGTATAAATTTAGGGCTTCCAGCTTGATGGCCCTAAAAAGGCAACTCTTTCATTTTTATTCTTTGCTTTGGTGAGAGCTTGAAGGCCCTAAAAAGGCAACTCTTTTCATTTTTATTCTTTGCTTTGGTGAGGGGACTGATGAGGCATATTACACTTCGTTCTGATTTTACATTTTTGACCATTCAGTTGATTTTTGATTTGACGGTTAAGATTTTATTAGTATATATATACCAGATTAAGTTCCATCAATCAAACCCTAGATAAGGACAAGACCATTAATTAAGGCTCTAAATATGACACGTGTACCTTGGAACAATGGACGACCCCTTGTTATGTACCTGAAACCCTACCTAATTGATCCGTGCTCATACCATAAGTCTCGTCCCCTATATAAGCAATGTTAATTGGTTTTTCAATTTTAAACCAATTTCTATACGTATTATTATCTGTCAAAAAAACAAAAAACCAACATTTGGTAGATATTTCATTTTAAACATAAGCTCACAACTTTGATTTTAATGTAGTTTTAATTTTCATCATCTTACACAAATTAAAAGTTAATAAATACTCCATCCGTCTCCAGTAGCTCCCAACCCAAGCAAAAAAAGATTCACTTTCTATTTTTATTTGTCTCAAAAAAATAGTTTTATTTCTGAATTTTAACCTGTAAAATTATATTATTTTCTTAAAAAAACTCTTTCGTTTTATAAACTCCCTCTGTTCCTAAGAAATAATTCATATTTCCTTTTTTAGGTCATTTCAAATAAAAGTATCAATTTTTTATTCTTTTCTTCTTTTTTTGTGTGTTATGATTACCATTCTTAATTTAATTATTCTTTTAATAGTTGACCTCACTCTCACATGAGCATTTTTGAAAAATGCACGGCATTGTTAAACCTATAATAAAGTAAATTAAATTTTCATAATCTATGTGTCGAGTCAAATTAGACTCTTATTTAAAATTGAAGGGAGTACATACAAAAACTTGTTATATTAGTGCAAATTATATATGAAATATTTAAAAATAAAATTAAAAAATTAAAAAGTTTCACTCATCAAATAAGACTATTTTGTTAGGACGTAGAGAGTAGTATGATTTTGTTATAAATGATCACTTTCATATTTAGAGCCCGTTTGTTCATGCGTTTTGGCCAAAACACAAGGTTAAAACATAGCTTATTCCTTAACTTAGCGTTTTCAATGTTGCAGTAGAAAAAGCTGCGTTTTAAAACGCTGGAATTCCTAGCTTTTTCCCAAAACGCAGATTTTAAAACGCAGTAGGGAATAAAAAATTGCGTTTTGAAATAATATCCCAAACGTATTTATAAAGAAAAAAGCCGCGTTTTAAATAATCTGCATTTTAAAAATGCTGCGTTTTGAAAATGCTACACCAAACAGAAATTTAATCACATTATATATATATAATTGACTTCTTGACTAAGAACTCTCCAAATAAGAGAGAAATTCCACCGAAAGAATTACAATATTCACACAATCTCTCTTCCGTACCTAAAAGAGGAGTTATGATTTATATATAATTATTGTGTCTCCAAAACAATTTCAAATTTCTATAAAAAAAGCCATATTTTTCAATAATTTCCCAGAGCATGCTGATGTTGTTCATGCCCTAACGATGCAAGAGATACATATATGTATAAGCGACAGCCTATTTTTAAACTGTTTGATTTCAGACTGTGACAATATCTTTCAAATGTGGATCACATTATATATATTTACATCATTATAAAAAGAGTACCCAATAAGTTACATACATGTCCTAAATAATTTACCTCTCCAAAGTATGTTAGAGAGACTTGATGTGAATTATATATACCATGGTAGCGGTCACACAATGAGAATGAAATTTTATGTGTAAAAATTCCATTTTAACAACTACAAAGTGGCATGAGAAATATTTAGTAGTTCTGTAGCACAACGTCAGCGGTTAAGAAACATTATAGGGATCTTGAAATTGTTGCCATGAATGTTAAATGAGGTTTAAAAACAACAGTTTTAGAAATTTAGGGTTCAACAATTGCGAGTAGTGCACAGGTTAATTTAGTGGCAGGACTTGCAATCAAGATAATCAATTATAATGTCAATTAAGAGCTCGTTTGGTAGTGTGTTTTGGCCAAAATGGAGCTTATTTGTAAAAATTGTGTTTCAATGCTGCGGCAAAAAAACTGCGTTTTGAAACGCTGAAATTCCCATCTTTTTCCTAAAACACGGATTTAAAACGCTGCTAGGAAAAAAATTGCGTTTTGAAGTGATATCTCAAACACATTTAAAAGAAAAAAGCTACATTTTTAAAAAATATATTTTTTAAAAACCCTGCACCAAACGTGCTCTAAAAATATCATTATTTTGTACACCAAATATATGCTCCTATTTGATGGGGTATCATTACACTGGGGATCCAAAGGGGAGGCTCAGGGGGCATGGCCTCCAAAGTTTTGAAAATGAACATATTTCCTTGTAAATTATTAATAAATTTTGTAAAATGGTATTTTGGCCTCCCAGAAGTAATATATTTATAGTCCTTACCCCTAATATTTTTTTGCTAATTAACAAATTATTATAAATATATCAATATGTGATTTTAAACTTCTTACAAAAATTATATGTTTACAGCGAAAGTTTCTCAACAATAAATTTTTTTTTAGCTACGAGTGATTTCAAATTGTTTTGTAACATTCTATTGCCAAATACACTATTGGCTCTTAAAAAATTCTCAATCCGTTTCTAAATTATTGTCTTTATTTTTTTTTTGTTCTAAAAATTTTGCTTTGTTTCAAGATTTTCTTTTTTAGGAAAAATATTTTTATAATTTTACACTTACTTTTTTTCTACTTTAATAATGATCTTGCACGTATGAAATTTAAAAAAAAATTACATATTATATCAATATTTATAATAAAATTAATTTAGTTTTTATTAATCTGTATGGCCAATCAAATAAAATAATTATTTAGGAACGGAGGTAGTAACTAATTTCGTGGATCAACCATGTAAGAGAGAGAGAGAGAGAGAGGTGTAGAAGATTGACCAAAGGGTAAGAAGATGAGGCTGCTAGGGTTAGGAGAGCAAAATAAGCTAGTTGGGTTGGCATTGTCAAAAACCCATAAACAAACTACTTTTGCTGAGGCTGTTAGAAAGTTTCTTGTCTTGCAACCTATTCTGGAAATCACTTTCCCCACTCTCTTCAATTTATACCTCTTCTTCTTTCTTATCTTTAATAATAATAATTCATTTTCCTCTCTTCTTCACTTCTAGCAAATTAAGAAAGAAGAAACAAAGAGGAGAAGAGATCAGATCAGATCAAAAAATGGGGAGGGGAAAGATAGAGATAAAGAGGATAGAGAACACAAGTAACAGGCAGGTGACCTACTCAAAGAGGAGGAATGGTATCATCAAGAAAGCTAAAGAAATCACTATTCTTTGTGATGCTCAGGTCTCCATTATTATCTATGGCACTTCTGGCAAGATGCATGAGTATTGCAGCCCTAATACCAAGTACTATATATATCTTATCATTATCTCCTCTTTCTAATTTTATAATTGAATTCTTCGATCATACGATGATCTTTCTTTTGATTAATTAATTTTTGGATATTTTCTAATATTATTAATGTGTTGAAATTTGAAGTTTGGCAACCATGCTGGAGAAATACCAAAATCTTTCTGGGATGAAACTCTGGGATGCTAAGCATGAGGTACCACTTTTCACTCACTCTCTTTCTAGATCTCTCTGTGTTTGGGTGTGTGTTGATTATTTTGTGTTATCCTTTTGTCCATTATTTTTTCCTGAAAGAATCTGGTCATTAGCCTTCTCACTCTGTTTGATGTGCTTGATTTTTTTTAGCTAAAAACATGTCAAGTAACTTGAAACATGAATTCTATGTACAGATCTACATATAGGATATGTATATGTCTCTCTCTCTCTAGATCTCTTTCTCTCTCTCTCTCTCTCTCTCTCTCTCTCTCTCTCTCTCTCTCCCCCTCATCTTACATAATTATAATGCTAAGAGAACCTAAGAAGCTATATATATGAGATGTTACATCCATGAACAGATCTGGTAGTTTAATGTTTCTCTCTCTCATCACTTTCCTTGCAAAAACCTAAGTTACTATAACTATCCATTTTTCCTTAACAGATCTACAGATCTAGTTTCTTTCTTACCAAGCTTGTTCTTCAATTCTACTAGTATTACTTTGGTTCTTTGATGATAGCTAAAACTGAACATATATAGAGATAGATCTGCATATATTTGCCTCTTCCCTTGATCCATTTATATACTTGTCTTCATTTTTGTTAACGTTTCTAACATCTATGCTTTAAAAAAAAAAAAAAAAAACTCTCAGAATCTCAACAGTGAAATTGATAGAATCAAGAAGGAAAATGACAATATGCAGATTGAGCTCAGGTAATTTGCTCCCACATCTTTGAATAAAGTTTCTCTCTATTTATAAGTTTCTTTATTCATTAGTTTTTGCTAATGCTGCAGGCACTTGAAGGGTGAAGATATATCATCTTTGAATCACAAAGAACTACAAGCGATTGAAGACGCTCTTGAAAACGGACTTATGAACATTCGTAGCAAAAAGGCGAGCTGTCCATCTCTATCATTTATATACAATTACTAGCTAATGACGAATTTCATATGTATAGTTTCATCTTTTTCTTGTTTTGCCAACCTAAAAAAATAAATATTGATATTTCTTTTGTTTTGATCTTTATCTCTTTATGCGTACAGTCGGACATCCCGAATATGATGAGAAAACATGTATGGTTTAATGACTCTTCGATCGTCTCATAGTTTTTTTTTTTTTCTTTCCGTTTTTTTTTCATATTCAAAACTTTTACTAGAGAAGAGATTTGTTCTGACAACTTAGGATTTTTGTTCTTTGTTTTCTCATATTGCTAGGGGCAAATATTGGAGGAGGAGCAAAGGCACCTCCAGTATATAATGGTACGTAAGCACATCAGCACATTGCATCAATCCGCAACTAATCTTATATATATTTATCTGTGTTTAATGTGCAAATACAATCGATATGAACTCACAAAAATGGTGCTAACCATAGAACTGGATCGAGATTTGGTGTGTGAAGTCTGGGGGGTTAACAATTTTGATCTCGGAAAGCCAATAATGAAACGAAAGGGAAAAAATATCCAATATTTCTGTAATTTAATCGAAGATATGACGATCTTTAATTTTGTTGGTGATGATTTTGTTAGCGTAAATCGTTTAAAAATGCTAAATTCGCTGACTTTTAACTCAGTACAGTAATTATTTTCTCCTTGAAAAATACTGTTCAGTGAAATTGACAAGTTTTATTCATGATTAGATGTGCGTGTAAATACTTCAAGAACTCTGTTTGTAAGTTAAATAATCAGTTGTTTAAGGAACGTACGTAATTTATAGCTTTTTGATTATAGTTATAGAGATACCATTTGAACCCTAATAATTAACTTCTTATTCCGATCCTTTATGCATGACTTAGAATTAAGTTATAAACCGACATGACATGTTTGCTTATACGCAGCAACAAACTGAGATGGCAGCTATGGAAGGGAATGTGGCGGAGATGGAGAATGGATATCATCACAGAATGAGAGACTATAACATTAACCAACCCGCCGATCATCATCATCAGATGCCCTTCTCATTTCGCATTCAGCCGATTCAGCCAAATTTACACGAGCGGATTTGAATGGTTCTTCGTCATGGTGTGGGTTTTACTCTACCTCGCTCTTGCTTGGTGTACTATCTTTGAAGGATAATTAAAACCTCTAAAAATGTTTTTAGGGTTTGTATAATTAATCTCCTTTGGTGAGTTTGTAATAATGCATGAACTTAGTTTCTGGACTATATCGTCTACTAGATATTAATTTGTGGGGGCACTTTGACCTTGTGATATATTGTTATTGTTATAATTAAGCAATCGTGCTATTGGAAAACTATTTTGTGATTTCTTTAAGGTTGTGTTTGACTACTCAATGTTAAATTTTAAAATTGAAATTTGATGAGCAATTTGAGCACCATAAAATTTAAATTGTTCTTCTAATTCTAATTCTGAGCTCTGAAATTAAGCTTCCAAACATAGCCTATGAGTAATATGCTATTATAACAGATTGATTTATAGATTTTGTTTATAACAAACATTAAAATGTTTTACAATATACAATAATGCATAGGTGGGTCTATGGTATATAACTACTAATGCATAGGTGGGTGTTATTGTAAAATACTTCAATGTTTGTTGTAAACAAAATTTGTAGATTAATTTTATTATTCTAACATTTTTTGTTTTTTAGTGCCATGTTATCAAGTGACTAAGAGCATCTACAACAATAAACATATCCTCCAATGTCATCAGCTTATAAATATTTTCTCTATAAACTTATTCTCCGCTATACATAAACCCATAAAAGGTTTATAGCATGGACCTACTACTAAATATTTTATTTTTTCCCAATATACATTTGAAAGTAGTAAATTTATTTTCAAAAATAAATATATCATTATAAAACTTTAAAAAAGTATAGAAAAAATATATTATGTCTAACGAATAATTTATTCATTTCTTAATTTATCTTTCCAAAAACATATTATTTATTTATTAATATTTATTAGTAATTCAAAATACGGATGCAACAATATAGATTTTATTGAACGAAAATTAATATAAAATCATAAGAAACAAAGAAGAGTTCAATAAATTTGGCGGAACTTGAAAATTTGGCAGACCTTGAAAATTCGGAGGACCTTGAAAATTTGGAGGAGTTCGGGCATTGGCAGAATCTTCGACATTTGAAGAGTTCAATAAATTCGTAAAGTAATTATTATCCATAACAAAATAAGTGAAATAAATAATTTATGTAGTTTATGAGAAGGTATAGAAAAAATGAATATGTTTGAGAGAATGTAATGGGAAAAAATAATTTAGAATCCTATTTATAGAAAAAAAATACATTTAAAATAATACTTTTTTTTCAATTAGCCATTTTGCAACAGCTATATTGAAACGTTCTTTTTTTTTTTCTGGCAGAAGGAGCCGTTGTGCATTGGAAACAATTGTTTGAATTATACTTTGGGAATCAGCCTAGGCACAGTGGAAAGAGAAATAAAAAAAAGTATTTTTTGATGAGTCAACAAAGCTTCAAGCGGTCCATGTTTATCAACCGCTTGAAGCCACGTCAACCTCTCTGATGTTGCACAATTGCTTCAACCGGTTGATAGGCAAATATAAAGCTTTATATTTGGGCCGTTGGAGCTGCTCAAATAGGGGTCCGTACTTAAGTGGACACTTTAATTTATTGCTAGGCAAATAGTTGTGTATGTACTCCCTCTGTTTCAATTAGAAAATTTACATTTAAAAAGTTTAATAATTAAATGATGTATAAGTATTATTAAAATTGATCATAATTATAAAAATATTTAAGCTTAATTAATATATTTATATCATATATGATGAATAAAGTTATAAAATTATAGAAATAATTTTTTTTAAAGTAAAATAAAATAAGGAATTCATCGTCATGAATGAAGAAAGTACATTTAAAGGCCCACCACGCTAATCGTAGAGCTTAAAAACTGACAGCTATTTTCTTGCGATCAATCTATAAAGTAACCAATGGGGGCATTGTATCTTATAGGATATTTTATGAATGTTGTTAATAATAGGATAGGAGCAAAATAAGTTTCACAAAAGTATACAGGGAAAGATATATTTAACAATATAAGGGCATAAAATCCAGTTTCATTAAATCATGTGGAGAAATATATTTTGTCGTCAAAGAGGTAAAAGTCAATAATCGGCTGCGTGTGTAACTTTTACAATCTGCTTATCACATTTAATAGTAAGTGGCCTATATATTCCTAATTGGGTTAATTATATCATTAGTCCTTTAATTATTAATTTTTTTACCAATAGTTTCTTAACAATTTTTTTTTAAAATTTTAGTTCCTTGAGTACCAAAATTAGACACACTTAATCTTTTTGTTGATTTTTCCGTTAAGTTGTCATGTGCAAGGCACCTGACTTTTTTCTGAGCATTATTGGAATTTCACGCGAGGCACAAGCCATTATTTAAGGGTGTTAGAGTAATTTCATCACTTCTGTTTAAGGGTATTATTGAAATTTCATGTGAGAAACACTCCTCTCTCTCTCTCTCACGTAGCTTTATTCATAGCCTGGCTTCGGCCATGAAAGTTTTGACTCCTGCCCCTCCGACCGTCCTCCATCTCCAACCATCACCATTCGGTTCCCATTTACAGCCATTGGACTCACGCAGAAGTGTTCAACCATCACCAATACCATAGCTAATCACCACAAGAAAGCCCCATTCGGTTCCCATTTACAGCCCGTTAAACCCAACACCCATCAAAATTTCACCCATGACACTCTCCTCGCCAAGCTGCAATGAGATATCAACTCACCAACACTGTTCCCCCCCTCTCTCTCTCTCTCTCACATGCCTAGATCTATACTCATCTCTCTCTCTCTCACATGCCTAGATCTATACTCATATACTCATTATTCTATCTCATTTGCTCCAATTAAATAGAATATTCTCGTAATTGTTGGTTAGCCCAGATCTATACTCATATAGTACTCATGTTTTGAAATGTTTCTCTTCATGGACTTCGATTATGTCAGCCATCTC
Organism: Platycodon grandiflorus; assembly: GCA_016624345.1. NCBI lineage: Eukaryota > Viridiplantae > Streptophyta > Magnoliopsida > Asterales > Campanulaceae > Platycodon > Platycodon grandiflorus. The sequence continues at coordinate 19,646,401 of CM028364.1, read as the reverse complement.
CGTTATGGTTTATATATGGTACTGAATCAACAAATGTGAAAGGGGGTAAACAATCAGAAGAAAGATGAGAGCAATCAGAAGAGAGATGAGATCGATCAGAAGAGAGATGATACAAAGTTGAGCTCCGGTGACAGGTCTGGTCACCTTAGTGGCGGTGGTGGTGGTGTTTTTCATGAAAATAATTTGTAGTATTGAAGCCCAGACCCCAACCCCGACGGTTTCTAACATAAAATATTCACTTGTAGATCTCGGAATCATTGGCCACAAATATCGAAATCCAACCAGGCAGCCCAGTGATCATTGAATAGTGATTGCTATACCGGTAATACTTCAAAATGCCGTCGACGCAGATCTCGATTGTTATATCAATGATGGGTAATGAATTGTGGATGAGGATGGAGGTATAGGATGTGGGCTCTTTCAAACCCAGAAATGCTTCTCTGTCTTCAACGGAGGCACGTGGATAGAGGTATAGGATGTGGGTTTGAGAAGACAAGAGGTTGAAGATGAGTTAGTAAAGTGGGCTTGTAAAATTCCAATTTCGCCCATACTCAAATGCACATGGGTCACTTAACGAAATTCTTTTAACGGCATCCAACAAAAGGACTAGCCGCGTGACTTTTTGGTACTCAAGGGACTAAAATTTGAAAAAAATTTGTGTTATGGTCTAGTGGTGAAAAAGTCCATAGTCGAGGGACTAATGGTGTAATTAACCCTTCCTAATTTGTTTCGTTTCAACATACGGAGTATTATTTGTTAAGGTCCTTAAGGAATGCTAATTTACATTAATTAAATTTAATTTTAACGAGAACTATTAAGCTGGAAAAGTGAAAAAGGCAAGCATGGTTAGGGATTAGGTTCCTATAAATCCACCTCAAATTTTGATGATTGAAGGACCCACAAATCATATATATATACAAATAACATGGATTCACACACGTGGTAGCTTGATGACCAAAAGAGACCAAGAAGCCAAGCGACCAAGGCCCTAGTCAAGCATTTCGTGCTCAACGTCGTGCAATCAATGTTCATTATCCCATGTAATAAGCCGATCCGCCAATTAGCATGACGGTTACAGTTACATCATCATAACAGCTAGCTCTATGATGACCAATAGTACGTAATGGTGCACAATCATTACCTACCTATAGACACCTCGATCATTTGGACGTTATGTTCTACATTTTACACTTAACAAACAGCTATTCCGCTCTCAAGCGTTTAGTTATATTCTATTTTCTTTCACTTTCTAACACTTTTCTCCTTATTCGATCCAAGATCGTCGAGGGTTGGGGGCTTTTTATACATAGACTTACTTTCACGACGGGAGGTTTGAGTCGGGACTATCCCCCACTCCGTTCACGGTGTGCTACTACTCTCCTTTAATTACAGGTCAAACAGTATCTCACATTCAAATCTAGACATACGTAGTACCGGCACGATCATCGATCGTATCTTGACGTGATCAATAATGGTGCCTAGCTTTTAGAAGAATTAATTTGTTGAGGTTTATTCAACTTTTAAAAGATATCATTTTTGTTTTAGAAAAATATAGTTATAAATTTATTTCACCATAAAATGAATTGAATAAAAAAATTAATGTAATTACTTTAAGCATGGAATGTATAGAATTATAGAGACTATTCATAAATATAGATGAATTTATCTATTTATTTATTATCAAAAGAAAAAAATAGTATTGCCTCCCAAAAAAAAATAGAAATTGCTTGATTAGGTACACCCAGAGATGAACAATTACACCGAAAACTTAAATTAATGTTAAACAATAGTAAATAATCTGAATTTTGAGTAGAAAATATATTGTAGTCACGCAACATCAAGCTTGTTACCAAAAAAGAAAAAAAAGACTAACATCTACTAAATATCTTAAGTGTAAATATTTATAAATGTAAGCTAGTTGTTACGGTCTGTGACTTCCCTAAGCATCTTATGGATGAGCCATGCGTATATGGGTGGTCCCTTGCTGCCTAATTGATATTAATGTCGATATTATGTCACAGGTATGACTCGGTGTTCATTCCATACATTTCTTTCGTGTTATTATTATGGGAAGTTGCGCATATTCGACATGGGCTCAGGGGGATGGGGGTCGCGCTAGGGGCACTTGACCTAAGCGTCTGAGTCCGTGACAAGTGGTATCAGAGCGGATTGTTGCCCCGTCAGTCAACTGTCACTTCTCCGTGTTTGAGGGTGTACCCCGATGAGACTGTGAGTACCTCGTTGGTGGAGGCACGCGGGTGAAGCCCTAAGTCACCGGGATAAGGATGAGGGCAAATGTGCTGTACGGGTTCATTGGCAAGAGGAGTCGATATGCGTGGTTTGGTGCGGGATCCAGACCATTGAAGTGAGTTGTTGGGGCAGTGCGACAAGACGATCCAAGGCACGCAGCTAGTTACAGCGCTGCCAAGGGGGCGAATATGCTGTATCAAGTACATGTGGGAACGAGACGAGATGCTAGCTGGGTTATGGCTTTGTGGGGACAACGTATGATACTTTCTTAACATTAGGCGAGCGCTGGATGATAGTCAAGTGAACAATGCCTAAACGCAAGGAAGCGATGTTGGACACTTCTGTGAGCAAACGAGGGCATTTGCGGTTTGGGTGGGGGAAAATGTCGTGGTCCGTGAATTCCCTAAGCATCTTACGGATGAGTGATCATGCGCATATGGGTGCTCCCATGCTGCCTAATTCGTATTAATGTCGATATTATGTCACATGTATGACTTGGTGTCCCTTCCATACATCTCTTTTGTGTTATTATTATGAGAAGTTGTGCATATTCGACATACACAATGGGATGCGGGTCGCGCTAGGGCAACTATGGCCTAAACGTCTAAATAGTGCTCAATTATTTTTTCCAGTTACATACATACAAATTACTGTACTGTTATGAAAATTAAATAATGCATATATAATTTTAATTAGTTGAATGCAATATCACACTTTGTGAAGCCGCAACTCTATCAATGGGCCACCTCTTGAGGATTCTTCTAGTGATTTTAATTTCCTTGCAAGTTCAATTGAGGCTCCGTTTGTTTCAAAGAAAATAACTTTCGAAAAATAATTTCTGGAAAATGAAAAGATTCTATTTTTAGGCGTTTGATAAATCTTTTGAAAATATGTAAAAAAATATTTTCGGGTGTTTGGCAAACACATGAAATTTTTGACAAAAAAATATTATGAATACATATAAAAAGTTATATTCACTTCGTTCTAAAATTAGTGTCCCCTATTGAATACACACTTATTTTTGAAAAGTTTTTTCTTTAAATAATTTCTTTAGTAACCCCCAATATTTATCACTAGTGGTATCAAATCAATGGGGGTTCATCTACTTTTCAATCTCACAAATAACAATAATATAATTGATAATTGACTTAAAAACACGTTTAAAAAACAAAAGAAAAAGAAAAGAAAGAGATAATTGTTGTGGGATGTCTCGAAATGAAATAATGGGCAATTATTTTAGGACAAAGGGAGTATTTATTAAAATTGAGTAGTGCAAAGGTGATATTAGGCTCCAATTCCAGCCCCAAATTAAAAATTCTATGATCTCAAATATTATACCAGAAGCTTCATGTACTATTCAACAAATATTATATTCTGTGTAATACTATTTTTAAAAATTAAAGTATTAAGAAAATAATTTAAGTTTTTAAATCAACTCACTAAAGAATTTCAAACATGATATATATAACGTGTTCACTTTCTCTTAGTATTTCTAATTGAAATATCAGGTTAATTTTTTTTTTCTGGAATTCAACTACTTGAATAATTATTATTTTCTCGTCTCAAAATGAATATTTACTTTTATTTGTGATCGTGAATAAAAGTGAATATTTATTTTGGGACGAACATGAATATATATTTCAATGTTATAAAAATTTTCATAAATCTTGACAATATTAACAAAATGAAACTTTGTTTATAGAATCACTTCAAAATATTATGGTAAAATATTACGATTATTTTTCTTGAAAGAAAAGTTATAGATGAATATAGCACATTTAAATGTGCAAAGGTGATATTAAGAGAAAATATGAATGAACAAATCTTAGAAAATGACTTACACGGAAATTGAATCCATAAGTCATTTTCTTGAAAAGAAGGCTTCATTTTTCGTTGACTTGTAAAAAATCTTACATTGACTACATTTTTCAAATATTACCAAACATCGTAAAATGAGAAAAATATTTTTCGTGAAACAAACGGAGCCTAAGTGTCTACAATGTCAAAATTTTAATGGAATATCGCAGTCTTTGAGTAGTTTTGATCAACTCTTTTGTAAATTCAATAAAGTATCTACAATGTCAAAATTTGCATTGTTAAAACTTTCAAATTATAGGCTACAATATTTAAAAAAACACAAAAGTAACTATAGAAATGAATTTTTTTCAGTTTATCCATCTTTCAAACATAGTTCTAATAAATTAAAAGAACACGTAGATTCTAGGTGCGATCGATCAGGATAATCGAATGTAGAGATACTTACTCCTTCCGTTCCATCCAAAGAGTCGACGTTTAAAAAAATCTAATAATTAAGGAATATATTGGTGTCATTGCAATTGTAATTTATCATAATTACAAAAATAATTAAGCACAACCAAAATGCTTACAACACAAGTAGAGGGTAAAGATGAAAGGTTCTATAAAAATTGTAAGTATAATTTTTGAAAGTGAACTCTTTAAATGAAACATCTCAAAATAAAATAGTAAACTCTTTGTCTGAAATAGAGGAAATATAATTTATAACATTAGGTGATGGCTAGAAGCATTACTTTTTTTGGGTACTTAATTTGAATGACAAAAATGTAAGAACTTGAGTTGAGAACCATGCTATAGAGGGAATAAAACTACCTAGTAAGGTTTAAAACTCAAAGTGGCACTAAACAAATATTTTTAAAAAGAGAGTTGTTATTTACACCTCTATATTTATTGAATACACCCATTTACTAAGTATACTCCCCACCAATATTTTTAACCTATAAAAAAGCTAAGTACATCACCCCTAATTTCTTATAATACACTTACAAATATTTTTTTCCAAAATTAACCTATCCTACTAAATATACCCCCACCCCAAACAACACTGTTCCTCCTCCTTCCCACCCCTTACCCCTTAACACAGCATGCTCGCCTCCCCCTCTTTCCTCTCTTTCACACCCCCACCCCAACACAACCCACTATTCCTCTTCCCCCTCGGCCCCCACTCACCTCGCTGCAAGCTTCTCCCTTCTTGACTCAAGAGCTGGCAATTGAGAATCCCAAAAATAGGCCAAGCTATAGGACCTCCCTCGTCTGTCGAAAATGGCTCCTTCTTGAAAGATTCACCCGCACATCCATCGCCCTCCGCGGCAACGTATAGACAGGACCTCCACTGTATCCCTACCTGCTTTCGATCCATCACCACCTTAGACCTCTATCTCATCTCCCCGTGGGGCCACTCTCTCCTCTCCTCACTCATCCAACAAATCCCTCGCTGCTGCTTCCCTGCTGTTACTTCCCTCACCGGCGTTGATTTCTATAAGTTGTTCCAAGAATGTCGAAAGCTCGATTCCATCAATCTCTCAAGTTTCTATTGCTACTGCTGGACTGAAGATATCCTTCGAGCACTGAATCTCACCCCACCATTGCCTCAAACCTCACCACTCTCGACTTGCTTATTTTAAATAATTTTTTTTTTAAGGTGTTCGACATTGTTTGACCGACCCACTAACCGAACATTACTGTGGTTGTTCGGCACCCCTTACTGAATATTTTTAGCTGTGTTCGGTAGGGGTTACCGAACAGTAATTAATTTTTTTTAACCTAAAAAAATGAAAAATAAATAAGGGCATTTAAGTTAAAATTTATAATGACATTTTTGTAATATATGAGAGGTGTACTTAGTAAATTTGAGGGTGTAAATAGCAACTCTCTTTTAAAAAATACTCCTTCCGTTCCTAAATTACTGTTTTCATTTTCTTTTTTGTTCATTCCAAAAAATTTGTCATGTTTATAAACTTTCTTTTTAAAAAAAATATTTTTATCATTTTATACTTACTTTTTCTTCCTCATTTAATTATAATTATATACACAAAAGCTTTAAAAGAAAATATATATTATACTAATATTTATAATAAAATCAATTAATTTTTTTAAATTTATATGCCTAATCAACCATGACAATTATTTTGAAACCGAGGGAATACTAGTATTATCACTGTCCAATCATGAAATAAGTCATCGCACATTACAATACAAACTCCAAGCAGTTGACCAGCGCAATTACCATAAAGCCCTCAATACTGCCACGTGTTAACATAAAAGTAGTTGTACTTATTCTCCACATCAGTTTTGTTGACCGTGTACAACTCAAGACTTCACTAACCGAATCATTTTGTACTACTCGTAATTAAGAAAATAATTGGACCAAGTATAAAACTTTTATACTCCACTACTTTGTAAATTCTTTCAATGCACAATTAAATGTTTGACTCATATATATATATGATAGATTATTACTGTTATTTAATGGTTTATTAAGGAAATTAAGGAATTTTGATAAAAAAAGATTAAAAATCCTTAAAAATAAACTCTCGTTGGTCGTATCACGAATTTACTATTCTAGTTTACCTACTACGACTCCTCTTTATTTGTAAATTCTTTTCAATGCAATGTTAGATTCTAACAACATAAGCATGATAGATATATACATGATCATTCAATGATGCATCAAGAGGATTGAGGATATTTAAAAATGAAGAAGATCTCAATTACAACTTTACAATGTGTATATTTGAAAAAAACTATGTTTAAACTTATGTCAATGATTCTATTGATTTTTTTAACGTATCATACATATGTGACTTAGAACATAATGTATATGTTCAAAATTTTATAATTATCTCTAATTTGAAAAGGTACTCCGACCAGTTCACAAAAAAAAAAAAAAAAAAGAAAGAAAAAGAAAGAAGAAGTCTTATTTAGCGGCTACATTTTTAAAATTATAACTTTACTTATTTGTATATCTTTTAAATTTCACTAAAATTATATTTTCTTCATTACAAAAACAGTAATGTAATGTACATCTATAGTGTGCATTAAATCTATACCGAAATTCCAATTGTCATCTTTTAATTACTTAAATAATTTATGAGTTCTAGCACTTAAAATTTTTCTAACCAACTAAAAGATGCCAACAAGAATTTTTGGTACATATTTGATGCACACTTTAAATATACGTAACATTACTCAAAATCGAAATTATTAAGAATTAAGAAAGATCAAACTCGAGATTATTAGTACGAATTAAGAAAAAGAAAAAGAGAAAAGAGGAAAAATTACCAACACGTAGTAATAAGAATTGGAGAGTTGCTATTTACACCCATAAAATTGCTGAGTGCATCCAATTATTAAGTACACCCCCACCTAATATTTTCAATCCCTCAAAAAATTAAATACACTCCTCCCTAATTTTCTATTATACATTTAAGAATATTTTTCCCAAAATACTAAGTACATCCCACCCAAACACACCTCACCTCCTGGTACACCCCACCCCCTTCCTCCTCCCTCCCACCCCCACCACCACCTCCTTCCTCCTCCTTTTTCTCCCCGCCTCCACCCACCCACCGCCCCATCCGGCCTCCCCTTTACTTTGATTTTTATATTTGAACACCCCTTTCCTCCTCCTCCCCCCACGCCACCTCCTTCCCTGCCACCGCACTCGCCCCCTTTTTTTTTTTTTTTTTTAAACAGTTTGTTCGGTACTGTGTTACTGAATACTCATAGTGGTGTTTGACACCCCCTACTGAACATCACTATGAGTATTCAGTACCCCGTACCGAACATTACTATAAGTGTTCGACACCCCCTACCAAACATAATTATAAGTGATCGGTACCCTCTACCGAATAGCAAAAAAAAAATAAAAAATAAAAAAAAATATTTAGATTTAAATTTATAATGATATTTTTATAATTTTTATTAAAAAATATGCTCAATAATTTTATGGGGGTAAATAGCAACTATCTGACAATTGTGTGAGAAATAAGATAAAACCACCAGGTTTCGGTCGGAAGGCTTTCCTCTATTTTTCTTTTTCCCCTTAAAAACCGTCTGTTGACAGCGCCAAGCGATTCTCTCCCCCGCCCCCTCTCTCTCTCTCTCTCCAAATTTCCTTGCATACAAATGTATATACATTTGCCCACCAACAACTATTTTGATTTTATACAAGCACAGTTTTGATGTCAATTTTCAACGACGTTTTGATTTTCCCAGCATTCGTCTTCTCCAGGTTACGATCTCTCTCTCTATCGTTCATTGCTTTGCTGCATAAATATTAATTGTTTAGGTGTTTTTGTCCGTTTCCGTGTCGGCATTGGCTTCTTATCTCTTTGCTTAGGGTTTTGATTTTTGTGGTTTCAGCAGATGACTTGATTTTTAGGGTTTTTATTTATTATTTATTTTTGGCTCCCTCTCGCTTGGTTGTGTGTGTGTGTTTTTCCCCCTTTTTTCCTTTCCTTGAGAAGTATGGTTAATTTGTTCAGTGAAATGAATGTGAGCTTCCGATTAGGGATTTCAATTTAATTTTAGTTGGTATGGACTCTTGTTAATTTTTGCACCGTCCCTCTTATCTTCAGCTTCCTCCGTCTCTCTCTTTTTTCACACACACACATACACACACTTAATTCCCTGCTGCCATATTTATGCATTGGAGCTATTTATCTGAGAAGAAAGGTTGCTCCATTATCAACTGGGAACACATGGGTTCAAAATATGGAAATAGTTACTTTGCTTGCTTGCTGGGGTAAGACTACTTCTCGAACCGGGCAACAGCAAGAGCCTCGGACACTTGGGCCGTACTATCAGGTGTTATTAGAACAATGGTGTAAACTTCACTCAAGCTGAGAATACCAGTTTTGGTGAACAGAGCCGTCTCTACTAGAATTTCAAGGCTAAAGTATGTAGGTGGGCTCCTATTCTAACACTCTTGATTCGAAGGACCAATAATGTTTGATGGCATACTTTGTACTTCAGGTTTTCAAGAAGAAGAAATCCATGATGTGGCCATTACACCCATTACCCTTCTGTTTTGTTGGCTTTTTTTTCTTTTCATTTCTATTTTGTTGAGTAGGTCAGTTCTATTGATTGCATCCACCTAGTTAATCTGACGATAGTATGAGAAGAGTAGCTTAGATCTTTTGGCTTACTTCTGCGTCACATGTTTTTCATGTGTTCTTAATGTGATTTTTACTTGCTAACGTTTCAAGGTAGTCGGTTTCCCACATGATTATGATTAAAGTAGATAATTTCTTTCTCCAATTTCTGTATGGTTGACTTTGATTATTTTCCATATACACTAGTCACTGTTAGCTCTTCAGTGTGTTTTACTGCACATATACCTGCAGTTTACCAACATAGCTTCCTTATATGTTCACAGATTAGTATTGGATTTCTCTTAGGAAAGCGCTTTCATGGTTCTTACGGCTTCATCAACAAAGACTGAGGCCTTGTTTGGATTGTTCTTGTTGTAAAACAGGAATCATAAAAGGTTGATATGCTCACCCATATTTTGCCAACAGAAGAAAATGTATGCAACTTCAAAGAAGTAGCATCACCTATGGACCCTAATTATGGAGTTGACACGTTATCACTCTCTTTGCAATCATGTGAACCCTTTCCTGTATCAGATTCTGATTTTTCAAAGAGTTTGGTTGTGTCTGATATCCCTAGAATGGAGAATCTTGCTGGTGCTTTTGACTCTATCATCATTTCTCAATCTGATGGGCAGAGAGATGATATTGGAATAGATAATGTTAGATTTGATGATGCTTCTGAAACAAAATTTCCTGAGACTATACGACTATCAACTCGGAGGAGTACCAGCAGGAGTAAATGTAATCAGAAAAATGAGACCCAAAAGGCTGCAAGAAAATCTAGGAGGATAGCGGACAAGAGAGCACTGTTAGATTTGCTTTTCTTGAAGGTTGCAAGAAGACAAAGAAGTGGTTTGTCCAAACGAGCTCGGTCTTCTGCTTGGGGATCATTGGCACATATAACAGAAGTTTTTGAGCAAAATGAAGGGAATGATGTCAACCATAACGAGCATAAAGAGTCATTGAAAGCAAGGACTGTTCAAAGGGGAAGAAAGAGTATCAAGGATCGGACATGTCAAAGCTCACAAGCTTCCAAGGGTGAAACTCAGGCCTTTACTAGGTGCATCTGTTTGAAGGTTAAACTGGGCAAAGAAGCGAGTCCAAGTTCCCTGTTGAATATGGTGTCTGATACTGATAACGATCTTGACAAGTATAGGGGAGTCGTGATAACATCTCCCAAATTAAGCAGTGATATTGACGGTAAATTGGAAGAAGAGGTGGATAATAGGTCGCGGTCCGACTCTTTAAATGAGAACCAGAATAAGGCTGTAGTACTATCAGAAGCTACTATTCTTGATGTGCGCCTTCAAGATAATGTCATAAATGAAAAGTTGGATGGAAAAAGTGCAGACAATCTTCATGGAATTCCAACCCAGGATGGTGTGGGAGGATTGGACGAAAATATTGAATACAGGTCTCTAGATCCTGGAACTTCACCTGATTCAGAAGTCATCAATGTGAATCCAGAAGCTCAAAGTAGTGGAATAGTGTCAGAAGATCTGGAGGATGTTCTGATGTCATCTAAAGATGTTGCTCATGGAGATCTGACAAGTTTGAGTCCGTCAGAGACAAGTAGTGAGAAAGGAATCACAAAAGATAAGATGCATCAAACAAGTAACTCTGGTGGCGAAGGTGGATTATCTGGTCAAGAAATCATCAACGATGCTGTATTATATGATAAATATGGGCAGAAGGAGATTCTTGTAGATGTCTCTTGTAATGGTGTTTCTATTACTACCATCCCTGGAGTTGCATCTAGTTATGCCTCTAGCAGTGAAGGATGCCTTATTGAACCATTGCATTCATCACCAGTGACTGAGGTTGGAGGCTCCGCTGAGACTTCGAAAGTTGAAAGTGGTGGAGAATTTGAGCAGAGCCTTGGTGGTGGACTTGAGTCACCAGAGTCGCGGCTTTCTGAGAAGTTGCTTCCTGATGCTGCACCCATGGCCCGGAAGAGAACTTCTAAATCCAAGGGTATGAGCAAGAGCAAGAGCAAGTCAGAAGTTTCTGGATCAGTAAATAAAAGACAGAGTGATTGTAGACAGAAAGGATTTGAAGCAAAGTCGATTGGTGGGGGCAAAATCAAGGAAAAGAATGGTGTAGAGGCTGTTTGTGATGTGCAAAGTTGCCCAGAAACAGGTTGATATAACTTGGTTAAGTTATTCTTTCACCGTATTTACAGACATCACCACCACAAAACCCTAAATTATTAGATTTTTGCATATTTCTTTCTTTCACCATGGATATGAGGTTAAGAAACAAAAATATGTTGCAGGAATTGATGAAGTGGATGATGTAAAGGATGGATGCAGAAGTGCAACTGGAGGCTTATCTAACTTGGCCGTGGTGCCCAGTGGGCTGGTGGACCATCATGGTTCACCTCGGAATGCTTGGGTGTGTTGCGACGATTGCTATAAATGGAGGCGTATACCAGCTGTTCTTGCAGATTCCATCGAAGCCACAAACTGCAGATGGTATGGTGTTATTTTTCAGATATCATATTGATTTATAAACTGCTGTTTTATGGTTTCCCAATATGGTATATATTGTTTTTATCCAGAAAGTTTCAATCAAAGCCAAGGACTCTATAAATTCTGGCAGAACACTGTATACTCACTCTCAATCTTGAGCGATTTTGAAAAGATGCTTATTCTGGCACAATCCCGTTCTGAGAAGTGTTCTATTACTTGCAATAAATTTTGCACTATCGTCATTCATATTAAATACTTCCAATTTTTAGTAGATGCCTTGCAGAAAAGCAGATCTTCTGGCTATATTTCAGTAAATTGTGAAAGTTTCGCTACCTATATAGGGAGCTGCAGGGCAATAGATTTTATTCTTGCTTGCTGGGTTTGAGAGCAAGCTAAATGTTTTGTTGAAATCCGAAGTACAGAGATATTAGAATTTTAAATCGCATAATTGACTTATTTTATATGTCAAACTGTGACAGGGAGAGAATGAGTGATTAGTTGGATTAGGAATGTACTTTATTTGCCTGTGTTTCGGTATTGTCATAAGAATATTGTCTTGTGTGATTTACTATAAAAGGATTTGCAAGGACAACACGGATAAAGCCTTCGCAGACTGCTCAATTCCTCAAGAGAAGTCAAATGCAGATATTAATGCTGAGTTGGAAATATCAGACGAGGAAGATAATTATGATAGCCGCCTGAATTTTAATCAAATCGGACAGAAGCAGCCAACAGGTACTTGATCGTGCCGCTGGTAGTGTACCAGGATGTAAATGATATTATTTTAAGCTTGATCTGTCAGGTTCGCGATGCATATATTGACTCTAAAACATTTTAATGTGCTGCAGTTCCCCTCCAGTCCCCTTGGAAGCTTATAAAGTCAAATTTGTTTCTGCATCGTAACCGTAAAAATCAATCCATTGACGAGGTTAGAACCTTTCTAAGCACACATTTCTGACTTACTTTTAGCAAGTTGCAACTGTCATTGACACCTCTCCCTCTCTCTCTAATAGTTGGGTGGGTTGCTCATATTTAAAGATGGTTTGAAATTTCAGAGTGTTTTTGTTAGGAAAAAAGAAATGAATTGGTTCTAGCATGAGAGTACTAATTAGAAAATTATCCAGGATCAAAATATGTTGAAATCACTGAATACTGGGAAGGTTGAAAGATTGATGTTTTAATAGTGTAATGCATATAATTGTAGGATTCTTTGGGATAGTTTTACTCACCTACATGTCGCAAGTTGCAACTGTCATTGACACCTCTCCCTCTCTCTCTCTCTCACTCTCTCTAAATAGTTGGGTGGGTTGCTCATATTTAAAGATGGTTTGAAATTTAAGAGTGTTTTTGTTAGGAAAAAAGAAATGAATTGGTTCTAGCATGAGAGTACTAATTAGAAAATTATCCAGGATCAAAATATGTTGAAATCACTGAATACTGGGAAGGTTGAAAGATTGATGTTTTAATAGTGTAATGCATATAATTGTAGGATTCTTTGGGATAGTTTTACTCACCTACATGTCGCATTTAAAACTACACAACGATACTCTCCTTCCAGTAACCACACTAAAAGATTTCATGCTGACCTGTAGAATCTTTGCCCCTGTTATCTGGACGTCTCGGCCAAGATTAGAATTTACTGAAATCAATAATATACTTGTAGGAGGTTATTTGTCCTTGTGGGGATTGGAATTTCACAGGATATATATATATATATGTATGTATGTATTGATAAGTAAGATATAATATACTAACAAAGAGCGACAAAGCAGGTGCCGTGTCCTCGGAGTATACTCAAAGGCACTACAAAATATTAAAACTATCCACGAACTCTACAAAGAATTGGCCAAAGGCCTAACTGAATCTGTGCACCAAAAGAACACCAACTGATGAATAACATTCTTCAAAAAAGGAATAAACCTTTCCTCATTTTCAAAAATCCTTCTATTTCTTTCCCTCCAAACAATCCAGCACGCTCCCAAGGGAATAACCTCCCAAATAAAATTCATTCTCCTTCATTTATACAAAGCCCAGCATATAAATAAATCCGTGATAGTTTCTGGCATCACCCACAAGAGATTAAAGAGACTGAAAATCGATTTCCACAACTCGCTCGCCACCAGACAATGCAACAAAAGATGGGTAACACTCCCCCCATCACCTTTGCACATGAAACACCAGTTCACATACACTTTGTTACGCCTCCTTAAATTATCCCATGTGAGAATAGCTTCATTCGCTGCCTCCCAAGCAAAAAAGACAACCCTCTCCGGAGCATTAGTCTTCCATGGAAAAAATCCCTTTCATTATTCCCCATACTATGAAAAAAAGATCTAACAATGATTTTTTTTTCTTTGATCTCTCCCAAATGACCCTATCTTTGCTTTTACTATCAATATGCTGAGATTAAATTTTCTCGGACAGTTGGACATAAGACTCCACTTCCCAATCCTGAAAATTCCTTGTCGCACTACCTATTTCAAACGAGATATTTCTCACGAACGAATCCCAGTCTCTCCTATCTTTTTTCAAACTCCCACTCCGTAGGTCGTAGAAATCTCATTGGGAAACCAAAAAATGGTTTCCTTTCCCATATTTACACCCCACCACCCTCTTCCAAAGAGCATTTCTTTCAATCGTAAACCTCCATAACCATTTCCCCATCAAAGCGTTATTAACCAATCTGATTTTCTTGATCCCTAAACCTTTATTTCTGACACTCGAACAAACCTTGTCCCACTTCACCAAATGGTACTTGCTATCCACCATTGATCCTTTCCAAAAAAAAAATCTCTTTCCAACTTTTCTAACCTCTAACAAACTAGGCTGGAATAACGAGAAGAGACATGGAATAATTAGGCAAAGTGGACAAAGTACTCTTGATAAGAGTGAGTCGACTTGACTTAGACAAATATTGCTTCTTCCACCCTGCCAAGAGAGACGTTGGAATCTCTCGATCACTAGATTCCAAATGGTTGAGCTTTTAGAAGGAGCTCCTAACGGTAAGCCATGATAGGAAGTTGGAAGATGAGCAACCTTACAACCAAAAAAAGAGGCCAACTCCTCAATATTCTCCACATTCCCAACCGGCAAAATTTTGCTCTTAAATTGACTCTTAAGCCTCGAAACAGCCTGAAAAAACAGCAACACTATCTGTAAATAACCGAACTGAGAGGCCTGAGCTCAACAAAAAAATGAGAGTCATCCGCAAAAAGAAGGTGTAACACCAATACTGTTGAGTCTAGCATTTTGCAGGATATTGGTAAGGATTTGATAGGAATTCTGCAAGATATTTGTAAGGGATTGGTCTTTTGAGTTAGTTACATGTTAATGGGAATAGCTGAGTTGTGACTGAGGGACGAAAAGAATGTTAATCTCTCTTGACAGAGGGTGAGCCGAGCATGTCAAGGGTTAAGAAGACGTAGGCAATCTTTTTGGAAATATGCAACTTGGGAATTTATACTTGAGTTGGCAACATGCCCTGTAAGCCTGGGATGCATAGAATTTTTTTAATTTTTTTTTATTATTATTTTTATGGAATAAGCTTAGCTAGCCTAGACATTTACACTTGTTCCTGGGTGGAGATGAGGAACAACTCTCTCTTTCTCTCTCAATTAGGGGATTAAGCAAACTTTTGCTTCCATACCTGTCCAAAACCCACCATACCAAAATCCTACACTAAATACAGCCTAAGGCCACTCTACTTCAAACAATGATTCACGGGTCATACTTTGCCCCGGGTCAACCTCGTGTATGGAAGTATGAATCCGAGCTTTCCCACCATGGGATCTTATGGGGACTTAGAACAATTCCATGTGAAGACAAGTGGTTTCCCGATGGGGAATTCCATAATGTAGAAATATAGCTCTTTAATGTATCATGGGTAATGCCGGAATCAATCATAGGTCTCCTAAGGAGTTGGGGTTATTTTTGCAGTAAAAAGAGGAGGCATATAATTTGGGAAGCTGCCCCTCTTAGTGTATGGTGGACAATTTGGAGGGAGAGAAATCAAAGGGCGTTTGACAATGAGGAAGGGTCCATTTCCTGCTTGAAAAATTCTATGCTCTGTAATCTGTTTTTTTGGTGCTCAATGACAGACCCCCAATCCTCTTTAACTGATTTTAACTTTGCTGATTTAGTGAATAATTTTTCTATGTCTAGTTAGGCTCTTTTGGTATAGTATACACCTAGTGTACAAAGGACGCGTCACCTTTTGATGCAATCTCGGTATATAAATTATTATTACATATAAAAAAATGTAGAAATATAGTTAGTAGTGTGAGTTTGGTGATAGAGAAATCCAGAGGTGAAAGAACCCATAGTACAATTCTGAGCTGGAGGGTTCCAGGATAGTGATCTCAGGAAAGGGGAATAGGGTTGCCCATAGTGGCGATACTAAGGCGCTAACCTTTAGGTGGTCATTCTGGAGAGCATCCGGATGTTGCCCCTTAGCATTACTAAAGCTGATTACGATGGGTAAGGTCAATATCTGGAAAGGGATTGCACCCAAGTAATGGGTGGGAATAAGTCCCATGGAGTTGATCCCTAACGTTGGCCCTAAAGATTCCTAGTTGAGAAGGTTCCCATTATAGGTCGGAATAGATTTCGTTGGGGTTTTTACCCCCTAGCATATGGTGATGTTCATTGAGATTCATGTAGGCCAACATTTAGAATTATTTTTGCATGTATTCTTGATATAAGGGAGGCATGAGGCTTGCATGAATTCTCGATATTTATGGTGATGAGGTTGTGATCTGGGAGGTATCCCCTTCTACAATACAAAATTTTTGACGACTTCTCTTTGTTGCTATTATAGATTGAGTTGAGGCTGGAGAGTTTCCTAGTTTATATGGCTGCCCTTTTGTTTCTTGGGTTTTGTTTTCTTTCCACTTTTTTCTTGGTATATTTCTTGTCCTCGTAGCTTGTTTCTCTTTTTCTTTTTCTCTTGATTTATTAATGTTAAAATAGAAGAAGAAAATAATATGGTCTTTTTAGTGTTTTAATTAAGTGTATTAAGCGATTAAAAGGCGCACAAAAACATTTTGTAGGCTTGGGATGTTAATGTTGTGAGTTAACTCAAATACTTAACTCATTTGTTTATATGTTTTAGTGGAAAGCTGGTTTCTTCTATGTTTGTGAAAAAAGAAAGTAATAGCATCCCTTTATATGGGGGTAAAATGCAGCGCCACCCCATGTGGTTTGGCCAAGTTCCAGCGCCACCCCAAAATGTTTGGCATCGTCTCAGTACCAGTCTCGTTTGTTATTACTTGATTGTAACTATTAAATGTCAATCATGCTCCACCGAGCACCATTTTCAGCATAGACTTATGGGCTATGAACCCATGTCCCTATCCAAGCTTTGCTGTTCTCTTTTTGTATACATACTTTTTGCTGTGTACACTCCACGAAGATATAATTTTCCAAAAAAAGCATTTAGCTTATATACACCATGTTCACAACTTTATGGGGAGAGGTAACCTTATATATGTAGATTGTAGAGAATGAGATGAATATGAATATAATGGTAAAAGTTTTACTCTGAGTAGAGTGAAGATATTGATAGTATGAGTGTCTATCTGAACGTTGAATGCAAAGTTGTTGGGGAAGGAAAGGTATTGGCTTTGTTTCCAAGGGAGGATATAGGTAAAGAGTGCAGATATTTTCTCCTTGACATCTTTCCCTTCTGGTTACATGGAGCCCTAGTTTTGAGGAACATGTTTGTAGTAGGAGATTGGGACCACCACCCTTCAACTCATTCTACTCCAACTCCAATACTGATGTGGTTGATTCTCCCCCTACTACCATTTTTTCTATACATGTTGTCACAACTTTAAGAAATCATTTTTCTTACTGTTTGTGCTTTCTTATGTCAATCAATTTGCGCGACTATTATCTGAAGTCTATGGCTTTTTAGCCGCAAAACGAATATGAACACATGATTATACATATTTTTATAAACTGACGTGAGCTGATATGATGGAAGCGACCACATCAAAATATTTTTATGTGGTGCCTTATCTTTTACATTTCGTTTACATGTTGATGTTGTATTCCCGTGAAAAATACTTCTTCTGTCCTCTTCTCTTGTTACCCCCTCTATAACAGGTGCACACAAAGTGTAAGAAACTTGATCACAAGAACTATAGTGACACCTTGACTACATTAATAAGCCATAGTCTGATGCTCATGGGAGTCCAAATGTTGCATAATCTTGGAGGAGAGAAGCAATGAATTATATTAGTTTCACCAATTATGGTGGATATGATCCGTAATAAAAGAGTAATTTATATAAGCATAAGCCAGAAGTTGAGTTGTAATATGAGACGAACTACTTGAGTTCACCTTGGTCAAAGCCTTTTTGAGATTGGTTCACAAGATAAATTTGCAAAGCTTGAACTTTGGAAGCTCGTTTACTAATTGAGCTCTGCTATATAAGATTGTGAAAACTGAAAAGTCTTTTACTATATAAGATACAGCAACTCGAGCTAATTTGCTTAGAAGCTCGTTCTTTATAAGCTTGAGAGCTAAAATAGACAGTTTTGAACACCCTTTGTTACTGGATAGTTTTATAGTACAGAGCTTGAACAGCAGTGTTCAGCCTGTCTGCCTCGTTTGTAGCTCGACTTAGAGAGGCTTCAGTCCTTGAAGAATTGTATAATTGTGCTTATAAAAATACACCAAACCATAGACTCTGAAGAATGTACAGCATGACTGTGAACGGATTCCTCTATTAAAGGTTCTGTCAGTTCAAAGAAGTCCTCATAATCGGTTCTTGTTGGCATTAACTAGTTACTTTCGGTGGTAGTGCATTCCACCTGCAACTTTTGTGTGTCCTGTATCCTAATATTACGTGGAATAAGTCACTCTCTCTCCTTTTCACATTGAAAGTAGCATTTTAATCTGTCCAGTGGGGTTTATGATGAATTGATACAATGTTATTTATTTATTTATTTTATTTTATGATATGGGAATCTGTTTATTTTACCATCTTTTGATTTATTATTCTTTTGATAATGCGTATCAGATTATGGTTTGTCACTGCAAACCTCAGCTAGATGGCCGTAAGGGCTGTCGTGATGGATGCCTGAATCGGATGCTTAACATTGAATGTGCAAAAGGGACATGCCCATGTGGGGAACTTTGCTCAAACCAACAGGTAGTTGAATATCCTTCTGGAAATGTTATTCCATAGTTGGATCTATTGTTTCATTTTTTTACCAAAAGTCATTATATTTTATGCTACTGCTTGCAGTTCCAGAAACGCAAGTATGCCAAATTGAAGTGTTTTCGATGTGGAAGGAAAGGCTATGGGCTTCAATCAGAAGAGGATATCCCTAAAGGACGGTTCCTTATTGAATATGTTGGAGAGGTAATGTTTCTTCATTTACCAGTTTTTTTGTTGACGGTGGTTGCTAAGTCATGGTGGTGTTTCTATTCATAGCTTATCCTCAAACAATCAGTATATTCATTGTAAGACACTGTCACATCTCATTGATGGGTTGGGTTACATCATAATGTGATAATGGGCTAGAGCTGGCTTTGTTCTCATGTCAGCTGGTACTTTCTATAGTATTCCATGCTCATTGACGGGTTGGGTTACATCGTGATGTGATGTGGTAATGAGCTAGAGCTGGTACCTTGTTCTCTTGTCAACTGATAATATTTAATAACAACTGTGTTGCTAATGTCAAGCGATAAGAATGTTTGTTGTTTTGCTCCTGATTATAGTTTATAACAACTTATTATATGTTGTTGCTATAGCTGAGCTGGAGTACTTTGTTCTCTTGTCAACTGATTATAGTTAAATAACAACTGTGCTGCTAATGTCAAGCGATAAGAATATATGTGGTAATGAGCTAGAGCTGGTACGTTGTCTTCTTGTCAACTGATTATAGTTTCGTAACAACTGTGTTGCTAATGTCAAGCGATAAGAATATATGTTGTGTTGCACCTCCTTGCGAGAAGGATAGCTCCTTTAGCTGGATTGGAGATCTCCTGAGCTTTTTTCTTGTTGTTTACATTTATCCTTGCTGTACCTACAGGAGTTATCATTGATTTAATTGGTTGATTTTCTCTACCTGAACTTAAGCTATTCAGATGGATCATGTACGCCTACTTATATTTCCTTGGTGAACTTGGTTTTTCATTACTGATTGTTCTGTTCAATAAATGCTTTTAGGTGCTTGATATGCATGCTTATGAGGCACGGCAAAGAGAATATGCTGTGAAGGGTCATAAACATTTTTATTTTATGACATTGAATGGGAGTGAGGTATTATGCACTTCATTATTTTATCTTAAGAATGCACAATCTAACTATTATGTACCCATTTGATAGTAGCACTGCATGTTAAAATGCTGTTTTAAATCATTGTAGTTGTTTTAAATTAACATTAGCAGGTGATTAGTAGATGAATTTGTGTAAAGAATTCTTTCTCTGTGTATAGGGCCTGAATGTCTACTAGACTGCTACAAGTATCTTTTTCATGATGTAACTTATGGTTTAGCAGAAGTAGGAAATACTCGTTTGTGCTTTTTCCCCTAACACAGGCTTTCAGGGAAGGGGAATCTCTAAAAAAAATTTCTTCCAATACCAGAGTTATTAAAGGCAAAAAGCGAGAGGCAGGCGAGCAAAAGGTGAACACGGAAACAATATTAAGGGAACATAAATAAAAAATATATACAACTTAACAAATCTCAACAAAACATGTTATAAGTGAGCATAATACATGAATCTTAAGTTCAAACATAATATCAATAGCACAAATTTCATCATTCATAGTTGAAATTCCAATGCAATTAAAAAAAGGAAGAAAACAAAAAATTACATGGGTATTAGAAAATAATTATTTAAAAGAAAATAATTAAACCCATCACTTCAGAAAAACAAAAAAATTGTGAAGTTATTAATTTCAAAGAAAGAAAAAAAACTAATTTCAAACAGAAAAATAGTTCTTTACATTAAAAAAATAAAAAAGAAAGAAAAAAGAAAAATAGTAGTTCTTTACCTTAAAAAAGAAAAAAGAAAGAAAAAAAATTAAAAATAAAAAGTCCATACCTGTCGACATTGTCAATCAGTAAAGACGCGAGAGAGCAGAAGTAATCGCAGAAAAGAGAAGAGAGAGAGATTGAATCGCGAGTCCAGGTTGAAGGAGCAGGCCGCAGTCGAATTCAATCGATCGATTATGAAGGCTGCACTCGAAGTCGATTCCAGCCCTGGTGTCGATTCGGGGAGTTGTCTGGTTAGGGTTTTCTTTCATTTTTCTCTTTTAAAAATAACCTAGAAACTACGTCGTATCAATTGAAAAAGGTTGTTTTTTTTTGCTGCTCGCCTTTTCTCGCCTTTCTACCCCTCGCCTCTCGGAAAGGCGACAAAGGCGAACGCCTTTGGTCGCTTTTGTCACATCGCCTCACCTAGAGGTGCCTAGGCGACATACCCTTGCCTGCCTCAGGCGCTCGCATGCCTCGCCTTTCATAACTATGTCTAATACATGCTCATCAAATTTCTTATCTGGTTCGTATAAAGTTAGTGGCATATCCAATTCTTCGTTTTCATTATCCTTTCAGATTTGCTTTGCAATTGTTCCTATTTTTATTATTTTGTGAGCATTTATTCTCATGTGTGCCAATGAAACCTATCCAGGTTGTGTTCGTAGGATACTATGAGCCTGACTGGAACCCAGCCGTGCCTGTGTTCTTTTACGTGTTTTGGTCAGGCCTTATTTATCTGTGTAGCCGAGTTGGTTTAGTGCGTGGATTATTATTAGACTCTATTTGGATGATTAGGTGGAATCCTTGTTGATATTTGTCAGAGAAATAATATATATTGTTGGACACTTCTCTAAGTGGTTAAGCTTTTTGAGACAAGTAGATATGTGAGAGATAGAAAGAGAGGGAGACAAGGTTACAACTTATGGATCTAATAGAAACTTGGTATGGCAACTTTTTATTTTTGTTTGGTATATTTGGATTTGTTTGGCATTTTCTTTTCATATAACTTCAGCCATTAGGTCTTCTGAATCCATCTGTTATGAGTGAAAACCACCGATTAATAAATTGAAAATTTATGCCTGGTTCCTTACTGGGGTCGTCGTGCCCCTCGGACCTCGGTGCTTGTTTCATGATACATATTGTGGAAGTATATTTATATCCACATGTGATCTTAAAGTTCAAATGTCAAACACTGCTTTAAGAGGAAAGGGATGAAGATTCAAGTGTTATTGTTATGTGATCACAATTGTAGGATACCTCAATTTCTCTTTTTTGATGATGATGGCGTGGGATAGATAATAATGGAAAGATACATTCTGCTCTCAACATTTTGCTACCTTTTCATGAAGTGTTTGACTAGAGAGAATGTCGTTACTCTACATCTTAGCTACTGGAGCCATTTACAAGCCTAGGATAAGAAACAACTTGGTTTTGGTAATCACCTAGTTTAAATGGGTGGAGTTTAGTTAGCAAAAGGTAATCCTTTTTTTCTTTGGGATGCAGAATAGATTAATTATGTATGTCTTTTGTCGTAATGTATGTTCACTTCCAAGAATTGGACCTTAAGAAAGAAAGTGTTGTTCTATGTCAGTCTTGTATCTTACAGTATTTCTTCTTTGTTGTATGCATACTATTCTATGTTTCAGTTTTAGTGTCGCCTATGTTCCTGTATTTGCTTGTGTTTTAGTAATTTTATTTGTAGTGTTGTATGCTATCTCTTAACAATTGTACCCGAATAAAAGTTGTTCTGTTTCAGTCAATCGTCTGGTATTATAGACTTTTGCACTGTGCAGACTGCGCTCTGTTTCAGCTTATGTTGCCTGTATTTGTGTTTCTTTATTTTTCCTTTGATTTGTGTGTTAGATTTACCATAAGTTCTTCATTTCAGCATGATGTGCATATTTTACCCTTTTCAGGTAATTGACGCTTGCGCCAAAGGGAATTTGGGTCGTTTTATAAACCACAGCTGTGAACCTAATTGCCGTACAGAGAAGGTGAATATATCAGTCACCTTAAATTACTCATATGGTTGACAATTTGTTTGTGTTTGTACTTGTTGATGCATATGGTTGGCTGAATAAATTTGGAATGCATTTTCATGCTAAAAGTTAAGAGATTCTTAAACTGGTTATTTTCCTCTCCAAGATTATAATCCCTTCTCTTTTTCTTGTGCCGTTTCACTTGTTTCTCATTGACGAGGCATCCGGTTCATTGTTCTGGTGTATTTCTTTCTGTAGAAGTATTATGATTTGTTGCAAAAGGAGATCTTGCTGTTGGGCTTTGAACCAATGTCTTTAAGATCTGAAAAGAGACCAAGTTTGCAACTGTAGCCTCTAATTATAATCTACAAAGAGAAGACCCGATGTGCATGCATGGTGAGAGGATAAATTTTTTTTTAATAAATAAATACTTCAATAAAAAGGGTGTCAAACAAGGTGACGTGTCCTGTACACTAGAAGTATACAAAGCCAAAAGATTAGACACATCAAGTACTATGCATAGCCTCAACAAAAGAGTTATAAGGATTAGTGATATTCACATCATGATCTCCAGACCCTATGCACCAAAATATCAAGAGAGGATAATTAATGAATAGAGGAACAATATTGGAATGAGGGATCAGTGATGCTGTACATAACTACAAATAATGTTTTTCATACTCTATATACATGTATAACTCTGATCATTTCGAATTGATCCGACAACGTGACAAGTTTGTTGCTTCTTGTCTTAGAAAACAAGATGTAATTCACTTGTGAAAGTAACCATTTAGTGGAGGCTATAGTTAATGTAACATTCCAGTTTTCCTCTTTAGAAATAATTATTTGGTAACAGAAAAGTGTGTCTATAGTATATGGTACATTTCATGTCTTTAATTGTTACTCCCATAACACTTTTAGCCTTGTGTTACCATTTTAGCAAAAAGTAGGGAGTCCCTCTCTCTCTCTCTCTCTCTCTCTATATATATATATATATATATATATATATATATATAAACTTCCATACTAACTGCTTGAGTTATGTCTTCCAGAAACAAGTACATATATAGGTTTTGTCAACTTCGTCAAATGTTAACTCTTACTCTATATATTTGCTCAGTGGATGGTGAATGGGGAAGTTTGCATTGGACTCTTTGCAATGAGGGATATAAAGAAGGTATGCTCTATCATATACTCTTTTACTTACAGGCGTAGTATTTTTGGCCAAAATTCAAGGCTTCTTGATTATATGCATGTCTTTATATTGTTTTTTTATAGTGTAGCTGGTTAAATGGGAAACACATATTCAGACAATTGATGAAATGTATTTATCAAAAAGCTTAACAGTTTAGCGTACAGTTTTCAAACAACCAAGTTCCAATACTAATTCGGCATTCATAACTTATTACTAAAAAAATAGCACCTAAGAAACAAGAGGGGTAAGCAAGATGATTGGCATCCAAAGAAGCTGCCGTTCATAGATCCGACAGATAAGACAGCAAATTCACAAACTTGCCGTTCATAGATCCGACAGATAAGAAAGCAAATTCACAAACTAGTATGGATGGACCAAGATCCTCAACACCTTACTTTTGGGTTGGCGCTTGCATCTAGGCTGCTGGAGTTTGCTTATTATCTCATATTTTTTGCATGGCCTACAAGATAAACTTCAACAAGATTGAAGTATATGAATCAAATAATTTAGTCTTCTGAGTATGGGTTGGAAGGGAGTTTGTAGTATGTTTAGAGTAAGGCAATAAGTTTGACTACATATGGTGTTAAGTGAATTTTTTTTTTTTTGACTGAAGAAGTGAGCAAACTTTAAATATAAAGAAACGTCGGGTGAGAAGTTTGACTACATATGGTGTAAAGTAAAAGCCTTTCCCTGAAGAAGTGTCCGGATCTGCAATGTGTGCTGTTTGGTCATATTTCAATATAAGCATTCTCTATGACAATCACTAAATCCTGCTCTGACGAACCAGTTAATGGGGGGTGTATCTTTGTCGTTCTGGTGTCCACGTCAAAAGTGAGATAGTCCTGCTGCTTTTGGTATTTTAAACAAATTGAAGATTCAACTATTTTATTTATTTTTGAGTTCAACTATTTTATTTATTTTTGAGTTTCTACCATACTTATTAAAGGCGAGCGGCTCGGGCACCTGAGGCACAAGGCTAGGGTATGTTGCCTCAAAGTGTCCAGGCAAGGTGTTATGACAGAAGCGACCCGGGCAGTCACCTTTATCGCCTATTTGAAAGGCGAGAGGTGAGAAAAGGCGGACCAAGGCGAACAATTGAGAAATCCCTTTCCTTAAGTTGGAATGACATAGTTTATTGGGTTATTTTAATAGAGAAATACCAAGAAAACCATGAATCAGACCCCTTCTACCATTTTGACTTCCACATCTTCCACAGTCAACTTCTTTGACTTCAATTTCGATAGTTGACTTTGACGTCTGACTTGGAATTCAATTTCGTTGGTGACTTGAACTTTGTCTTTCTTCACCATCGAGTGCGATTTCTTGGCCAATCGACCATAGTTACTAAAGGCGGTTGCCTTTGTTGCCTGAGGCGCCTTGAGGCAGGAGGTGAGGTGTTACTGCCTCAACCAAGGTTAGGCCAGGCGATTTCTCAGAGGCGAGGTTCAGGCGTGCGCCTCCGTCAACTGGCAGTGAGGCGAGAGTCGTGAGAAGGCGACACTTTCGTGTCAGCCCCTAAACGATGTGTTTTTTTTAACCAAACGTCGTAGTTTAAGGAAATAAAAAAAAAAAAGTCCTTTTTCTGTTCTCTCTCTCTCTCTCTCTCCTCTCAAACCCAAACTAAACTAACCTGGAGCAAACCCTAGCGCGAACAAAGTGAACCATAGCGACGACCACCACCAGCCTTGCGAGAACGACAGACGACGGCAAGACCTTGGCGACTGCAACTGGAAGTGGTGAAGTGCACAAACAGGTACGTTACGCACGTACGACTCTCTCTCTCTCTCTCTCTCTCTCTCTCTCGTCTTGCCAGTCTTTTCTTTTTCTTTATCTTTTCTTTTTTCTGTTTATCAGTGTATTACTATTATAGATGGAATTCTTTTTTATGTTGCTAGTTCTTTTTTCTTTTTTATTTATTTTTTGGACTTCTCAAATTTTTTATTTTTAAATTTTAGTAATCCTTGAGTTTTTCTTCTACTTTAGTCTGTTTTTTCACTCTCTTTAGTCTCTTTTTTTAGTATTAATATTTTTTTTTTGAAGATTAATATAGATATTTGATACTTTGTGTATCACTATTCATAAACAAATACAACAAATACTGATCGCTCCTTCCAATAAAATAGTTATCATTTGAGTCAATTTTTTTAAAATTATAGTTTAAAAAATACTGTGATCAGATATTATTCTCATATATATATATATATGTATATATATATATATGCTTTAAAATTTGTTACAGTAATATAAATAAATAAATATACTATTTTCCCTAATTTTTCGCCTTGCTTGCCTTTTGGTTGCCCGCCTCTCGCCTCAAAAAAGTACCTCTCGCCCACCTCTTGCCTTCCGCCTTTAATAACTATGCAATTATTGCAATCGACAATTGCGACAACATCTCAGTCTCTTAGACCTAGTCGAGTCTTCGACTGACACAGGTTCTTTCCTTATTTTTTTTATGTAAAGAACTATTTGTTTGTGAGCAGCTGTTTACTTTTTTTTCCTTTCAAATACCTGAAGTATGTTTCTGTGTTCTTCTTCTGTTCACTTCTAATTTGTAAATTCTTTTTTTTTGTGTGTGCCTTTTTTCCTCTTAATTAGAAATTTCATTCCCGGTCTCCTCAAGTAATCGAAGAGATCCGGTATGGAAGTATGTGAGATTGGAAGATCCTAAAAAGCAAAAACACCAACAATATGATATGTATTTTTTTGATAATATGGGTGAACTTAGTTTCATGTATTATGCTCACTTACAACATGTTTTGAGATTTGTAAAGTTATATACTTTATATACATATATATTTTTTATTTTTTTAATATTATTTCCATGTTCCCCTTTTGCTCGCCCGCCTCTCGCCTCGCCTTGTCCTAAAAAGGTAAAAAGGTACCTCTCGCCCGCTTCTCGCTTTTCGCCTTTAATAACTATGGGTGCTATGTAGAGACAGCTGCTGTGATGGAATCATCCGAAACAGCACAAAACAGTGTCATCACAGTTGGTTGTCATTGCATAGTCCTAAAGGGAGATTTTGCATGTTTTAGTCCGTCTGATGCATGATATATTTAAAACATTAGAGATTAGAAGGGAGAAGGGAAGAGATAGCGAGCAGTAGGACTTACCTTGCAGAGTAATCAGCATCAACTAGGAAATTGTAGTGGGAAGATACTCTTTTTCCTTCTATCCCACCCCCTCCCCCTTCTTTTTTTTCCATTAATTTCCTTATTAATCCTGGCTTGTTAGAAGAATTATGATCGGCAAGGTCCATTTTCTTGGTTCTTGGGTTGGAGCTCTTCTACCATTAATTTTCTTATTAATCCTGGCTTGTGCCTGTAGATGGCTGAATCGCCAAAAAAATGAGCTCCAAAAATGTGGCAGAAGGTATAGTGTGAATTTGTGTACATTTAATGCATTTTGCCAAGGCAGATTTGGGAAGGAGGGCATTGATGCTGCCAGTAGATCCCTTGGATAACTGCACTAGTATCCTTGTTTTTTTTTTTTTTTGATAAGTAAATATAATTATATAAAAAACGTCAAACAACGTGATGCGTCCTGTGTACACTAGTAGTATACTCTACCAAAAGGAAGAGGCCCCTCAAATACAACTCACAAATTCTACTAATGAATAATTAGGATTAGTAGTATTAACGTTATGATCCCCAGACACTAAGCACCAGAACAGTAGAGTATTTAGCCGTGAATTCTTCAAAAACTGAATGGATCCTTCCTCATTTTCGTACGCTCTACGATTCCTCTCACTCCAAATGGTTCAATGAACACCTAGAGGGGCTGCCTCCCAAAACCCAATCCTCCTTCTCCGTTTATAAAGAGACCAACTCAGAAACAACTCTTTCACTGACCTCGGCATAACCCAGCAAAGGTTTAGCGAGCCAAACATCGAGCTCCACAATTCCACCAGGCAGTAAAGCATCAAAAGATTAACACTCACAGTTCCCTTTACACATGTAACACCAATTCACATATATTTTACGACTCCTCAAATTGTCACCTGTTAGAATGGCTTCATTGGCAACCTCCCACGCAAAGCAAGCCACTCTGCAAGGGGTTATAGATTTCCACACTGTCTTCCACGGAAAGATAACCCTGTCTCTAGTATGATTTAACCGAGAATTTTTTGCTCCTCAATGCCCACACCAGTTGGTCCTCTTGAGAGCCTACGATATCCCTTTTACCTTGATATCCTAACAATAATCTTTGTCCCTGCAAAAAAGCTATTGATCCTTGTCTGGTGTGGCACTAATCTTGAAGTTGTCTACTTTTGTCACCTTGACTTTTCAGAACATTTACTAAATGATTTATTTTTTGCAAAATTTGGTCAATCTGTGAACATGCTTACATGTACATGCTTTAATGTTTGATCAAGCCAAATGGTACATCGTAATTATTGTGTTTCTTTCTTGAGTGATTCATTGCTTTGTATTAATCGCTTAAGAGTTGTTTCATATCAGGGCGAGGAGGTGACATTTGACTATAATTATGTGAGGGTATTTGGGGCTGCTGCCAAAAAATGTGTCTGCGGCTCTTCTCAGTGCCGGGGCTATATTGGTGGTGATCCGCTAAATGCTGAAGTAATTGTTCAGGGCGATTCGGATGATGAATACCCGGAACCTGTAATGCTTTATGAAGGTGGTGCTGATAAGTTGGATAATTTTATATCTGGGTCCAGTTTCTTTGATGGCGCAGAAACACAATCTCCAGAAAGCCTACTTAGAAACAATGTTGGAATGGACCAGTGTGAGACAGCTGTTGGGCACTCGGAAATTTCCAAGGAAAAGAAACCTCCAGGGACTTCGTTAGAAGATAAAGCTGACAATGATAACTCCACAACTTGTGTTGGATGCATGGAGATTACCCCAGAGAATGAAGGCCTTATTGAAGGGTCTTCATCTGCTGCTTTGAAATCGGAACATTCTTTGGAATTGGAGTGCTCAGTGAAATTATTACCCATTTCTGTCCAACCTGTAGCAACTATTTCACAGCCAATTCAAAGTGTAGTAATTCCCCCACAAACAAACGAGGGAAAGAGCGAAATCACCTCTGAAGATCCAAATGGGTACTCGGGAGGAGAGGAAGATGAGAAGCGATCATGGTGCACCATAGAAAGAAATGAGACCTCTTCCCTAAGCTCTACAGTGAGCAACTTGCTACCTGCTACTGTCAAAGTTAAGAAGAAGTCCAAATCCGACACAGATGAAACTGCACGACTTGCTTCAAATTCCCATCCTAGCACAAAAGCACCTCGCCCATCGTCGTTGGTTAAAAGAGGAAAACCCAAAATCAATTCTGTCAACCTCGCAAAGCCGCCAGAGATAGAAAACCATTCACTTACTGTACCATCTAAATCAAAGAAGTTACCTCAAGTTCCTTCAGATGGCCGCTTCGAAGCAGGTATGGTTTCTCTCATCCATTTTCTTCCTTTGGCAGTATTGCGTAATTTCTTTTTACTTTGTGAAGATAAAAACTAAAAGAAAGCACATGATTATCTATGTCAGTTAAATTTTTCTATGCTTGCAGTTCAGCAGAAACTTAATGAGTTGCTAGATGCTAATGGGGGAATTAGCAAACGGAAGGTAAGCAGCTCCTTATGTTAAATCATTTTGTCATCTCGTATTTCTTCTGTGTTAATAGAATGGCGAGTTATTCCCTTGTGCATCATCTTTCCTTTTATATGCTTTTATTTGTTTTTTTTTTCTGCGATTCTTCTCCATCTGAAAAGTAAAAAAGACTGCAGCACATGCATTTGGATTTATCATGTTTCATTCAGTGAATCTCACTTCATGTGTCGGATGTGCACTGTTGCATGCCATTACCATTTAAATGGTGTATCCTTTACATATCAAAACTTTCTATGTTGTCTCCTAGTGGTGTGATTGATTCAGCTTCACTACCTGATCTCTGATTGTTGGGTGTTTGCTCCCGCTTGAGCTACTGAACTTCTGATTTTTGCTTTTATGAAAGCATTCATTATTTTTTCAACATGCTATTCTCTTTCATAACTTTATTTACATTTGATGTTCTTGTCATTTGGTTGTCCTTGTCTTAATGGGTTCCTCCTTCCCCTGCTTTTCTAAAGGATGCATCGAGAGGCTATTTGAAGCTTCTTTTCCTAACTGCTGCTTCAGGTGATAGTGGCAATGGAGAAGGAATTCAAAGGTTATTAGCTAATCCTGTTAACCTTTATTCTTTCCAGAAAATTACTGAATTTGCCTGTGAACTGAAGTACTGAGTAGTCTTTTTATTATGCCTCTGTTGCAGCACTCGAGATCTTTCTATGATCCTAGACGCCCTCCTGAAAACAAAATCTCGAACAGTTTTGGCTGATATAATTAATAAGAATGGTAGTGTTTTACTGGGATTTATAGCATATTGTACAATGTTTTCCTTTCTGTTATGTCCTGCTGATCATACATGATGCAATTTCTGCTTTCCAGGTTTGCAGATGTTACACAATATAATGAAGCGCTACAGAAAGGAATTTAATAAGATTCCAATTCTTAGAAAACTTCTCAAGGTGTGTTTTTAGAAATTGTAATATTCGCTTGCATATGGCCTACTCATTTAGCTTCTCTCTCTCTCTCTCTCTCTCTCTCAAATAAAATTTTTCATTCTAAAAATTTAACTTTGGGTTCACTTTGGACGTTGTAACAGTTGCACTCTTAATTATCATTTTGGGATATTGTTTTTGAATTGATGGAAGTATTAAAATCATCATTGTATAACATGCTTAGAGCTGATCTATTATGTGGCCAGAATGGTTGTATAAATAAATTTAGAATTCCTGTCTTTGATATATCATCATGTAAATGGTTGTTCATATGTATACAAGTCTAAAGTTGGTAAGGGCAACTCCGGATGGTTTGAAGCAGATGTAACCAGCGTGCAACCTGACCGGAGTTGGGATCACTTTTTGCTCCGGATGGGTTCCGATGGTGGTTGAGAACTTACTTTCAAGCAGAAGATCTGATTTAGAAGGGCCTATCTCAGACCCCTTCCAGACTTTAAAAAGTTGACCTGAATCCATCACACTTTTGGTTTTAACCTAACACAGACCCATTAGCCAAATGAAAGCATCATTGAGTAACTGGGTAAAACTGTTACTTGATTGCACATATTCCTTATCTTATTAAGCTGGTTGCAGTTAGTAATTCAAATCATCTCCTAAATGGGCTCTTGGAGTCACTAATATTAGGTTATCTAGACCATAATTTCATTTCATCTCAATATCTTTCCCATCAAAATACCTGTCATGGCTTTTTCCTTGCAACTATACCTAAGGGATGTGATCGTACAAGAAGTCATTCTCTGTTATTCATGCAGGTCTTGGAGTATCTGGCTGTGAGGGAGATACTTACCTTGGAAAACATTAATAGAGGTCCTCCTCATCCCGGAGTCGTGAGGTCCGAACAATTTTTCTACACTATTCTTTGCTGAACCGCTTTACTTGTTTGTCATAACTGTTCTATTTCAAAGAATTTGCGTGGCGAAATTCTGGACTTTCTGGGTTGAATCTTCAATGTAGATGTCCCTTTTTCTGCATGATACTCATGTATTGATACATGTCCGGCCATAATTAGGTCCTTTGTGACTGATCACTCTTCATAACTCTGCAGGCTTTGACAGGTTGTACTCTTACTTAGAATGATCCAACTAAACTGCTTATCTTCTTGATATACTTAACGAGGCCTAAAAGTTGAACAAGTGTATTCCACACCCATAGAAAGGCACCTACCACGCTCTCTTAAGCATGATTTATAACGTACAAGGTCTTCAAGACCCAGTGCTTGGAGCAGTAATAAATTTCCTTGTGAAATTTAATAAACTATGAAATCAACTAATTAAAGATTTTGGATGCATGTCTAAGCAGTTTCAGTGTTTTAAATTCCAATTAGTCTAGGTTCATATCGACTACCAACACACATTGTAGTGTGTAATTGTCAAGGGCCATAAGTATCTGTATGTGAAATTTTTGACATTGGTTTAACCCGCGCTACTCTTATGGAACGGGATGTTGGGCAACTAAGAAAGAATGTTAATAAAGTGAGTTGCCCGAAGTTTGTAAGTTAGTGATGGATGCTTGGTAAAACTGGGAATGATAGAATTTGAAGTGCATATTATTGAGATAGTAAAAGTTGGGCCAATGGGATATAAAAATGAAAGAAAATCACGTGAGATGGTTTGGACATACTGTGGAGACCTCTAATGCTACCTTTAGGAAGTGCGATAGTGTCAATATCATCAAAAATACTAGAGGTAGGGGAAGACCGAAACACACATGGAAGATAATGGATGAGTGAGTGGTTGCTTGTCTGCTTCTCTTGCATTGGACTGGACAAAATGGCAATATAGGATTGTTTTAGCGAACCCTGAGTAATTGAGAAAATTTCTGAGTTGAGTTGATTTAAACCCGATTTTAATGATGTTGAGTAGGACGAAAGCTTATCTGTTCATTCAACGTATTTATTCGTATGAATTGCTATTGTATGTTGATAGTATCCTCGTTATGGCTAATAGTAGTGCAAGTCATTTTAATCTTGGTTGAGCCAGCATTGTTTATGTCCTGAGCGAAGAATGAGGTACAATAAAGAAATATGTAATTCTTTTTTCTTATATATTTATTTATTTATTATTTCTTGGAAAATGAATGATCTTGGTGAGATACAATATCTTGAGGGAATTTCTATTGAGGAAGTGCAATACTGAGCAGATATTGAGCATTTTGAAGGTGGAGCCATTGATACTGCACAACTCCTAATCTTTATTCCCTGACCACGTGTTGATCCCACATGTAGGTCGTATTGTGATGGTTAATTGGAGTGCAAAATTGGACTTGTGTTCGCATTTTGTCAGTTTGAGCATATAACCAGTTGGTGGTGTTGTGCTCAGTTACAGAAGGCCTAATGTTTTGGCGTTTCATCTGGTTTGACATTGCTTGGTGTTCTTTGGCTGATTACCAGGCAATCAAGTGGAGTGGAGATTGATGTCTGTTGACGGTACATAGCATTCACTTGCGAGGTTTGGGGTGGTTGTTGGTTCAGTTTGTAGTCAATATTTATGTAGTTATTCCGCCCATCCATTATAATCAAATCAACATTTAAAAAGTCAAATACGAAAGACATATAGCTCCCTTTGTACGAATAATTTATTATATCAACTTGTTATGTATGCGGGGTAAAATTAGAACACGATGGAAGTGCAATCTTAATTTCTATAAGCGACCCATTTGAGTGGAGTATCTCAATGAAGAAAGTAGGGCTCTTTGAGTGGCACGGATAACCTGAATTTGCATCTGCATCAGTTTGGGTTGCAGTAAATGAATTCAATCAGCGGAATTTCCTCAATAGTAGGGGTTTGAGGTGATGGACGTGGGTGGTTCTGCTGCCAGAAAGAGGAGGAAAACTACTTAAAGCATTCTTTTATTTTTGTCTAGTCTTGGGATGAAGGAAATAGAAGGTATGGTTGCTCAAGAAGCAAATTTGTTCAGCTTGAGTTGACGTCTGCATTTATCCTGGGACAGAAAGACTTGAAAGGGGGGGGGGGAATTCAGTTCAAGTATTTTGTATGGGAAAGACCCAAGTTTCTAATACTTAGAATTTCATTGGGAGGAGCCTTTGCAATAGTATTGGTCTCTCCATCCCCATCTCTTGTATATTTCTCACCGCTAGAAAGATTGTTAACTTCTGGTTGATGGAGAAAAAAAGAAGACAAACATTAGTTTGATTTCTTTCAAAACATGCATTTCATTCTTCCACAAGGAAGTCTAACACTTGTTGATATATCTCCAAGTCTAATGTGTGGAACCATATCACAAAGTCAAACAGAAGCATGGACTGGTTAAAGTATATGGTATCCTTGTTCTTTCTTCATATTTTCTGCACATTGGCCTCTAGCTTCTGTATGGCCAAGGGAGAACACAGCTCCTAGCCCTTGAGTTATCTTTGCGCAAAATGGATGTGGAGCTTCAAGTTTGAATTGCAGAAGCTTTGGAGAAGGAAAGAGAATCTTTTTAGAAACTTCTTTCCTATGGCTTCATTTTAAGAAGGTTTAGGGTGTCTTTTACTATGCTTGTTTTCGTCGGACTATCAGTTTTTTGCTATGCTCACTGGCCTAATTTTGTGAAGTCAAGCAGCATTGTAATATGTCTTGGTCGTGATCTTGCTTGTTAAAGTTTAACTGATGTATGATTGTAGTACGCCTTGGTCGTGAATCCTTGTTGTTAAAGTTCAACTGATGTATAGTCATTTGGATAATTCAGAAAACAAAAAAGAAGTGAATGTCAAAAAGAACTAAAACAGGACGCTTTGATTATTAAGGTTGGAAGTAGATTGATTTTAGCTAATATTTGATTTGTAAAGTGAGAAATGTTCTTGCAGATATGCAATTGGAGAATGCTTAACTACCCCAAAATCTAAAACACCACTCCAATTGATTTCATTTCTGTGACTTTGATTCTTACTGTCCCCCCCCCCCAATTATTTTGAAGTTTCTGGTTTTGCCCCTAGATGCAAATTTTCGGCATTCATGTTCTTATATTGATTTTTCTTCTATTTGTGCTCGGGAGAGTTGTCTCAATGACTCTAGAGCCTTTTTGTTATGCATACTTGGTTATAAGAACATCTGTGCCAAGGTGAGGGCTCTTGGTATTGTTTAAGGGAGACCCTTTGCCATACCCTGATAATGCTTCATGTAGATTTTGTTGGGGAATCAGTTCTTTTTGTAATTCTTGCTGTACATTATTTAATTAAGTATATACTGACGCACATGTTTTCTTACAGCTTCAGGGAATCAATTTTGGAATTGACAGAACACATTGACAAGCAGGTACATCCTTTGAACTCTTTATATGGGAGAGCTGATGTATGGTTCTATTATTGACATTTTAGTGAGGAGGATATTATATTTGTTGAGCCTTTCTTTTAATCAGTGCTGTATGAGGTGATCATAACTGTAATGCTATTTGCCGTCTAATGCTCCTCTTTGTATGTTGTAACAAAAGGTATATTGCTTTAGACCATCAATTTGTATAGGAATGCCTTTGTTGTTCACTTAGTTGCTGGCCTCTAACTAAAAGGTTCTGATAATTGGTCAATTTGTTGATGCGGTCACAACCATATTTTTGTAATTTATTCTCTTTTTCTTTTTCTATTACTTTCATCCTTCTTCATCATGAAAACAACCAGAAGATTCTTGTATTTGGCAAGCAAACTCATAAGAAGACAAGAGCTATACTGCATACACTAGTATTCCAAGAAACCTCATTGTTGCTTACTTTAGGAGTCCATAGGACTTGACATGTAATGTAGATGAGAAATTCATAATTCTCAGTTGATGAACCTTCTTGTCACAAGGTGAGAATTTTGATGTCCAATTTTGGTGGTAGGGCGATACAGGTGCTTGTGAGTGACTTGAGGAGTTATTTAGAGACCTTGTATCTTATCTTGGAAGTATGCTTTCAGTTAGTTCATTAGAGGAGGAGGTGGACTTCTTTGAAATGGATATATATGCATCCCTTCCCTGATTCTTTACTATCTTCCCGTTCGGCAATTCTTCATTACTTGTCGAAGAATATAAAGGATACCTCTTTATCTCTTTTAGTACGGATGAATTGGATCTGTCACGTTTATGAATCTCACAGGTCATTGTGGATGGATGGCTCTACCAAATCCACCATCACAATTGGTGATGCAAAATGGGCTGATGAATTCGTAGCATTACTTTTCACAAGTACTGTAGTCATATTAAATGCCTTCTTGATGCCTATTTTCTATTATTATATGATTAGGATCTGTCGTATGATATATTCTAAACTGAATCAAAAACACGTTGCTTAAAGTAAAGGGCATGCAGCTTTCCTTGCTTCAAACAAATTTCGTCGGCTAGCTCATATTTTACTGCCTGACACAAAAGGTTTAGGAATCCTGTGTCATATAGGTTTTCAGGAGAGACCCTATTAGTATGGGTAAATATGGTGTAAAATGCTTTTCTTTGACGATTATGAGGGTCTTTAATCCATGAATCAGCTGAATAACTCTGGTAACCGAAATCCCTGATGCTCCGTATAAACAAGTTCTTTTTCCTTTACCTTTTTGGTACAGCTTATTTAAGTTAATGATTTGTGGAGGATGCGAGTACGATCTTACTTATAGCTGTAATGTGAAATGCAGTATGCTTTGTTAGGTAAAAATAGTATGCTAATGTTTAGAATTATATTCATGTTTTTAGTACCTTGCTGCATGCTTTGTGGGGATCCAAACTCATAGCACTTCATCTCTCTGTTACTGGCCTATATAGTACTCCTTTCACTTGTGACTTAATTTTTCTCATAGGATGGAAGAATGTTTAGTAGTTCTCTGCAACATTCCTATGTGTGTGCGTGTCTGTGTGTTGATTGTTTGCATATTCATGGCCAAAGGTTTTTATATTTGATTTATGTTAATGCCGACAGGTCCACCAAATTGCACGGAACTTTCGAGATAGGTGGATTCCTCGCAGAAAACACAACTTTATGGAGAGAGATGTCGACAGGATGGATCTTCAAAGGGGTTCAAACTTCAGTAGGTCTTCAGCATCTCGTGATCATTCCTCTGATCTGGATGGAAGACCTATGGAAGTAATAGATAATTCTTTCAAGCAGTCACCAAGTTCAAATATGCCTCCAGTTGATGCTGGAAATGTGGAGGGCTCCTCTGCGCCTTGTGCTAGTAGTTGCATCACCAATGGGACGAGGACTCGAAAGCGTAAAAGTCGATGGGATCAACCAGCAGATTCAACCTCTCCTACAAATAAAGAACCTAGGTGTTCGCTCCCGAGGTCACATTTAAGTAAACAAGCTGAGAATGGTGAAGCAGTGTTAGACCGTGTAAGCAGTGAGGCCAAAAGCATCTGCCAGAGAGGTGAAACTGACGACTTGCATGATGGAAGGCAAAACGCCGATGAGGATGCTCCTCCGGGCTTTTCGTCTCCTCGTAACCACACTTTGCTCCAATCTAACGTGTCTTCAGTTGCAACTGAATCGGTTATGGGGCATCCACTGGAGAGATTTGTTTCACGGATGACCATCTCTTATGGGGTACCATTGTCAATCCTGCAGCAACTTGAGACACCTCATGCTGCAACTGCTGAAAGTTGGGCCGTTGCTCCTGCTATGCCTTTCCAGCCTTTCCCACCTTTGCCTTTATATCCCCGTGAAAGGAGAGGCCCCCCACCTGCTTTAAATTCTTTGACAGTGAATCTACCTGCGGAAGAACAAACCCTGCATAATCCTCCCACATATCACTCCGACCGAAATCATAATACTCCAACCACTTCCGGTACAAACCCTCGAAATGTGGCAGTTCCTGGTCCAAACAACCAACCTAGTTTTCAGGGAGGTAGGGACTTCTCAAATAGTTTGGGAAGGAGATATTTCAGACAGCAGAAGTGGAAGAATTCAAGAGGTGGTCCCCCATGGATTCAGAGAAACAATGGTTGGGGAGGATTCAAGGGAACAACCAACTCGAATAATGGGATGGGCAGCACAGGAATGATCAGTGGAGTGAATAGGCCCCAAGGTCCCTATAGTTCGGGGATGGTTAGCAATGGTACCTTGAGTAGTGGGACTAGTTTTCCTCAGCAGCCACAGCACCAAAAATAGAACTGATTTATAGGAGAGATTTATCTGTGAAGAGCGTCTTTGTTTCCTTGTATGTTCATTCCTGTGTACTCACAATTCTTTGTTACCGGGGTCCATCTAAAAATGGGAGATTTCTATGTTTATTCCTTTCTCTTCAGCCCAATTCTTATAGAGCCAAAATCAAAGTTGTTAACAGATTAGCTTTCCCTGCTTGACTATGGATATCACCTCTAAGAGGTAAGCATTTTTCATTGTGCTACATTATTTAATTGAAATTATAGACTTTAGGAAATAAAACTTTCTTCAGTCTCTCTTGGTGGATTCTTTAGAATGTTATTTTGAGAATCATTGTATGTGTTGGTGTGTGTGTGTATTTGCTTTTTCTATATTGCTTGATGTGTAAAGTACATAATTATCATGTGTAAATTGTTAACGCAGTTATGTTCTCATCCATTGCCATTTATCATCCTGACTGTCTATGTTATATCATTGCAAGCGAACACTAGCAAGTGATAGTTAGCAGAGGAATTTAGTAAATTTATATAAAAATGGACAGTCATTTTGGGAAGGAGGGAGTATATGTCTGTGTGCAGCATCTTGACTACTTTTCTGTAACTGCAAGAGCTTCTTCATGCAGGTGGTTTGCTGCTATTTGGAAAGAACTGTTGTAGGGTTTGAAAATCTTGAATGTATCTATCCTTGTTTATGCATGTACATGGGAATGCCAGGAGTTCCATTTTCCTGAATTAATTTCTGTCATCTGTTTGATATTACTGATAATGAGGATGCTACTCAGTACCTGTCCCAGAATCCACATCACATCACATCGGTGGGCTCGGCATACTCTCATAATCTAGAGATTTCCTCTATGCCTATAAATTTCATTATATACATGTTTTTAGTTATTGCACGGCTTGTAATATTTGCTGTGGGGATTTCAAGAATCTATTTGAAGAAGTTACAGAAGTGGAAAGGGATTTATGGAGGTGACAAGTAGGTTTTTGTTTGTTTTTCGTTTGCTCCGGAGAAATGGGTGAGAAGTGTGCTGCGCTTCGGAGAAGGTTTTGATGGGTTGACAGATAAGAGTTTGATTTCTCACTTGATGGCAACAGAACAGAATGTAGTTTCTTCTATACATCAGATTGATTAGATGCGTTTGTTGTCCTTTCTCCCGCACAACACTTGTGGGCAGGCGGGCGGGTGCAGGTTCTGAATTCTTGTCTTAGGTGTTTATTAGGCTTCTTTGTTCTACTGATACACTTGCACATCTGCTCTTAGACTTACATATTTGTTTATTGATCTGAATCCATTGCCAAACTTTTGAATTCATTTGTTTTAAATAAATATTTGATTCTTCCACCCTTCACCATCCCTGCTTCTCTTGTTATACCTACCCCTTCTAACTGCAACATTTGCAATCTGACAGAAAATTCTTGTTAGCAAAACATTGTAATTCGCTCACCTCTTTCCCATGTTTTTTTTTTGTCCTAAATTAGTAAGATTCGTGTTCTTAGACCTAATGTTGCGGAATCTGAGCCTAGCTCTGTTAAGGTTCTCTAAAGGAGTGTTTTGATGCTGAGGCAACTGCAGCTCTAGATGACTACTGACTCTATTGCTCCGCACTCATCTCGCAATGAAAGAAGTCTGCAGTTTTTCTGGTTGTACTCCTCCCGTGATTCTGACTAAAGAAACACTCCATTTGTCCCCCAATGAGTGTCCCTTTAGATTTTTTTTTTTAAAAAAAAAAAAATTCTGAAGTGAATGTTCCTTTTCTTATGAAGTTACTAAAATGTGAGCACCGGATTGATCGAGGTTTGGTGGTTTTGACACGCCAAGGAGCTGGAAGAGCATCCTCAACACGGAATGAATTCTCCTAAATCTTTTAATGACAATTAGTCTTTCCAATTTCAATAGGCAAAGGTAAACAAGAGTTGTTGCTGTTTTGGTAAACGAGATCGAAACGCAACAAATACAGAAGCCGTTCTGAGGAACTACAAACAACGTACATACATTCCCTGTTGGTTGTACCTAGTACTAGAAGAGAAAGTAACCATTATACAGTCGATAAGTAACTGCAGCTCAGGTGGTAACTGCAGCTCAGGTGGTAAGACGCTTCACCTACAACCTATAGGTCGTGGGTTCGAGTCACCAAAGGGTAAGTGGGGAATCACTATTGATCCCAATTTCAGAAAAAAAAAAAAAAAAAAGTAACCATAATACAGTACATGCTGATCACTAGAAAAGCAAAAGAGCAAGTTCCCAAATATAGAGTGATTAATATAGGATATTTCCTTCACCAGAAACAGTATAAGCAGATTTACACTTTGTTTCATGTGAAGTTGCAGAAACTACAAAACACAAACCCTTAATTCATCAATCCTTAACTCTAAAACAGCAGCCAAAAAATATGACCCATTATTCACAAGCGATATTTTCCTTGAAAATCAACAATGCCAAAAATTGTCTGTTGATCTTCGGATTGGTTGACCTTTTTCTTTATCAAAACCTCTTCAGCAAACTTCTTACACGAACAAAGCACCAGGTTTTCAGAAGAGTCTTGCGTCTCCTCCAGCCACCAAAGTGGTTGCCAATCACCTTCTTGTAACTAGGCCTCTGCTGCACCATGTTCCAGTATTCTGCTATGTTTGGCCGGGTATTAATATATTCATTTTCCAAATTCAACAACACTAATCGAGCCAATAAAGGAACAAGCATAACATCTGCTGACGTAAACTCTTCCCCAGCTAAATATGGAGTTTCGCCCAGTCGCGTTTCAACTTCATCAAGAAGCCTTACCAGATGTTCTTCGCTCTGTTTCACAACTTCAGGATTTCTCAATTTTTCTTCTGCCTCGTAAGCATCTTTCAGTTTGCGGTGATAAGCGCTTGCCAGGTCAGGAGCTTCTGCCATTCTTGCGATCACAACTCGCCTAATGAATTTGGAAACAAACAGGCGATACTTCTCGGGGACATGGGCCAGTGTGAAGAACTTAGGGTTCCACTCTTGTATCTTATGCATCCATCCTATTACTTCTGTGCTACTAAGGGTGAATTTATCACCACCAGACGAGACTAGTGCGATTCTCTCAATATACCTGAAATTTTTTGAATCACAATAATGTCCTTAATTATCTACAAGAAAGTGTGTTTGTAAGCAATTTCAGGGGATATAAACTTGTTGTTAACCCTTGTAATAATAGAAAACTCAAAAGGTTGTTAATTTGGCAATGCTCACAACTGTATCAAAATTCAAATTTTGGATTTCACTTTTGAGCAAGTTCAGAAATAAATATGACATCTATCAATTTTTTGGTAGAGCTTTGGAAGACAATAATATTAACCTCATAATCAAACAATTATTTCTGTGAATTTTGAAATCAAAAGTGAAATTTTGTTTTTGAAAAAAATGCATACCAAACAAGACCTAAATTAAAGTTTCTACAGCTTTACAGAACATTCCTATGGGTTTCTGGCTTAAGTAAATCAAACAAAAATGAGCAATGAGTGAAATGTTTCTAAGAAAGGTTAGAAAGTTAAACAATTTACTAGTTGAAGAAAATCTGTTTGTACCAACTTTGGATCTTTTATTAATATTTTCTTCCATTTATCATTTTGATTCCTGAAATACGATAGATATGGCAATAAAAATTATGCGGTCATCAGAAAGCATGCAGTCATGAAGTTGCTTTCATACACATCTCAAATATTAAAGGGAAAAGAATAATCGTTACGGCAAGTCAGAGGACATACTGAATGATCTCTATTGTGTTGAAGATAATGTGGGAACCATTTTGGAATACAGGTAGTTTGGCAGTTGGATTCATGCGGAAGAAGGGCGGGTCCATATTTTTGCCGGTGATCGGATTGACACGGTATGATGTGTAATCAATATTCCTTTCTTCCAATGCAAGCCTCACCTTCTGGCTGTCCAACGAATATGGGTGATGATACAGCTGCATTTGTTCTATCTAATTAACATCAGCTCCTGGGAAAGTTCTTCTAGCTGAGAGGTTGAAAATTTTCAGATCAACTTACGACCTCTAGAGCACAGCTCCTGTTTATAGCAACCAATATCAAGATCTGAACATCAGAGTCAAAGGACTAGAGAGATGAACCATAATAAAGAGAACAATTTCAAATCTAAAATTTAAATAAGGGCGACAAATAATACTCCCTCCATTCCATGCGAAGAGTCCTATTTTATTTTGGGATGTTCCACTTAAAGAGTTCACTTTAAAAATTTATGTCTTTAATCTCCACAACCTTTCAATTTTACCCTTCATATGTGGTGTAAGCATCTTGTGTATGTTCAAATATTTTTGTAATTATGATAACTCCGAGTATACGAATATATCCCTTAATTATTAAACTTTTTAAACATGGACTCTTAGCTCGGAATAGAGGGAGTGTTAAAACAAGGTTCATGACAAAGCAAAGAGCAAAAGTAGCAAGGGGCTGATGGCAAATCAGGATACTCACATAGATATAAATGAGCTAAATTGCTTACAGTTTCAAATTAATACAAGTAGCTTTCCCAAATTCATGCTTCTACAAAAGGTTCCATTCATTTTGGGACAGACGTGGTAGTACATAAGAGAATCAATGTTATATAGAGAGAGAGAGAGAGAGAGAGAGAGAGAGAGAGAGAGAGAGAGAGAGAGAGAGAGAGAGACTCGGTTCAACGAACGCCCTGATTTAACTAACTGATCTAAAAGACAGATTGACGACAAGGCTCTAACTGACTATCATAATTGCAGCATAGCCAATTTCCTTTCATACCACCAATAAATTTGTTCTATATGAAGCTTCAGGACAAGCAACTTGATGACCTGACGAGAATATGAATTGGGTTGCTAGAGGTGGCTAAAATTAGCATGTCTTCTAACAGCTCTAAGAATGATAGAAATGCATTGATGACCAGAAGACAAATGTAGTTTTGTGCGTTGGAAGCTCTTTCAAATAACATTCATGCTTTCAGATTAAGCTGTTACTTTTTCCTAGGGATGCTTTTTTGATTAAATAGAGACGTAACTGTTCTTTTATCCATCCCACTAGTGCATTCTAGACTCTTATGAGGCTCACTAAAGGCATTTCTATAGCTCATTTAAGATCAAGAATGGTACCACAAAAAAGCTAACGGAACTAAGCTTAATGGGATCTATATTGTTCACTAGATATAAACTCCCAACTCTAAAGCTAGCAGGTAAGGAAGATGATGCATGTAGGAAAGACTTGCAAAGAAGAAGTCCATCAAATAATTTATCTCTGTGAGAGGAATTAGTGAGAATTCATGTCAAAAGGGAAAAACATCAAACAGATTTAGGAATAAAAGGAAAAAACGAGCATAAATACTTCTCCTTCCAGCATTAGAAAATATTGCCTCAAGTCCTTCAGGATGTCCCATAAAGTAGCCCTCTTAATCAAGCTACTAATTAAATGATTTTCCAAATTCCAATTTTTCCTTAATGAATAGAGGTAGTGACTAGTGAGGAAGGGAATGCTAAAGCATAAACAATACTAGATCCACAATCAACGAAATGAGGTTGGATTAGGCTTGGTGTTTCTGTGTGTTGTAATTTTATCAGGGGAGACGGGAGAAGGGTGTTGGGGGGTGGGGTGGGGTTGAAGATGTACCACATTATGCATTCCAATGATATTATCCCAATACCCACAAATATGGCCAGAAATTAGATGGTGCCCAATCCCAAGCACATACTTATCCGACCACAACACCTCGATAACTCATCAAAGAAAGCATTCACTAAGGGCTTGTTTGGTAGTTGGACTAGGATAAGGAGTATTATTAATCCCGGTGCTATTAGCGCCCTCGCTATTAATCCCCATTTATGAATCGGGGGTAATTTTGGATTTAAAAATATTAATCACATATTATTTTTTTTAGTGAGGGCGCTAATAATACCACCCTCAACCTTGGTATTATTAGCGAGGGGATAAGGACTTTATCCAGATAGCTCGTACTATTAGTCCCGACAGCCTATTGCGTACCAAACATCCGACTATTCGGCTTATTAATCCTATCTGGCCTTAATCCTAACTACCAAACGACCCCTTGAGTTTGAACTACATATCATCTTATAGAACACAACATGTACAGAAGTAATGCAAGGTTTTCACCTGACAAGTTCGGAAACCTAGAATTTATACTATATTTCCTTAATGTCCACAAGCAATCTAGCAACAAGGTCTTCAAGAA
Organism: Platycodon grandiflorus; assembly: GCA_016624345.1. Taxonomy (NCBI): domain Eukaryota; kingdom Viridiplantae; phylum Streptophyta; class Magnoliopsida; order Asterales; family Campanulaceae; genus Platycodon; species Platycodon grandiflorus. Next base: position 19,602,769 of record CM028364.1, on the reverse strand, counting down.
AACTAGAAACCTGTATGGACAGTAAATAAAAATAAATTTTCTTTTATTTTGTGTAAGAAAAAAATGTTATAGCTATTGAGTCATTGCACAGGAGGAAGCGGAATAGGTACTCAGAGCAAAGAGTAGACCAAGCAAAATGCTCGATGCAAATTTGGAAGGGTACATCAATGAAGCCCCAAAAGCATTGGCCGAAAGGAAGTAAATATTAAGTATAAAAGAGAAATTCAAGAATTCGGAGAATGTATTGTTGATGACAATACAAGAAGAGGAATTTAATTAACTACTTTTCAATAAAACAGGAAAAGAAAAGCATCGATAGAGTTTGGAGCAAAAACAGAGTTCATTCTCAAAAGATGCAAATAACCAAAAATCAAAAGAATTTCAATCAAATATCCTTGCAAGCCCATGAAATCAATATCTTCAAGTAGCTCATGTTATAGGTTCATGGTGCTTTCAGAAGTGGTAATGTTAGCTTAATGAATAGTTTGTAATTGTTCTGATCAGAAACTTGCAGATAGTGCTTTCCAAGGGGGACCGGTGCAAATCGAAGCAATCAAATGTTGTTGAATTATACTTTGTATGCATTGCATCAATATGGATCAAAGAATCAAGTCGGATCCATGAAAAATAGGAACAAAAGATTTCTGAATAAATTAAACTTCAAACTAATCATACCATCAATTAGACCCAAATAGGTATTACTCCCTCTATCCCAGAAAAATAGACTTTTCTATTTGGTTTGTCCAAAAAAGTTGGTTCATTTCTAAAAGAGAATATAATTTTAGTGCAATTTAAAGGAGGTCAAGCAAGTAAAGCTACAATCTTAAGAAATTTGACTTGTCAAATGAGACTTTTTTTTTTTTTTGGGGGGGGGGGGCGGCGGAGGGAATATTAAATTGCTAGCACACCTGACAACAATAAAACCAGATGGTAAAAATACTTGCAGCAATAAGATAAAGACATGCAAACCCCTTTCTTGGTTTGTGCCTCACCACACTCCTTTTGAGGCTGTGAAGGCTCATTTAGTACACGGTGAGCAAGCAGCTAGCACCTAATCCTACGAAAACGAAAAGCAACAAGCTGAACTTGAAGAAGCAAGCCTCTACCAGAAAGGAATGCAGTTGCACGTTAGCCCATCTGTTTTATTGTTCATCTATTTTTTCCAAATGGAGATTTCAGCATCTCTTGTTAATAGATCTATTTCCCCAATTTGGTATTTGGTCAATGCTGAATTGGTTCCCCTATACAAAAGGTGGTATGTCACTGTTGCCAGAGAACCCCACAGACTCCAGGCAGCCAAGTCAAGAAATAGATGGTTGAATCGAAAAACTTTGCGTTTAAAGTTTTATTTAACATAAAATCCAAGCCAGAAACTTGAGCCGATCATTATATAAAAAAATATTAGCAAATAGAGTAAAAAGTAGCTGAAAACCCCTTAGAAAACTTCCATCCCCAAAACCCACACACACACACACCATAAATAAAACTCCCAAACAAGCATGGGTCCAATTGACACCACATACAGCAATTCAATTTGCAGAAACAATCCAACAAATAGGCAATCATACAATCAAACGTATAACAGTATTCATAGTTCTTCACGATGGACAAGGAATCAATCACCAGGAATCAGGTCTAAGAAGAAGAAAAAAAAAAGAAACAAAACCCATAACATAAAAGAAGAATTACTAAAAACGATGAGCAATCATAAGAAGATGGAAGGGAAAGAAAGTGATTTGCGGGGAGACTTACTCAAAAATATTCTGGGAAATTCTGTGAAGATGTTAGAGGTTAATTGTGGGTGGGGTAAAACGAAGACTAGGAAAGGAAAGAAATCCTTTTGGGGAATGATAGTAGTAGAAAGAAAAGTTGTAAAGGGCAGAAAAAGGTTTAAGAGTGTGAGTAAGGAATTTTTGTGGGTGGGGTTTAAACCAAAATTCTTTGTAATTTTGATCAATAATTTCTCTAGTCTAGTAGTAGAATGAATCTAATAGAGTAATAGTCCCTCCCTCCGTCCGTTTTTAAACCACTGTTGTATCTTATTCTCTTGGGGAATGCTAAACAACGCACCCAAAAGTACTAAACAACGCACTCTTATTTATAAAATTACCAAGCTATCCTTAAACTAAAAAAATTTTAAAAAACCAAAACTAACCTACCCCCTCCCCCACCCCTCATTTTAACTTTCTCTCATTCTCTCTTCACTTTCTCTCTTCACTTTCTCTCACTTTCTCTCATTCTCTCCACTTTTCTAACAAAAATCCTACATTTCTTCAACATTTACTCAAAGAAAAAAGGTACGTTTCTTTATAATTTTTGTAATTTTTTATTAAATGTTAATTATTTTAACTAAATGAACTGAAAAAAAAAATTCAATTTACACCTCATGTCTTCTTCAATTTTCAGTTTGGCTTCGATTCATTTTGAATCAATCAGTTTTGAAACCCTAAATCTCCCTCCATATCGAAGAAGGCCCATTCGAAGCCAAACTTTTCAATCGCTTCTTCGGATCCTCAACAATCTCAACCTTCCATCACATATACTTCGTAGAGATATATGTGTCTGTTATACATCTTTATAGAGATATATCAGTTATACATCTTTTGTATTTAACCCCTGATTAGTTTTTAGTTGAATTTTTTTTTTTTTTTTGTCAGATTTTGTGAATTTGGGAAAATTTGAGTTTTCAAATAGATTAGATTGATCTAGCCAACGAATCAAAAACAGAGCTTCTTATGGATTTAGATAGATCTAACCAAAGAATCAATTTTCTCTTTGAAATAGAGCTTCTTTCGGAACAAAGTTTTTTTTTTTTTTTTCAACCCAATATGGCTGCTACTGATGATAATTCAAAGGTTTCGCGGGCAGAAGAAATCAAACTGCTTGCCAATGAAGCGTCATTCAAATCTCAAACTAATTCTTACCTCTAAACGAACCCTTTTGTTTCTTTAATTGTTAGTGGTCGTTTGGTATGCAAGAATTGCCGTTCTTCTTTATTGCAATTCGAACCGTTATTATGGAATGTAAAATATGAAATGAAATGACCATTGTTGGGTACTAAATGAGCAGTTTTGGTGTTTATTTATGCAAGAACCCATAGACCCATTGAATTTTTTGGTTGTTTTATTGAACTATCTATTCATAATTTTGGTGGGTAGTGATGAATTTTAATTTTTCAGCCCATAAAAGTTCGCAAGCAATTGATCTGTATTCGCAAGCACTTGAAATAAATAGTGAAAATGTCGTATGCTAGGCGAATCGTGCTTTTGCACATACGAAACTGGTGGAATACGGTAGTGCAATACAAGATGCATAGAAGGCTATTGAGATTGATTCTTGATTTTAGATGTAGGGAGCAAAAATCAATTGTCGTGGAACCTTTTATTGAAACCAAGAGGCGCATTTTGTCTAAACTGCTTTATATATTGATTTTTTTCATTTGTTTTGCAGCCCACACCACCACTTACCACCGCTGTCGCGCTGGACTACCACCAGAGTTACCTCTCCAATCTAGGTAAATTTTCTTTCTTTTGTATTTAATGGTTTGATAAGATAATATAAACCCATGTCTCTTTTTAACAATCCCTTCAACTGCAGAACTCTGAGAACTGAAAACAGGTGATAAAATGAGTGGAGAAAGCAGGTGACATTTTTAAATTTGGTTGGTACTATGATGAATTGTGGAGAAAGCAGGTGATAAAATGAGTGGAAATATAGTTGATGTTGGAGAGGAAGGAAGTGACAAGGATGTGCAGGTAGGTTGTATTTCTCCAAGAAAAGATATAGTAGCCGTTGACCCGGAAAAGGATTTTGAACTGCATGAAGGTATTGAATTTCAATCACACAAGGAAGGATAGTAGTTTTATGAACTCCACTGGTTGTTAAATATGCCACTTGAAGGTGTTGTTCTATGGTGGTGTAGGCAATTTGTAATTGATATTTAGTGTTTGTACGAATTTGTGGTCTATTCTCCTTTTAGCTTTTTATGTTATTTATTTATATATTTTGCACAAGGGAATAAATTTATATTTCCATCTTAATGATTTTTTTTAATAATGACTTGGAAAAGGAAAAAGAGAAAGGATAGATTCTTTCTCATGCTCATTTATTATGTTCTGGTTTATTTAATTTCTTTTAAGCTAACTATTTTTGTGTTTGCAATTATTTTTTGTTCGATAAAGACAATACCAAGAGACTTAGATCAGTCTCTATATATGTGCATTAGTCTCTTATAATCACCAAACAAAAAAATAGAAAAGAGAAAAACAAAAAAATCAAGAATGATACAATTAAACAAATTGATTGATACCTCAAATTAGTTTTCTCTCCCCCCACCCCTACTCGCACATTTTTAATAACTTTCCATCCCATGCAAAGGATTTGATTACAATTCATGTTCATGTAATTAATATATTAATATGTAATAACATTAATAACAAAAAAGCTTTATTTTGTCTTATGTTTAAAATAATAATGTTTATATATATAATGAGATCGTGCAAATGTACGCCATTTTCACCAGTTAAATCTTAATTTGTTATTATTTTATGTATGTAAGATAAAAATCTATTACAACTAGAAGACATCAAATATTGACAAATGTTGTACGCTCTTTTTGCGCATAAAAGAGTCAATCCAATTTTTTTGTATAAAATAAATAAATTTAAAAATCTCATTGGTTGAATTTGAACGTTTATTGTGTTGTAAGAAGAAGTTATTTAAATCAGATTTGATTTAATGAAAAAAAAATGCTATAAAAAATTAATTCGAAAAACCACTCACTAGCAAGTGAGAAGACTATTGATTATAAGATAAGGAATCTCTTATAATCACCAAACAAATGAAATCCTAAAAAGAGAAAAAATTAGAATCTAAAAAATAGAAAAGTAAATGTTGAAGTTAAACTTTCTTATTTTGGATCGTACCGTACTTTTTATTTTATAAGGACTTTATCTTTGATCATCAATAATTCTTGAATCATTCCGTCCGTAGGACGGGTATTCTACTAGTACATACATAATAAATGACAGTCGTCTTCACGATATTCTTACAAGTGTAGTGTATACTAAATATTTGAATAATATAAAATTATTATAAATAATAAAAGTAAATTCACTAACTTAAGAAGACATTTAGTACTGTATTTAAGAACGAACGCATGATCACTCAATTTAAAAAAAAAAGAGAGAGTACTACTATATTAAATAAATAACAAAATTTTCATAAAAAAAAATGTGCATTCGAAAATTAATTAGTCAAACGTCTCTTTCTCATTAATTAAAACGTGAAAAGTATACAATGGTACGTGGACATATCGTGGGACATAAAATTATTTTCAAAAAAAGAAGAAGATAATCTATCTTACTTCAAAAATATAGTCTTATTTAAGAATTTAATGCTTGTACCCTTAATAACTTACACTCATATAATTTTACTTTTTAAAAAATGGCTTTATATATTTTTAAACAAACTAAAGAGAAAAAACAGATAATTTATTTTGCAACGGATATAGTATAAAATAGAGTTATGCTACATATTAAAATTCATCCGTAAAAAAAAAAAAATGTTGAAATACCAATTTGGTCACACTACTTTCACCCAAAATTCATTAAACTAACTGTATTTTTTTTTTTCACACTTTTCATCACTCTATTTGGATCAATAAGCTCACTCAATCAATGAGCTTATTGATTGAAAAAGTTCAAATAGAGTAATTAAATTGTGAAAAAAAAAAGTAAAATAAATTTATTAAATTTTTAGAAAAAGTAGAGCGACAAAATTAATATTTAAGCCGTAAAAAAATAAATATTATACGTTCAACTAACCCAAAATACTTTAATGCATAAATAACTCAATGAGTTATGCTAACAATTCATTCAATCGCCAGAGAATAGGGAGGGACGTATACATGCCCCCCATGAATGAATGATCACAAGGATTGGTTACTTTATTTATTAGTCTAGTCGGTTTCTTTTTTATTATTATTTTTAAATTTTTTTTTTTTTTAAGGATAGTCTGGTCGGTTATTTTAAGCGCGGGAATCTTTATTACAGTTAGTTACGGCCCTACTTCCCTTGGAATTAATATTAACTATTAATATCTTAACCTCTTTTTTTAAAAATTTGCCTTCTCTGTTTTTTCAATGTAGTATGGGGAAGACGGATTTGATAGAAGACTTAATTAGACTTTTTCTAAATCTGATGTAATGGTTAAATGATTTTGAGTTCACAACTGAATTTTTAAGCTTGGTTTGATTCAAAGTTGAAACACACTTATTCGTCGAATTGGATCTAACATAAAATTACAGACTCGGGCTTACGAGCCAAGTTCATTATGAGCCAACCGACTGAAGCTTTTTTTTTTTCAAGATGATTTGACTTAATTAAAATATGAACCTAGATTCATGAATGTTGGCTTATTTTTCAAATGAACTTGAGTTGAAACTAACTTTCATTGAGTGGAATCGAAATAGTTTGTCTCACTTCACCAGTCCAGGTCTTAATACTCTAGTGGTACACTGACCTACGAGTTTCTTTCATTTAAAACAAAAGGTTGTGTGCCTAATGAGTGAAGTTTATTTAAATTTGGCTTAATTGAAAAATGAGCCTAGATCCATGAATATTAGCTCATTTTTCAAATGAACTTTAGTTGAAACAAACTTTCATCGAGTCGAATCGAAATAGTTCGCTGTCTCTTTTCACAGCCGCAACTCTTAGAGCCCGTTTGGTTGTGCGTTTTGGCCAAAACGCAGGGATAAAACGCAGCTTATTTGCAAAACGGTAGAAAAAACAGCGTTTTTAAAACGCAGCTGCATTTTAAAATGCTAGAATTCCCAGCTTTTTCTCAAAACACAGGTTTTAAAACGCTGCTAGGAAAAAAAACTGCGTATTGAAGTGATATCCCAAATACTTTTATAAGAAAAAAATTTATATTTTTAAAACACTATATTTTGTAAACGCTGCACTAAACAGACTCTTAATACTACGCTAGCGATACTTGCATTCAGAAATGGTAACAAAAATTAAAAGGAAAGTACATTCACTTTCTTTTGATTTTTATCTTCCAGATTTGCATTTCTGGTCACTAGGGCTATAAATGGGCCGATTGAATTTATATTCAACATTTTCAGCCCGAATCAAAATTGAAACGCAAATTTTCAATTTCACAATGAGTTGGAACCTAAACGTCCAAAACCATTAAGAATTGAGTGTCCAGTTCTGGGTCACTCGGTTCCCTTAGTTGGGCCATTTGTTTTGGTCTTTAGTCCTTCTATTGAGCCTTAAGTGTGTCCTTTAATTTCTAGCTAAACTCTTGGGCCTTCAAGTAAAATGGCAAATGTACTGTTAGGCCTTCTGGGTCAATGGTCATAAATATATGGCCAAACAAGAAATAACAAAAAAAAAAACAAAACAAAACAAAAATCTCAATTGAAAATTCATGTATTTATTGAGTTTTTATTTTTTTTCTATACAATAAAATTGCTGAAAAGTTATACTTCTTCTGTCCCAACGTGAGTCTCTTTTTCAAAACTTTTACTTTTCCCAAAAAGAACATACCTAAAGGTTATAGTTTTAGGGTGGTGTCAATACAATACCCCCAAAACGCTAAATACAACACCTTTTCCTGACGAATTTACTATTTTGTCTATTTTTTTTTGTAAAAATTTATATTTATAAGTGTTATAAATACAAAAAAATAATAATAATAAACTGAAAAATTAGACAAGGCCACCAACTCATGGCAGTCATATTCCAAACATCCACCTAGACTAGGCGACCATGCATTATTTCGTCAATTTTTTTTAACACTCTCAACCCCTAAAGTTTACAATTCTGTTAAAAGTTAATGAATTTGTTAAAATTTTAACGGCAAATGGTAGAACCGCCAACCCTAGGCGGCCATCACCGGAAGAGCTGCCACACCCCTAGGTGGCCATCCCAAATTCCACCCCTAGGGGGTCCATTTGCGCTAAATACAAAATGAATGATATTTTGGTGTAAATACTAATTTACATCAAATGAGAGACAAAACGGTATTTTTCTAAGGGGGTGTGATATTTAACAATTTTGGGTGTTGTATTTAGCACCTATGTAGTTTAATTATTTTGCACCAAATTAAAAAATGTTAAATAGTCATGCAAAATAAGAGCCCGTTTGGTGTAGCGTTTTGAAAACGCAACGTTTCTAAAACGCAGATTATTTAAAACGCGGCTTTCTTCTTTATAAATGCGCTTGAGATATTATGTCAAAACGCTGTTTCTTATTCCCTACCGCGTTTTAAAATCTGCATTTTGGGAAAAAGCTATGAATTTCAGCGTTTTAAAACGCAACTACGTTTTGAAAACACAGCGTTTTCTACCGCAGCATTGAAACGCTAAGTTAAAGTAAGCTGCGTTTTAACCTTACGTTTTGGCCAAAACGCACGAACAAACGGGCTCTAAAAGTAGACATATTGACCAAAAAAAAAAAAAGTCAAAATGTCAATCTTCAATTGGTACATAGCTTCTATTTTTAGTTTGATGGAGTGAATTTTAAAGTGGTACGTTTATTTTACAAGTGATTGGTCTTGTGGATAGAAGAATCTTGACACACATTTATGTGTAGGGAGAAGGTACATTCGTGCCACCGAATTTTTTACAAAAATACAGTCCGGTCAACGAAACTTTAAAACTATATTTTGGGTCACTGTACTTAAGTTCTGATGCATCCGTGCCTATTTTTTGAACGGACGTTAGTTCAACCATTAAATTAACGTGAAATATCAATTTTACCCCTATTTTCATCTTCATCTTCTCTAATCCAGAAATTCATCAACCCAATTTGCACCAATCTCCGGTCATCTTCCTCCGATCTGGCATACTCAACCCCCCGCACCGCGCACACTCTTTCTCTCCTTGTTTCGTGTTCCATATCCAGCGGCCCTGTGATCTCACAACCCCTGTATCTCTCGCAAGTCCTAGGCCGTGTCTTCATCTCTGGCCGTCTCTCCGGCAGTTCTGGCCAAGCCACTGCACCTCCGCCCTCCCTTGCTCCGATTGTCTCCGGTATAGCAATTCGAGCTATGGCAAACACAAAGCCCGTGCGCACGCCTCTCTGGTCTCTTGCCAGGTTGCTCCCTCTCCCCAAATCTACTCCAGTCTCCATCTCCGGCCAGAATTCCATTACTTCGGGTCGTCGTCTTCTGCTCCAGCAACCACCGCACCTTCGCCTCTCTCTCCAACGCGCAATCTGAGCCTAGGGTTTGGACTTTGAACCCCTCTTTCTCAATTTCAAGTAAGATCTTCCAATTTTTTTTTCTGTTGAATTAATTGTTGCTTGGAGATCTTTTGCTCATATTATCCTCACAAATTTTCCAAATTCAGTTTCATTTCTTGAAAATATTTAAACCCCGTTCAAAATTGATTCAGTTTTTACTATCAGTTAGTGTTTGTTGGTGAAGTGGGTTCTATTAATTTAGAGCATCTCTCCATTTAAGTTGCTCGATTTTTGGCAAAAATTCACATAACGATTGTGCACGAATTACTTACCCTCGCTTTCATTTAGGGTTAGGGTTTATTTTTGAGAGTTGCTATTTACACCCATGAAATTGCTGAGTACACCCCTACCTAATATTTTCAACCCCTCAAAAAACTAAGTACACCCTTCCCTAATTTCCTATTATACCCTTAAGAATATTTTTCCCAAAATACTAAGTACACCCCACCCCAAATACACCTTATCCCATCTTCCTCTTTTTGGTACACCCCACCCCTTCCTCCTCCCCCCCACACACGTCACCTCCTTCCTCCTCCTCCCCTCCACCCACCCACCACCCACCTTCCCTTTACTTAGATTTTTAAACACCCCTTTCCTCTTCCTCCCCGCCCACGCCACCTCCTTCCCCCGACACACGGTCCGTCCCTTTTCTTTCTTTTTTTAACAGTTTGTTCGGATGTGTTAGAACACCTATAGTGGTGTTCGGCACCCCCTACCGAATATCACTATGGGTGTTCGGCACCCCCTACCGAACATCACTATGGGTGTTCGGCACCCCTACCGAACATCACTATGGGTGTTCGGCACCCCCTACCGAACAGCAAAAAAAAAAAAAAAACAAAAAAGGGTATTTTGGTCTAAATTTATAATGGCATTTTTGTAATTTTTGTTAAGGGGTGTACTCAGCAATTTCCTGGGTTCAAATAGCAACTCTCTTTATTTTTTCTGGATTAGTGAAGATGTGGATTAGAGGAGATGAAGATGAAGATGGGGTAAAATTGGTATTTCGCGTTAATTTAACGACTGAACTAACGCCCGTCCAAAAAATAGGCATGGATGCATCAGAACTTAAGTACAGTGGTCCAAAGTGTAATTTTAAAATTTCGGTAGCCGTACTGCATTTTTGCGAAAAGTTTGGTGGCCCGAATGTACCTTCTCCCTTTATCTGTATGTTGCCCTGCTGCTTCCATTAAAAATTGTAGTACGTCGATTTCTTTCTTTTCTTTTACTTCTCAATTGTTTATCAACTTTTTATTTCTTCTCACATTTTATCTTTACTGGATTTTCAAGTCAAATTATAGCAACTACTATATATGTAATTGTTTGACTTTATAAATGGAAATGAGAAGGCAATATTGCACTTTACATACCATTTCTATCAGAAATATTTGCTCTCGAATCATTCAAAAAAGAGAGCACATTTTAATAGAAGAATATGCTATCAATCTTTTACTCCCTACGTCTCAAAAGATGAGTTATACTCCCTCTGTCCATAAATTATTGTCTTCTTTTATTTTTTTGTCTGTCCCAAAAAAATTATCTTTTTTTAAAACTTTTCTTTTTAGGATATCATTTTTACCATTTTACCCTTATTTTTTCTCCTACTTTAATTATGGGCCACATACATATGGGCATTAAAAAAAAAATACATATTATACCAATATTAATAATCAAATTAATTATTTTTTTTAATTTGTATGCCGGATCAAGGGACGGAAGTAGTATTTTGCATTTTCCTTTTATAAACACATGTGATGTCCTGGGGGCATCGACCGAAGTAATGCTAGTATATATCTTAATTATTGTTTTGATTGGTTTATTATATTGACCCACAACCATTATATCCCATCAGTATCAATCAACAAAAGCCCCTTTGATTTTTATTTCAAACTTTTTTAAAATCTTTAATTTTATTTTGTTGATTGATATTGATAGGATTGGGACTTTGCCAATTGAGTTCACCTAGCATATTTATAGGGAGAAATCTTGTCGTATGCTTACCAAAACGCTTAAATTAGATTCTCTCCAACTACGGTGAGGGACGTACATAAAATCATAGTGTTCTTCATCTTCATATTAAATGTTCTCTAAAATATGAAAATGACGAGAGGGTTTTTTGATCATTTAGGTGTGGCTAGCGTTCATGATGACGATTAGGTATAGAGTAATTACTATATATATATATATATATATATGTGTGTGTGTGTGTGTGTGTGTGCGCGCGTGTGCACGTGCTCGTGTATATGTATGCAAGTTTACACACATTGATCAATTAGGTAGAGTAACAATATATATATGTGTGTGTGTGTGCGCGCACGCGCATTCGTGCGTGTGTATGTGTGCGTGTGTGTGTATGTGTAATATATATGTATGCGAGTTTATATTTCACCTTTAACGGTCCAAGTAGCATGAAATTTTCTAAAAAGGGAAGGGTCCTAGCTTAGTTATTTATGTAATGTTTGTGAGTACAAATGATGAGCGAGAGCGAAAAGGAATTTTATTGAAAGTGAGGCTCATGACCAAACCAAAGTCAAATGATTCGAGCCAAAAGTACGTAGAGAGGGGTAAATTAAGGAGCTAGGAGGATGATTCTTCGATGCCAGAAATAAGTGACATCTTTTGAGCACACAAATCCTTTGAAATTAGTGTAGAATCAATATAAATTAATTAATCCAATATATTATGGATGGTTCTCATATATTTATGTAACAAAGGTGGGTCAAAAGAAACATTAAGAGTCATAGTTAGCTAGCAAACGCGCCCGTCTCGGTGACCCTGGGAATAGAGATGTTAAACGGGCTAGCTCTAACGGGTTGTGGCCCTAACGGGCCGCGGGCTAAACGGTCCAATTTTTTTGGGCCACTAATATTGCAGACTTAACCCTAACCCTTGCGGGTTTCGGGCTAAACGGGCCACTATCGGGTCACGATTAAAGATATAATATAATAATATTTTGAAATAGTGAATCGATAAATCATTCATTATTTTGATAGTTTCTTATGTTTTTCAAAAGAAATATAAACTAGACATTTTTTTACATCGATGTCTTATCATTTCCAACTTGTTATTCTCAAAATAAATAATGTAATAGCTCTACTTAGTAGTTCTTTCCAATATTTTTATTTATATTTCAGTATTTATTCACAAGTATACAAAAAAGACATGTAGTGCAAAGGATAAATGTGTTTGACTTTGGATTAAAGGTTGTTGGTTTTATTCTCATAGTGGTTGTTTTACGTATCTCCTAAACTTTTTACGGCCTAATTAATATTACGCGGGCTGGCGGGCCAACCCGAAACCGCGGGCCAGCCCTAACGGCCGCGGGTTAAACGGGTCAGCCCTAAAAAGCCCTGATTTTAAACGGGCCAAAAATATTGAGCCCTAACCCTGTTTTTTTCGGTTTAAACGGGCCAACCCTACGGGCCGTAGCCCTTTTAACATCTCTACCTGGGAAACTTAGAAGGGTCAAAACATCAAATGCGCCAGTTTCAGCAATTGGGCTCTTGTCTGAAAGCTTTAGGAGGGTCAAAACTAGAGCTGTTAATACAAATTGAACTCGTCGGGCTAATCCAATCTATCATTAAAATGGGTTGGGTTTGGTTGATACATTTTAATTCTGTCTAGGAGGCAGGTCAAACGGGTTGAACCCGCCGGCCAGCAGGTTGGATTGGGCTAACCCGCTAAATTGCTTGACTATATAAATTTAGTTTGACTCTTTGATTTTTAAGAAGTGTAATTATATTCCCTTAACTCTTTTGGCTTTAATTTGTTAGATTGTTTCTTGGCCTTTTGTTTGATTTTTTATTTCATTAATTAGAAATTAAAAATAGTTGTGATATGTTTTTTTTTTTTTACTTTAATTTGTTAGAATTGAGTTTATTTAAGAATTTTTTTGGCCCGTAGCCCATGGCGGGTTGGGTTGGGTTGAGATATTTCAGCCCATTCATTTCGCGGGTTAGCCCAACCCAACCCGAGTTGTGGCGGGTTGCGGGTTAGCCCAACCCGATGGCCTATTTTGACAGCTCTAGTCAAAACGCCTAGACATTTATTAACTATATAGGTGAGCTTAACCTGGCGGCCACCTATTAAATTGGGCGGATGCCTCAAATGTCCAGACACTCAATTTCGATTAGGCACCCACCCACCACTTAACCTAGTCAAAAATCATTAAAAAATAAAAGATAGAAAGATAGAAAAGAATTATATTTATCTTCTCTTTTTATTGAACTCTATTAAACAAGGAGACTCTTTTAGATAATGAGTTAGTTGGTGTTTTACTCGTAGATATTGAGCTTATTTTTATGGAAGATGTTTAGCATGTTTACTTCATTTTCTAAATAAAATGTGACATTTTTGTTTAAATGTTTCGACCATTTACCACCGGACCCAAAGATATTAAAAATTTGTACTAATTTGGGTATGATATTATTGATGAAAAAGATAAAGCTAAGCTAATTATTCAAATTTAATTGAGATTTACGTAATGAAAAGAAAAAAGAATCTTACAAGTGAGAGCAAAATCAAATAAATTAATCATGAAGAATGAGCTAAAAAATTATTAAGACTTTAAATTCGTTTGATATGTTACTCCACATATTATCGGGTCATAGTAGATAAAACTATTTCTTTACACTTCAATTTATAGGCGAGTGACTAGGCGTCTGCCTAAGCGATTAAAGACCGCCACTGCTTAGTACTATTGCCTAATCGTTTTAATAAAGGATTAGACTTAATTTGTCAACATCAATAGTCAAAAAAAATTAATAAAAAAAAATAGAAAAGCAAATATGCAAGATTCATTTTATTTTATTCTGATTGATAAAAGGAATGCACTTCGCATGAAGAGTTTCTTTTGGTTGATATATAAATAAACAAGCTTTAGGATTATACCTTGATTGTTAGGGGAAAATGTTCAAATATTATTCGGTAAGTAACTCTTAATTTTTTTCGTATGGGTGGGGTCGGTTGAAGTGAAATGAGGAAGTGTGATAAAATATTTCTTCCGTCCCTAAATTATTGTTTTACTTTCTTTTTTTGTCGGTTCCTAAATAATTGTTTTGTTTGAAACTTTTTTTTTTTAGAACATCACTTTTATCATTTTATCTTTATTTTTTCTCCCTACTTTAACTATGAGTCACATATACATATACATTAAAGAGAACTACACACTATACTAATATTAATAATCAAGTCAATTATATATATTTTTAATTTATGTATCGAATTAAACAAAACAATAATTTAAGAACGAAGAAAGTACAATTTACGTGTTTCAGAGTTAGTAGGTCCAATGTGACCCTCGTGTGGTGTGGTGAGGGTAATCATTATAGATTATGGAAGGAGCGATTTCGGAAACATGGAAAGGAGTAAGGGGAAAGTGGGATGTGTTTGCTTGGTTCGGTTGGCAATGCGCTGCTGCTGTTCCTGTAACTGTTAATTAAAGTGTCAACTTAATTTGGTTGTGTTGGTCTTCTACTTATTTCTTTTGGGTTGAATGTCAATTATTTGGTCTTCCAAACACCATCTCAACTGCAACTCTTAACAGATTTACCTTCTTTTTTTTTTTTTTTAATTCTAAGGGAGTATAATTTAGTACACACCCTTCTTTCTTTCACTTAAAAAAAATATTACTAAGAATGAGAAAATACTCGATTTTATGTATACTCATGCTCAGTTTGGACAGTCATTTTAATTATTCGAAATCCGCCATCACAGTAAGGCCAACGAGTTTTAAAAATGGTCTAATGTAATTAGCTCGAATTCGCAACAAAAATAAATAGCTAAGATTATTTTCAACTTATGCAATATTTGAATACTCCCTAGTGATTAAAATTAGAGTATATCATTCTTTACATCTATATTGGTAGACAGTGTAGGAGAAGTAGCTATTTTTTGACGTTGGAGAAGTAATTAAGAATAGGAACATGTTTTGCGGCATTAAGACATGGATTCTTCTCTCTCTCTCTCTCTCTCTCTCACACACACACACACACACAGACAGAGGCTGCCCATCCCACAAACACATGAAACCTCACATGTACGTAACTACACATGACAGACACGAATGGAAATTAAGAATAAAGAACATTAAACATTAAAGAACATACAGGAACATGTTTCGCGAAGCCTTTCTTTGACAGTTAATTTGGTTTTGAGCTTCCTGAAAGGAATTCTCGTTATGAATTGTGAGACCTTTGTGACAAGTTTTCACGTTTATGGCATTTTTTGAACTTCAATTATATATTTTAGTCGAGAATAGTAATCCTGAATAATTTGAATTCGTCTATATATCTTTCTTGCATAATTTTGTGACTTGCTTATAATTTTGAACTTTCTCTCACTTTGGTTAAATCTCTCTATTTCTTTTCTACTTTTTTTAAAAAAAAATCAAAATCAAAATCAAAATAAGCCACTAAATCATGTGGGCAAACACACTTTTCAAAGTTATCTATTTGTAAAAATTGAATTGATTCATAAATACCCTAATTTATTGAAAATAGGAAAGATTTTCTAATTTTAATTTAAATGCAATGCCATAAGGATAAATTTGAAAAGCAGAAGAAAATATAAGCTAACACAAGACTCTATAAATAGAATTCTCAACTGAAAAAAAACAAAAAAGAGAGAGAAAATACCCGAATTCGACTCATGCTCAATTTAGAGTCTTTAGACTATATATATATATATATACATCAAAAAATTTGTATATAAAGAATTTTGTTTTGTTTTGAGTTACTTTTTTTTTATCATCTTACATTTAAAATCCTTGACTAAAAAGGATAGAGTGACTAACGTCATCGCAAAATTGAAGTATAATTATAATATTGACTAAGAATATCGTAGCATTATTTTAAGAGAATTGCTATTTGGACCTAACAAATTGCTGAGTATACTTCCGGGGTGTTCGGCACCCCTACCGAACACAAAAATGGTGCATTAGACGGCGTTCGGTAGGGGTGCCGAACACCCCTGGTGGTGTACTCAGCAATTTACTGGGTGCAAATAGCAATTATCTTATTTTAATAAATAAAAGCTCAAAATATGGTAATTAATTATACTATTTAAGCCTATAAAAAACAAAACATAAGAGACTAACGCCCACAATTTATTTGATGGTAGAGATGTTTCGGTAGGGGTGGCCGAAAACGGTTCGAATATTACAAACCTAACTAACCTAGCGGGTGCTTATCTAGCGATTAAAGATATAATATAAAAATATTTTGAAATGGTTAATCGATAAACCATTCATAAATAGTTTCTTATGTTTTCAAAAGAAATATAAACTAGACTTTGTACATCAATGTCTTATAATTTCCAAATTCTCAAATAAATAATGTAATAGACTAACGCCCAAATTTTTGTTTATATTTCAATTTATTTGATGGGAAAATGATAAATGTGTTTGACTTTGGATTAAAGTTGTTGGTTTTATTTTCATGGTGGTTATTTTACATATAAACTTTATGGTATTAATAAGATATGCGAGACCGAAAATGTTCGGTCGTCCAAAATATTGCATGGATTGCCAATAGGCATATATATTTGATGGGAAGACTAAATTTTCAAAAGGATATGAGCGAGGTACAATAAGATATGCGAGACCGAAAATGTCGGTCGTCCCTTGCACATGGATTGCCAATAGGCATATATATTGCTTTAGTCTGTGTGAGATCTAGTGAATGGAGACTAGTTTCTAATTATTGTTGTAATTAACTATATATATATATATATATTAGGAACCTGTACTGATCACATCCATGAACTAGCCGTAATAGAAATTGAAAAAGAGAGCGTTAGCCAATAAAAAGAAGAAAAGCCTTTCTTTAGAGAGATTTTTGAGATTCCACATCTTTCTTTCCATATCCCTATTTCAACCTTGAGTTCTCGTAGTAATCTCTGTAGCCACATTCCCTCGCATATTGCCTACTTGCCGCCTTCTACTAATCCGTCATATATTTCAAGTGGATTCGATCTATCCCCTTGTTTGCGTTAATTCACCTTCTACAACTACTCCAATATTGATTGCATACTTTCCCATATATATATATATATATATATATATTTTATATAATCGCATGCAAAATGTGTTGTCGGTGGTGATTGTTAATCTTTGCCCCACCACAAAATCCAACTAAATATTTATATGTCTCTCACATAAGTGGCATGCAGGGTCGGTCCATCCGTTCCTCATATATATTCCACCGAGGTCGTGTCAATTTTCTTCTTAGTCATGCATAGCCTCTTATCCTATCCCATCAAACCGGCGTAGATCAACTTGTGAAGGGAATGTTTTACTTAACCATATATTTTGGGTTCGAAACTTATAAGAACACATGACCCTTGTGGTACAACCTGGTTCGGAGGATTAGTCTTGACCTTTTAAGCCAGGGGTTTTAGGCTTGAGACACAACCCTAGTTAAGGGGTTGTTCTAGCTTAATCATAGTCTCGGGTTATAGACTTATGAAAACGTAGCACCGGCCCGTTAAAATCTTGTTGGGCTCTTCTAACTTAACCATAAGTTATTGTCCTAGTTTAATCATAAGTCTCGGTTCGAGACTGCTACGGGTTTTCTCTTGTTAAAATATATAATTTGATTTCTTGTATCGTTAGTTGTTAGGGGTACGTTTGCCATGATTAAGGTTGAGTCTCATGTATTACATATAGTAGAATTGTCCTCAACATATAATTAATGAGCATTTTGTCGTCTTTTCTTTTTCCTCTTTTCTATGATACAATAAGGCTTTTGTTTTAGTGCACTAGAAGATTTTGAGGTTTTTATTCTCCTACGATATATCCTTCAACAGAGCCAGAAGCCATTTATGGTCATTAAAAAACATTATGTATATGTATTATTAAGTAATAAAACAATATAAAGAAACTAAAAAAATAAAAATACTCAACTAAGGCTTAGGGAATACATTATAAAAATATTGACATGCTCAAAAGCAAAAGCTCGAAGCAAATCATAAGTAGTGTGCAACTTAAGGATGGAATAGAAAGGTAGATAAAAGCACTGAGATCTAGTAATACAGAAATTAAATATACTATAATAACAATCAATTAAGCCCCCTTTTCTTTCTCTAGGTCTTCCTTCCCCGTCTTTTTCAGCCTTTCTTCCTCTATATATATTTAATTAATTAAATCAGTCAATCACTCATTTCTTCTAAAATATCATATATTATATACTAGGAGTAATGCTATAGATACTTACATAGTATATTAAGTTTTTTGTATCAAATGATGTGTCAGCATTAATTATTATTTTTAATTTTATTTTTTGTACCACATTAACTGTCATATCAGCTGACACATCATTTGGTACAAAAAATTTAATATTTTTTAGGTACTCATAGCATTAATCATATACTAGTACTAGTATTAAATATGAATTAGTACACTTGTCCTCTCTAGCTCACATCACATGTGGACGCTCACGCAACATAAATGAAAGAAGCCGCTCTTTCCCTCTTATCATTTTCTTTGAATAGTACAGTACAAATATTATATTTATGCAATTACGAATTATCCTACTTTTAAATGTTGATTACGTTTTACACCTTGCAAGTAAAATAATTGTACACTCATATATTTTGTATTTGACCTTTTTTGTACCATTGGTTTCATGGCCTAGTCACTATCTCTCAATTTCGTCAAGTTGAGACAATATGTAAAACCATTGTGTGTAGCGTCTCGACCTTATAAACTAATCAAGTATCGATTCAATTTTCCTAGGGGTCAAAACGATATTGATAGATTTTTGGATGATAACCGGCGGCCAACAAATATAAGCATCAGCTACTTGCGTAGCGGTTATCCATGCATGAATGAGAAGTAATTCAATCCAGACATGCGCATAAAAGATCTCATTCCAACGCCACAAACCATGGATCGTTCCAACATTTATTTTCGCTCAAAAATGGCCAAAAACAGTAGAATGAAAATAATAATAATAATAATAAAATTGCTTACCACCAGAATTTGCCACGTGGAAAGTCAACTTTATTTTTTTTTGTTCAAAACAACATCATTTTGAAATGTTCCTGAATTAAAATGTCGTCGCTTTGTTCTGTGTCCTGTAGGTAAGCACCGGTATCTTAGTTTAACTAAGCTACCTATTGTTTTTTTTTTTTTTTTGCCAATTAAGAACTTATAAGTTCCTTGAAGAATCCCCAGTGTAAGCAAGAATCCCTCTAGCTAAGCTCCCTCAAAAATCCCTATTGTACAAGCTCTGGCCTGCACGGCCAGATTCTTCATGTGTCAGATTACTTAACAACAGTGGGAGCTGAGATTTACTTGGGAAAAACAGAAACGCAGTGGCACATCCATCACACGAGTTTGAGGGGGGCAAGTAACAACGATGTTGATGTTGGATGGAAAGGAAATGAGCTGATTAATTAAACTGCTTTGCACGTGAATTACACCGCACCATAATGTGGTTTCAACCGACCGACAGCACTTCACGTTCTGCGCGGCCCTTTTTTAACCAGTACACAGATCCACACACTTGACTACTAGAAATGGGACCCACATCAACACAGACGGACTTGCTATCATATCACATGGTTTCATAAAATTAAATTGTCACTTTCATCCCCGCACTGTTCCTAGTTCCCAGGAAATATATATATATATATATATATATATATATATCAGCGCATTACTTACTACTCCAATTAAAATGAATTACTTACATATTTATCACTATATAACTAAATTAATAATTTTTTTAATTTTAGTAGAATTATTAATTTAATATATTTTATTTAAAAATAGGTCTCCTGTAAAACTGTCTTAATTATTTTAATTCGTAAGATGAGTATAGCTTAGCCCACCAATATGGGGTGGATTGAGTCAGATCAGGATTGATCCGTCTTACAGAAAATATTCGTAAAACGATTGGTCAGATCAGAGTTCATCCATCTTATAGAAAATACTCGTAACATAATTTTTTATAAATTTTTGTCATTATTTAAATTATAATATATTACCGTTGCACTCATTTTTTACCCCCAAATTCCACTCCCTATACACTAGTCACGTCTTCGGGATATCTAATCCTGCTTTCTATTCTTCTCGTTGGACTGTGCTTGTAAAGTAGTATTCAGTAAGTACTAAATGAATTAATTCATTGTGCAACTATTATTTGCATGAAGTCAATATACTCCACTCCCTCCATTTTAGAAAAATTAATTTCATTTCGCTATAAGAAAGACAACCTTAAATATTACTCCCTCCGTTCCTAAATTATTATCTTCATTTTTTTTTTGTTCGTTTCAGAATAGTTGTCTTATTTGAATTTTTTTTTTTTAGGACATCACTTTTTTTCATTTCACCCTTACTTTTTCTCATACTTTAATTATAGACCACATACACGTGGACATTAAAGAAAATTACATATTATACTAATATTAATAATTAAGTCAATTATTTTTTCTTAATCCGTATGCCGAGTCAAACAAGACAATAATTAAAGGACGGATGAAGTATCAAAATACTACTTAACACACATTTATTAGAAAAATTCAAGCCCTGCATTCACAACCTTCAAACTAAAAAAGAAAAAGTTATTTAAGTTGAGCTATTAGTCATTGATAAATAATAATGTTATCTTTAAGTAAACATAAAACTTTTTGAGTATTAAAAATTGTTACCAATATTATCGTTCATGTTCGTATAGCTTGAGCACAATATTTATTTTTTATTTATATGTATGTTTGACTTTTCTTTTGTGTAAAAATATATACATTAATAAATATTATTTTTATGTATTAAATACCACTTTAATACTTGTAAGAGTTTAGATAAAATCTAAATCCTATTAAAATCCAAAAAATAAATATTTCCTCTAAATCATAATCCAATAATTTCTTAATAAAATTAAAGTAAAAAATTGAGGAATATTGGATTTCATCCAAATCATTGACATTGACATCCACCCACATGGATGGGATGGGGCAAGTCAATAGACAGATAGAGTGTAGAGGAAGGAGAGTCGTCAGCATGTGGAGTGGAGCTGATGGACTAAAAAGTTGCCACGTGTCCCAATGTGTTAGATTTGAGGGTCACGTGATCACTGTGTTGTCAAAGGAATAGATATAGAGAGATATTTGTGAGGTCACGAGCAGTTGGCCGGTTATGTTCACCGGCTCACCCAATCAATGATGCTTCTTTTTCCTCTCCTCCGGCCTGATAATCATTTATCATACTGTAGGTAGGTTTTTATGTATTTGTAATTCTTTACTTACTTACTATTTAAGTACTATCTTTCCATAGTTTCATTAGTATTATTATTTACTTACTTTTTTAATTTTTGATTTAATTAAAACAAACTTTTTATTATATACCTACATTTGGATGTCCCAAATCCGTGAAAAACCGTAAACCACCAAGTTTTGTAGCCCGATTGGACTGAGTCAGAGGAGGGCTGGTCGGTGAAGTTGAGAAGATCATTTTAAACGAGTTGGAGGATATTAAAATCTCAAATTTGGGGGTCCACCAATTTATGTAATTTTCTTTTAATATATTCACAAATTAAGTAACTTTTAGTGATGCCAAATCAATGTGTTTTTCTTCTTCTTCTTTTTTTTTTTTTTTTTTTTTTAATTTCATGATCAGTAAGAGCATTACAGAAAACTTGATTAATTTTTTTTTTTTTTCTGAAATAGAGAGAAAACACTTATTTTGAATCATATCAAAAATTGAACAAGAAATATTAGAAAAAGAGTAGTACTAAATTCAGGAAATTGCTGGATGATCCACTTCTTGAAACTTTTTTTTTCTCCAGTCCATCATATTTTTTTTTAAACCGCTAAAAGGTACTTTGAAAATTTTCTTCCTAAAATATCCTCAACAACATCGTTGTTTCAAATTTGAGGTTCGAATTGATGTATAAATGATTTCATATTGTTAATATAGTCTTCCCTCATGTTTGGGTATCAATTTCCATGCATAGAACACGAATTTGATCGCAATTTGATCAAATTCGAATTTTTTGAGTTCATCTCATTTTTCTTTATTCTTGGGATGTTTTGGCCACTTTAATCTATGTTTTAAGCTTCGAATTTGTTTAAAATCAATCACATATTGTTATCCTAACTTAGTACTGCATTTGTGCAGAATTTTTCTACTAAAAAATACTATTTTCGAGATCCAAATCGAGTTTGGCAGTGTGCTGTCAGAAAACAGAGGGTGATGTTCTTAGACTGATTTTGAGACTTTAATCAATGATTTGTGTTTGAATTGTGTATAATATCAATACCATACTGTTATAGGAAGTCAATATCATGTTTGTATGTAAATTTTTCAACCAAAAACAATCATTTTGATCGATTTTGATATTATATTAAATTGGGCATCGGGATGCCTTAAATTAGGCATAATTGTCTTTTCGCTTCAATACCATGTTTGTATGTAAACTTGTAGGTTTTGCGTGTTTTTATTTCATTAATGACATAATTGTCTTTTCGCTTTAAAAATGTCTTTATTTAATTTTAAAAAAAAAAGATAAATAGACTCGATATTGAAAAGGACCGACCTGTAATTCACCCAACTAAATTCTATACCAACTTTAAACATGTAGTATCAAATATTAACAAATAAGATGGTGGCAGAAAAGTGTATTAAGATGAATGACAAAGTCAAGATTGGTATAAAGAGAAACCAAAAAGAGACATTGGTAGGAAATACGGTAGGCCTAAATTCAATGGATACTCTTCTATTTATATAACAGTCAATACACATATTCTTCATTCACGGTGAGCTTTAGTTTTCGGCCTTTAAAATAACCAAAAGACATTAAAAGGTCAGCTTTGGGTAACTTGCTTCTACAAGTTTGTAAAGAACCCACACACATTAACATTAGCATTATCCTCGTAATCAAAACCTCAGCTGATGACACACACACACACACACACATTTATTTAACATTCTTTTATCCCTTCCACGATTATAAAATTAGGGTTTCAAATATTTGATTTCAACCCAAATTTGTAAATTCTTATACGAAATAATTAATGACGATCTCATGTAAATACAACTTACCATCCTGGATATTAAATTATGATTATAAAAATTTTCATACACGACACGGGATCTTCATCCTTTTGTTTAACATATGCTCCCTCCTTCCGAGCAAAAAACTTATATTTGAAAACTATAATATATTAATATATATAATAATAGTTGTAATTGTCATTGAAAGGTTATGAAAATTGTAGACATACTTTTTAAAAATGAATTCTTCAAATAGAACATATAGAAAAGGAATACTAGCTAGGTACTATATATATTGAACATATGGCGTATTTTACAAATATACTTTACCTCCTTTTCAAAAATAATTATTTCAAAGAGACCGGCCCTTTTGTAACAAAGTTACTAAATTTAAATTTGTCTACCATTATGTCCCAATATCCATTTACAATGTTATAAGATGAACATTAAAAATACGAAAATATATATACTACTAAAAATGCTTAAACGTTAATATGTATCTTTAATTAATTTCATGAACAAACAAAAAATACACTTATTTTAAGACGAAAAGAAGTAACAATTATAGGATGAGATACAAGTCAATAAAGGAATGTTTTTCAATAGAAAAAAAAAAAAAAGTCAAGAAAGGATTAAAGTCATGTGTTAGATAAATCAAGTTGCACCATATATATATACACACACACGTACGTTACGTAGTGTAGGGGTAGGACAACAATGCTAATTATTGACCCATAATCAAATTAAGAAAGCAATTCTCGTCCCTGGTTATTTAACTTTGACTTAAGTAGCTCCTTGGCATGCTGGAAGGGCGTCCAACTCTAGTCCCGGTTATTTAACTTTGACTTAAAGGATATAAAAAAATTTGATATTAATTAATTACTCCCTCCGTTCCATCCAAAGAGTCCACGTTTGAAAAGTCTAATTATTTAGCGATATATTAGTGTCATTAAAGTTGGTAATAATTACAAAAATACTTAAATACAACCAAGATGATTAGAGCACAAGTGGAGGATAAAGATGAAAGATTATAAAAAATTTATGCCTAATTTTTTAAAAGTTGACTCTTTAAATAAAACATCTCAAAATAATATAGTGAACTCTTTACATGGAACGGAGGGAGTATATTTTAAGAGTAGGTATTGTGAAATCGTCTTGTCTTACCGTAATCACTTGACCAATTTATTATATTAATATTAGATCAGTGATGTAAAATTGTATTACCATAAAACAGTCTTCTCTAAGTTCTTACTATATTTTAATTACTCATAGTTTGTTCCATAGTTTAATAAATCTAACCTCCTAATTGTGTAGGTATGAAACCTAGTAATGATCTTAAAATGAGTATGAAGAAACCCCACCACATCAAGCTTATGTTCAACCTAATGGAAATGAATAGAAGACTTAATTGGAGAAAAAAATTTAAAAGTTGAAACGTGGGAGGAGACACCAAAGAAAATTTCCCCTCTCCCCTAGATTAGATTATAAGACAAAAGCTATTTGACAGAATCTATTTTCACTATAAATTTTACTTTTATCCACTATATTTATTAATAATTAATTAAATTAGTTATTATTATGACACAATCTATATATATATATATATATATATATAAAGCCAACCGAGATTTTGCTACAGCTATATAAGGAAAGTTCCCGCCAAAACACATTTCTAAATTCAGAAACCTCTAATAAATGAGTTCAAACATATAATAAATTACCTTAAAAAAAACACAGAACATGTTGCTGATGGTGTTCAACAACTCGCCTTGAAAATAACAACTTTTTATTCAAATTGGCTAACCAAATTAATGATGATCTTAAATTGGAGAACCTATTTATGATAAGATCTATACAAAATCGAACCAAATGAAATTTAACTTCTAATTTGTTTTTAAAAATCTCTTCATTTATTTGAGAATCGGATTAGTTGAATGTTGAACTTGGGTTTATATATATATATATATATATATATATATATAACTCTTCATATCTATATCCGATTCACCATGCATTGGAAGTGAATCAGTTCACATGTTTCAAATTCTTAAGTTTATATACTACACATTTAATAATTTCGTTTTAAAAAAAAAAATCAGTAGTTCTAGAACTTGGAATTCACGAACAAAGCACCAACATGAGAAATCCAATGCACCGATGAAATTCACGAGATCATGTTAGCCTTTGAGTTTCCCATCACCTATATATATAGTCTTTGTGAAACTTCAATCACATTTCTGCAAAGTTAAAAAAAAAAAGCAATCATAAAATTGATAACATGTGACTTTCATACCAAGCCTCATAAAATACATCCACAAACAAAGCTGCATGGTAGTAAAAATTCGGTAAGCACGCAGATACAAACTTTTGGTGATTCACTATTACACAAAGGATTTCATGCCGTTTACATGACATCTGCCTTTCAATTATCGACCACCACACAAGATGCAAAACACGTGAGATATCTAACTTTTGAATATATATATATATATATATATATTTTTTGTACTCAAGTAATGATTTTTTTATCGATTTATCGATCATCTCTATTTTTGTATCTTTATCGTAAGACACTAGAAATAGCGCAAATAGAGTGTAAAACTAGAAAAGGATCTCACCCATGTTGATATGTATGCAACTTCAGATCCTCATGATATGCTTCCGAACCGATGGCGACTCGACAATCAAAAGCTTCCACCTTCTAACAGTTCCACCTTTTATTTAACAAAAAACACATCAAGAAGTTGCAGTAATATAAGTTTCCTTAAATATGCAGATCTCTATACCAAAGCCATTTTATATATTAATGTATGTGCTCCCTTGTCATTCACGTAAAAAATTAAACGACGTTAATCAGAAGCATCTTTATATCCTTTCCTCAAAATTCCAAATTCATCTAACGTTCCACCTTTTATTTAACAAAGAACACGTGTTCCAAGTATCATTGGATCATAAGTTATTACACTTCACTTCTTTTGATTAGGAAAATTACTGTAATGCCGATGCTCTGTCTAAGGCTATCAAGTTCGACATCAAAGCAGGGATCTTGCAAATATATATGAGCCCGTGGTGATCCTCAGTCAATTGCTCCACTTTAGAAGCATGTTCCTCCCTGGCTGCAAGCAAACTCTGAGCCTCCGCTCTGCTCTGGCTCCTTTTTAAGGGGTTTAGCCCCTTGGAATTCCGCTTACAGTTTCCCAATTCTATCTAAATGATCCCCTTATCTTCTGTTCCCAATTAGATTTCATGGCTCCAACGTAGCAAGACTATTCGCACTCTTTTCGTATAGCGGCAAGATCTTGTCTCAAGGTTCCATGGGTAGCATCGAGCTTCGGTTTTCGTTGCAAGAGAAGGGATCATTCCATAAAAATATGTTTATCACCGAGGTGAATTCACATTTTTCGTTCGCATAAAACCATAGGGACAACTGAATTTATTGAATATTAAAACACAATAGTTTTTGAAATTTCTCCAAAAAATTTATAGTTATGTAAGTACATATCAAGTGTTTTCATTGCCAATATAAGTATTGCTATTTTTATAGTATTTCCTTCTAAAGACACTTCTTGGAGGAATCAAATGTAGGAAAAAAAAAACCTTTTTTTTAACAAAAACCAGTACATCCAAGAGCCTAATATTACAATGGTAATGTACTTATCTTAAAAAAGTACTAACATATTTATAGATCTAGAAAAATAAAATTAAAAGAATAATAAATTTATAGATACGAAATTTATAGATTTAGAAAAACGAAGAGAAAAATATCTATAAAAATATTTACATGTCTAGATAAAAATTTAATTAAATCACAAATACACATATTTTTTAGATCTAGAAATATATCTAAGAAAAAAATTATAGATCGATATTTATTCGTGTTTCATCGATCTCGAAATTATATTATCCAAAAAAATTTAACTAAATCACAGATACGCACCATTAGTTATAACATATTGGCGAATAATATGTACAAATATTTATAGATCTGAAAAAATTTCAACCATTTCATCAGATCCGAAATTATTAGTACAAAAATATTAACTAATTGGAAATCTGAATTTATTTTACAGTTCTATATGTTAAAAATTTGAGATCCTGAATCAAAAGAGGGTATCTAGCACGATTAGTTATAACATATTTTCAGATCTCGAAAGGAAACAAGGGAAAAATAGAGGTTGCACCTACCGCGATCGGCGTCTTTTGTTGCAGCCGAAGAATGAGCGCCCAAAAGAAAAGCTGTAATGAAGTTTTAGATTGAGAAGCAGTTCAGTTATTGGAAAGAATATAGGGTTTTGGGTTGAGAAGCTTGTGTACGTATATGAGAAAGAGAGAGAGAGAGATACGTTGATAGAGGGAAGTGTGTGAGAGTTAGACTGTAAAGATGATTTTGAGCGCCGCAATAAACGAAGGGGGGAGTAAGTAACTGGACTTGGATGAAATTGGGGTTTTGTTTGGACACAAATATATATATATATATATATATATATATATATATATATATATATTCACAGAATCACAGCAAAAGAAAAGAAGCTCGGAAATCTTTGACTTTAAGATTCATATATCTTCAACTTGAGCCCGATTTAATTGGTTTTATTCATTTTGGGCCATAAATATTCTAATAACAAATGCGGGCTATTAAAAATTAGCATGGTTATTCATGTGTCATATTTAAGTGTGTTCAATTATTGGCCCATAATTAATTTAATGTGACAGTCTTTGGGTTATTTTTATTATATTTTATTTAATTGAAAATAAATATTAGGAATAATTTGAATTATTTGGGTCATGTAAAAATAATAGTGTTATTTTGTGCTTTTTTGGTGTTATTTTTTTGAATTATGTAAAAATAATTTGAATTATGTTGCGAAAATCTTTGTTTTCCAATAGTATAATTATTTGTTTAATTTATGTACATCGATCTCATAATTTTTACCTTATAATTATTATTTGCTTATTTTGTTAGAATTAAACTTTTTACATATTTTATTTTTATTAAGTATAATTTAATTAAAAAATATTTGTCCGTGCGTTTAACGCACGGGTGTAAAACTAGTTGTCCTTTAAATACTTACCTTGTTTGATAAATATTTTATTTAATGTTGAATAATATATTTTTTATTTTTCCTAATAACTTTAAATTTAATATTTTTTCTTATCTTCTCAAATAAACTATATCTATTTGTCAACACTGAAAAGTTAAATCAATCCATTATTTTTCATATAGTTTCTTTAAGAGAATTTTTGTTTTGAAGCAAGCTGGATTTCAATGTCAAAAACAATTAAAGATGTGTAAAATAATCAAAATATTGTAAAAAACTTTTAAGATACATATTTATTAATGGATTTACCCGTGTAAAATAATTCATAATTTTTATTTTATTATTATATAATTTATTTTTCCCTTTTGATTAGTCTACTTTATCATTTATATTTTCTTTCTTATTTGTAAGCAAAAGAAACTAGGCCTGTGATTTATTCTCCCTTTAATTGTTTCATTTATTTTTTTGATATTGTGGTTATAAAATTATTTATTTTTTATGATTAAATGTAATTTATTTGGAAGGACCAAAAAAAGAAAAAAAAGTTACAAAGGGAAACAAAATAATAGATGAATGTTTTGATTTCAAATAAGGTGAGTTTGAAGGATATTTTAGTCAAGACATTGATTAAATTAATTACATTTTAATGAATGTAGTGGATAAGAAAATATTGTAGTAGAAATAGACTCTCTCATATTTTGTTTGGATAATATATATCTTCATTTTGCTAATATCATCATATCCAATGAACTAGCTAGCTAGTGTGAATTATCCAATCCTTTCTCATTGATTAAACCACTTTAGGAGACTTCAACTCCTAATCTTAATATGAAAAAATTTGGAACATAACAATGTAAAGATGGATTAAACATAGGGATGAAACCAGATTAAATGCATGCCTAATAAGCTAGGGTTTCATTAATTGCATGATTATGGCAATCAACTACTCCCTCCGTTTCAAAATAAGTGTAGTTACTATTTAGCTTTTTTTTTTTTTTTTTAAGTGCAATAGGGACAAGCTGGGTCTCAAATTCAATCCAAAGATTTAAAACTTTCTTGACTTCGTTCAATTTAGAAATTGGTCAATTCCATAATACTTCTGGTCAAATCTTTATAATTGTGATATACATATGTTTCTTGATTAAAAATGTACAATATTAAGAGCTCGTTTTATGCAGCATTTTTAAAACTGAGCGTTTTTAAAATGTAAATTTTTTAAAACTCAGCTTTTTTCTTATAAATGCGCTTGAGATTTCGCTTCAAAACGAAATATTTTTTTTTCATATCAGCGTTTTAAAACTTGTGTTTTGGAAAAAAGCTGAAAATTTCAGCGTTTTAAAACGCAGCTGCATTTTGAAAACGCAGTTTTTTCTACCGCAGTATTGAAACACAATTTTTACAAATAAGCTGCATTTTATCCTTGTGTTTTGAAAACAATATCTTTTAATTTTTTTCAAATTTATGTAATTTTAAATTGAAATATTAATTATTAATTATGTAAATTTCGAATATACAAAATATTAATCATTAATTTTTGAAACAAAGAGGAAAAACAAAATACAAAGAATAAACTAAGGAAAATTAAATTATACTCTATAAAGATGTTATAGAGTATTACATTAATAAAAACAAAGAGGAAAATTAAAATAAAACATTTTTTCTTTTTTTCAATTTATGTAATTACCGAAATTATACAATGACAACCAAGTCTCTTATAATTATTTTATAAATTTCACTATAATTATTTTTCTTTTTTTTCAATTTATGTAATATAATTTAAGGAAAAGTAAATTATACTATTCATAAATAATTTAATTAAAAATATGTGATAAAGAGGAAAACCAAGAAATATAACAACAAATTTTGTGTATAAATTTTTTTCAAAAACTATAATATTACCGATATATCATTGTATTTCTATTTAATTAGTTGCCTCCAAAATTACTTTATCTTCATTTATTCTTTTTATTTTGATTTTCCTCTTTATTTTCTCAAGTGTTATTTAGTTGAAAAAGATATATGTTCGTGCGTTAAACGCACGTGTGTAAAACTAGTTTCTACTAAAAAACAATTAGATATTAGAAATACTTGCTAATAATTTGTTTTTAAGCATATATTTCTCAAAAATATTTATCAAGAGTCTAAGTAGATTCCCTTGTTAATAAATTATTTTCCCAAAGTAAATTATGTAATAATTTCATTTCTCTCATGAAAATGTTTAGTGCGATTGAAATTTAGATTAATAATTAAAAAAAAATACTAATAACAATTAGATACATTACTAAGTAGCTATGAAAACTAATTGTATTCAAATATTAGCAAACAATTCGTATAGGGCTCGACTCGCATAGGAGCTTGAGTGCAAATGAGCCAAGTTTGACCTCCAAGGCTGGTTCAGTAGTGTAATTGAGCTCGATCACAAAAATGCAAAGCTCAGTTGGTTGGTTGGTTGGTGATTCTTTGTCGAGATCAACTTGTTTAGTTAGCTCACGTAAACTCAACTTAACTCGATGAATTATTTCTTTTAGATATTTATTTTATATAGGAATTTATTAGTCTTTTAGAAAGAAAAAAAAATGAGATCATATGTTTTAAAATATATATATATTTTAAGTTTAATCAATCAAAATTAATCTTGTATTTTGTGTCCACGCAGACGCAGTGGCATCATTTTGAGACATCTGGCCTGCTTGCTTGTGTAGGAAATGGGGAGCTTTACTTATTAAATCAATTGTGAATGTGTTAATATTAGTTTACTGGAGTATTAAATTTTATATTTGCTATTTTATTATTAGGCTTAAATTATTTCAGACATAGCTCGTACTATTTTGTTATTAAGCTTGAATTATTTCAGACATGGCTTGTAGTACTATTTTATTATTAGGCTCGAATTACTTCCGACATAGCTCGTATTCGTGACTTGTAAACAGATTTGCGAGGAGCAGCTCCTTGAGTCAATAAATATCTGACGAAATCAAATTAACACACTTTTGTCAAAATTCAGCTCAAACTCAAAAAGTTCTTAAACATATCAATGAAGTATACCAAAATACTGAGTAATTTATTTTGGAGTGGGGCGTGGGGTGAAATGGGGTCCAAAAGAAGGGTAGACCTCATCATAATAACGTACAACGAGTAATAGCAAATAAAATCTCACTTTCGAGTCTGGTGGGCGAGCATGAAAAGTAAACTAAAGCGAACTAATGACAGTTAAGCTTATTATGCCCAATCACAATTATAGTATGAGTTCTCCAATTAAATTTAAAATACAATAAATATAGTTGATAAATTATAAACATATTTTATTATAATCAAAATTTTAGTATATATTTTCTCCTTTTAACTATTTTAAAAATAAAAGTCTAATATGTATTTTTCTATTTTTTTGAAATTACAAAATACTTTATTATTTTATACAAAGAGTTCATGTTTGAATAGTCTAATAATTAAAAGATATATAAATATTATTAAAGTTGATAACCAGTATAAAAATATTATAACATAGTCAACATGTTTATATACACGTGAAGGGTAAAGTTATAAAAATTGTAGTCAATAGTTTTTTTTTAAATTGAACTTTTTAAGTGAAATATCACAAAATAAAATAGTGAACTCCTTGCATAAAATATAATACATAATTTATACTCTCCTCCCAACCAAAAACGTATTTAACTTTTAATTTTTTTTATTCAACTTAATTAAAATTTAATCAATGATTTATAAAAAAATTATTTATTTACAGAATTATTAATTCGTTGTACTGTATTAATTTTTAAAAATAAAAAATAGAGTATTTAATTTAGGGAGGAGGTTATATCCTATTTGCGTAACAGTGGGAAGTATAGAAGTTAGTATAACCTATTGCTGCATATATTCAATCATTTTCATTTCACCTCCTCGTAATCTCGATTCCCGAGAAGCAAACCCCCGGCAGCATATCATATGGATGCAAGCAAATGCTCGCGGGAACACTAATTAACCTGACATCAATCTCCTAGATATTTAGAGAAAGATTCCCTCCCTCCCTTCCTCCCCAAAAAGATGACTCTCGCCGGAGAACACAGAGAACGCTGTGTTTCCGACGGCGGCCGGACGGTGATGGTAGGAGTTAAATTGGACTCTCAGAGCCGGGAGTTACTGACTTGGGCTTTAGTCAAAGTTGCTCAGCCTGGTGACCGAGTGATTGCTCTTCATGTTCTCAGCAACAACGGTACTCTATCTACTGCTCAATTCTTCATTTCTCTCCCTCCTTGTGTTTGTGTTTTTCGGTGGGTTTTGTTTTGTGGGGCTGATTTTGATTTATTGATTG
This sequence comes from Platycodon grandiflorus, assembly GCA_016624345.1. Classification (NCBI taxonomy): domain Eukaryota; kingdom Viridiplantae; phylum Streptophyta; class Magnoliopsida; order Asterales; family Campanulaceae; genus Platycodon; species Platycodon grandiflorus. Next base: position 19,570,171 of record CM028364.1, on the reverse strand, counting down.
GGGATTTTTTTTTTTGGTAATGTAGATATAGTGGATCGAGATGGGAAATCGTCATTGCTGTCGCTGGTGAAAACCTTTGACTCTATTCTTGCCGTCTATGAAGGTTTCTGCAATTTAAAGCAGGTATTCTATTCCTTCCCCCCTTTTCTCTTCTCTTTCTCAATTTCTTTCTCCCCCTTTTTTTTTTTTTTTGGGAGATAGAAAAAAGGAAGAAATGATAAAAGATATTGAACAACATTGTACCCAAAAAAAAAAAACCTGTACAACATGGATTTTAGTGTCTAATTTGGGTGTTCAATTTCCATATGACTTGTTTTTTGTTTTTTGGCATTTCAATTGTGGTTTTTTGGGGGTTAAAGTTGTAATTGTTGCCTTTGTTTTTCAGCAATTTAACCTTGTCGGTGTTGTTTTCTGGTTTTTGGTTTTTGATTGCCATGTTTTCTGGGTTTTTGGTTTTTGATTGCCATTTTTAATTGAGCCTTGATTGGCTGCTGAGAGAGAGAGAGAGAGAGAGGAGAGAGGAAACTTCAGTGCACTGAAAGCTACTCAAGTAGGCCAAGTTGAACTCATTTTAGTGAAGGAGGATCAAGAAAGCTTGATCCCAAATAATTTTTCTTTCTTCAGAATGCGTTCTTGCTCGAATTTTCCTTGAGGATTTCAGATTTTCGGTGGCTAAGTAATTAATAATTCCAGGTGGATCTCAAGCTCAAGATCTGTAGAGGTACATCAATTCGAAAAATTCTGGTTCGAGAGGCGAAATCTTACTCTGCTGATGAGGTTATAGTTGGAACTTCTCGAACTCATCATACCATCCGGTCATCTGCTTCAGTTGCAAAGTACTGTGCTAGGAAATTACCAAAAGATTGCTCAATTATTGCTGTTGACAATGGCAAGATTGCTTTTCATAGAGAGGCCCCTTCACCTTCTAATGCCGGTGCTAAAGGTGATGATAGAGGCATACAGCTCTCTCTCTCTCTCTCTCTCTCTCTCTCTCTCTCTCTCACACACACACACACACACAGAGGAGGGTTTGATCTAATTTTATGTTTTGGGTTTTCTACAGCAAGTCAAGATCATCACCGAAATCGCTTACTTGCTGTTATTCAAAGGTCACTCAGTAAAAATCCAAAATTACTAAATGGTTGTAATGCGGAGAAATGTAATTCAAGAAGTACATGCAAGGACTTGCAGTTGGCTTTAGTAAAAACTGCCCCGAGGCAAAATTGTTGCATTTGTTCACCTGATCAAGTTTTGCCTAGCGACACTTGTGCCCAGTATCGCAAGGAGTTCACTTCAGATGAGGGTGAGGATGAAGACAACTCCCTGGCTATCGTGCCTGTACAAAAGCTAGAAGCTGCTTCCAGTTCAACTTCTCTATTGATTAGGGAATTGCCTGAACTGAGACCCGGCTGGCCACTTCTTCGCAGAGCTATTTCATCAAATCGGCTCTCTTCAGACAGATCGCCAATGCGCCAAATCTCTGTTTTTCAATGGGTTATGCGGCTGCCCACTAGACGTTGTTTGCAAATTACCAATTCAGATGTACAAGAAAACAGTGACAATGAAGATGAGAAAGATAGATGCTCCGAGTTAAACGTAGAAAATGGAGCTATTGTTTCTGTCGACGATGAGATTGCATCTGTTTCTTCTTCAAGTTGTGAATCAAGAAGCCTACCAAAAGAATTGGAAGGTCTTCATGAAAAATACTCGGCAACCTGCAGGTTGTTTAAATACGAAGAACTTGCCTCAGCAACATCTAATTTCAAACCTGGTTTGTTTCATTCATGGCCTCACTTTTAAGATTACTATTTGCATTTAATATTTACAACATTTTCTCACTTAGGCAATTATTCTTTGGAGTTTCAGAAAATATGATTGGAAAAGGAGGAAGCAGTCATGTGTATAGAGGATGTCTTCCCGATGGCAAGGAACTTGCTGTGAAAATCTTGAAGTCAGCTGAAGATGTACTGAAAGAGTTTGTCTTGGAAATTGAGATTATTACTGCTTTACATCACCAAAACATCATTTCACTTTTCGGGTTCTGTTTTGAGGACAACAATCTCCTCTTGGTCTATGATTTTCTATCAAGAGGAAGTCTAGAAGAGAACCTTCATGGTATGGTTTTCACCGCCGAAAGTGAGTTAAAACTCCTTGATCTTTTTCCTTTTTCACTTGCCCTCTGTTTTCTCATGAGATTTATACTCCTCAATCAGGCAATAAGAAGGAGACAGTTGCGTTTGGGTGGATTGAGAGGTATAAGGTGGCTGTGGGTGTAGCAGAGGCCCTTCTCTATCTACATACTAAGAGTGCTCAACCAGTAATCCACAGGGATGTGAAGTCGTCAAACATATTGCTATCGGATGATTTTGAGCCACAGGTACTGCAGGAGGACTTTTATTTTGTGTACTTGAGTTTTTGACTTCGACTTGGTTAAGTTATGCTGTTTGGTCTTCTGTTACAGCTTTCCGATTTTGGGCTTGCTAGATGGGCATCAACCACTTCAACACATATAACTTGCAGCGATGTTGCAGGAACCTTTGGGTTCGTAACTTCAGCAAATTTCACTTATATTTGGGGTGGCTGGTCTTTTTTTATTTTTTATTTTTGGGTGGACTGGGGGGTGGGGACGAGTTGTGTCCCTTGTTTTCTTAATTGCATGATCTAAACTGGGCAATAATTTTTTTGGTGCAGTTACTTGGCTCCTGAATATTTCATGTATGGAAAAGTGAATGAGAAGATTGATGTGTACGCCTTTGGTGTTGTACTCCTCGAACTTCTTTCAGGAAGGAAACCTATAAGCAGCGAATACCCTAAAGGCCAAGAGAGCTTGGTTATGTGGGTATGTCTTCTGTCCTCATCATGCTTGTCAGCTTCAGAGATCTTGAATTTTGTTCATATTATTAATACAAGAAAGAAATCACCCGTTTGCAGGCAAAGCCGATTTTAAGTGATGGAAAATTTGCGCGGTTACTAGACTCGAGGTTAGGCAGTAACTATGATCATGACCAGATGGAAAGGATGGCTTTAGCTGCATCTCTCTGCATAAGACGTGCACCTCGTGCTCGGCCCCATATGACTACTGTAAGTTATCTCTAGTTTCTAACTAGTTACTGTGCTACTCACTCCAGTGATGTCATTGCAGAAGCTTAATTTATATTGTGGTGTGTTTGATCCTAACTACAGGTTCTGAAACTCCTCCAAGGTGATTTTGAGATAACCAAGTGGGCAAGGCTAGAGCATGATTCCTCGGGAGGATCTGATGCGAGGCTACTTGTGCATAATGCATTGGAAGGTCCTGATGCATTGGAGGATGAAGGTTTTTCACAATCAAATCTGAGGTCCCATCTTAACCTCGCATTGCTTGATATCGAGGACTCGACCCTTTCGATGAGCAGCATTGAGCAAAGTGTCTCATTAGAGGACTACCTCCGTGGCAGGTGGAGCCGCTCATCAAGTTTTGACTAACCATGCTCTAGCAAACCCCAAAGTAATCACTTATTGATTGTGTGATTCTTTTGTAAATCCCCTTTTTTCTTTTTAATCCTTTTTCTGTTGCCTAGGCCTCTTTGGGGCTCGAGTGCAATTAGTTTATTGATGGGTATAGGATGAGAGGTTGTTTGTGGGTGTGCCCTCCTCCTTCCCCCTGTTAGTTATGATCTAGTCCTATTTGATGTTCTGATTTTCTTGGTTATTGGGTCAGTTCTCTCGATTGGGGAATCAAGAACAGAACCCAATCCAGCGTTGGTGTTGTCTTTTATCTGAAGAAGGCTAATAAACTTTGATGCTGCAATCTTTTTGATCTGAATATTCATGTTAACAAAATTGTCCAGACGGTTGATCATGTTTAAGGGGAAATGCTCATGTGTCAAGAAGCCGTCTTTGCATGGAAAACGTTACACAATGCATTAATGCGTGTTCTCAAGGCTGTGATCATTTCCCTTTCTTGCGGCGTTCGTGTTTTTGTCAGTCTCACTAATGAGTAATGACACACAAAACACTCATTAGGCTTTTAAAATGCTTAATAATATGTCTCATTTATAAGAGCCATGTAGTTTACAGCTAGGAGGTAGCTGCTTTAGGCAAGAAATGGGTGGTTAATACTTATTATGATGAGTGTGTGTGTGTGTGTGTGTGTGTTTACATGGAAGGCACGCACCGGCACTGGCACTGGCACTGCCTTTTATAGATTCCTAGCCTCTTTATATGGATCGCTATTGTTATTATATTCCTAACCTCCCTTTATTCGTTCCTTTGAAAAGTCCCACTCCACACAAACGCATTATAGTCACTTCTTGATACAGCACAAATCTTCTTCAATATCAAGTTGACCACATGCCTCCCACCCATCTCACCACCACTTAAACCAATACATACTTTTAAACAACCATACATGCATAAAGCTACACTCACATCCATCGGAGAGAGAGCATCATGGGTCTGGCTCCATGAACGATGATGGTAAATGATTGAACTTGAGACATCGCAAACATTTCTATAAAGTTAAGATCTTGTGCACTTGATTAGGGATGGCACGGGAGACTGGCCCGGCATTCCTTCCATCCCTACACTTAGAAATCCTAGATAGCTGATCATACTTTCCATTATCTACTTATCAAATGACTATTGAGGCTTTTCAATACCTCCACACTCCTTCACTTGCTCGCTCACTCCCACAGGCAAAACACAGTTACAGCAGCAAACCCTGGGAAACAGTAAAATCAAACTTTTTACAGACTATTCGATCTAGACGATCAAATGGGTTTTAGACGTGCCACATTAGTATACTCCACAAACAAATTAGCCGGTCGTTAACAGAAATAGAGAAGTGACAATATTGACAGCGACAAACAAAGTAAATCAAATTGGTAAAACTAAATTAAGTTGCCGAAATCCATAGATGGATCACCAAGTTTTTCTTTCCTAAAAATAAGATTAAGAAATACACATTAAAAAAAAAAAAAAAACTTGCACCATTAACTTTCGGCAAAAGCTCACTATTAAGTTTGCACACAGTCCTCTAGCATGCTGATCTTATACCTACAGTACAAAAACTTGCACCAAGAATTGTTCCATCTTTAATTTCCACGTTTTAAGTTTCAGTCATGAGAAGGAAAACAGAAAAAAGGCTTTGATCTATCTGCCTCAAGAAGAGTTCCATCTTTCAACTCATGTTTACACATTTTGGCTCCTAACAACAACTCAAGAGGATGCCTTCTTTACTGGCTGGTTCTTAAATTTTTTTGACTTCAGGATACTTGTAAAGTGTTGCAGCATTTCCTCTCATGACCTGAAAAGGTATACTCAGCGGGGCAGGATAAAATGCCTAGTCTTCTTTCCGAGACACTGTCAAGTGTCAACTGCAGATAAAAATCTATACGAGTTAGTTTTGATCACACCCATTTGGAAGAGGGAATTAGCCAACTCCAATGCCTCTTCTCCCATTCCTGCCAAACCAATCCCTACTATCAGTGTGTGGTAAGTGTAATCATCTGGCTGGAAACCATTTTCCAGAACCATTTCTTCCAGCAATTCAATTGCATCATCTAATCTATCAGCTTTTCTCAGTCCACGAAGCACAATATTGTAATCCTTAACGCAGGGTATTATCCCATTACTCTCCATAACCCCTAACAAGGCAATAGCCTGATCCACAAAACCATCTTTGCACAAACAAGAAATAACTTTATTATAAGTGAAGTTATCTGGGTCGATCCCTCTGTCTATCATCTCTGTCAACAGTCTAACAGCCTTGATCATATCTCCGTTGCGCCACAAAGCAACAATCATAATATTGTAAGTAGACACACGGCGAGGACAACCAGCTTTCAGAAGCTTTTCAAACAAATAAACAGCCTGTTCAACACTTCCATTCTTCCACAACAAAGATAAGACGTGATTGAATGATGTCAAATGAGGCAAACATCCATGCGATATCATGTGCTCTATGCACACAACTGCCATATCCAACCTTCCCTTTTTCCACCACCCAGTAATCAATGGAGTCATCAAATAAGTAGTTGGTTTCACTCCCTTTTCCATTGCAAGCTTTAACAAGCTCATCGCTTCATCCATTTTCTCATCCTGACAAAATGAGTGCATCAAAATGCTAAATGTGGCTCCATCTGGCTTACGATTTGTCAAACTCATATCTTTCAGTAGCTCCTCTGCATCATTCCTTTTCCCACTTTTCAGTAACATGTTCAACAGGGAATTATAGCAAACCACATCAGGCACAAATCCTCGATTTCTCATGCGATTGAACACTTGCATCGCGGATCCAATTTGATTTTCCAACTTACAATACCTACGGATAATCAAAATATATGCATCAACATTTGGTTCACTGTAGGACTCCAAAATTTCCATAACTTGAACAGCTTTTGCAAATCTATTCGAATCAATAAATCCTTTCATGAGCTTAGTAAAAAAAATTACATCCGGCTTATAACCATTACCCACCAAACGCTCAAGAAAAGTGAGTGCTTCATCGTATTTACCTGCTTCGAAAGATCTTGTCAAAATTTCCTGGAAATAATTATTTTGTGAACGGATAGGATTTGTTTTGGTAGAAATCTTTACCTTTTCCTTTTGAGAACTACTGCTGCTGCAGTTGAGATAGGGAATTTTTGTGGAGCTCGCAACAAATTTGTGACGGAACACTTGAGGGGGTTTTGATTTTTGATAGGTGATACCAAAGGGGATGATGCACTGAGGAAGAATATAATCAGAAGCAACAGAAACTAATATCATTTTGGGTTTCAGAGAATGAAAAGACTCAATTGAGCTTGGGAATTAACATGTCCACGGCGCTGTTGTTCGAACTCCGATTGCTACTACGTCGGCTGTCGGGCCACCATAGCCAAAGGATGAAGACTGAAGAGAAGAGGTGGGAGGCGTTTTTAGAGTTTTAACTGTTTCAAATGGATAGTGTGTAGGGCAATAATAAGACAGAGGTTTCCTATTTTCATGCCCCAAAATTCTCTAATTACACCCTTTTAAATATTACTCCCTCGGTACTAAATAAATATTTTTAAGTGATAAAGTATAAAAACTAAAAAATATAATTAATAATGTATTGTAATATGTGTTCTGACAATAATACTCATGAACATTAATTGACTTCAACTATTCTACTAACTAATTGGGTTTCTCTTAGATGTGCTATATTAAATGAAGTTTTAAAGGTATATTGTGAAAAATGATAAAGAGTAGGTACATCAAAAGTCTTTAAAAACATTAGTTGTGACATCTTAAAATAGAAAGTAGGAACATTTATTTAGGACGGAGGGAGTATAAAAATATCATTAAAATTTTTGACATAATTGCTCTTAATGAAAGGGGTCCTAATAGTGTTCGGTAGGCACTGGTCGAACACTCATAATAGTGTTCGATAGGCTCTGGCCGAACACCACTAATGATATTAGGTAAGCTCTGGTCAAACATCACTAAAGGTGTTCGGTGAGTGTAAACCGAACATTTGGACTCTAACCAAGGGAGGGAGGGAAAGAAGAAGAAGGGGTCGTTGTTGTGCAGACTTTGGGAGTTGTTTCCATTATGAAGTCATCACTCAACTGGCCATGGCCGGAGCTATGCCTCTCCCTCATTTTTGTCGTACTTCTCTTGCGGTGCTTTTGGGAAGATTTCATTACCGTTGCAGCCTTGCAGGCCTCTCCACACTTCCCCAAGTAATGACATCTCTCACTCTTCCTCCCCCTCCCCCTTTATTCTCCTACCAACCTCATCTTAGTGATCAGAAACTCCACGCGGAGAACACAATCTTTACCTTTGAATTTGTCGAAGAAGGAAGAGGTGAAGGGAATATTTATTTGCCAGAGGAGGAAGACTCGCCAATGGTTGTAGTAAGATTGGCCAGGCTTCTCTCATGCCTGATAATAAGAATGGGAAGACTTATTAATATGAAAAAACTCGGTCATGAAACCAAGGTTTTGTGGTTTTGAGATTGTTTATCCAAAATAAATTTGGTGGGGTAAAATAAGAAATTAGGGAGAGTGTACTTATTATTTAGGGAGGTTTACAATTTAGGGGTGGTGAACTTAGAGAAGGGATGTACTTGGAAATTAGGGGAGTGTGAATAGCAATTCTTTAATAAGATAGTGAACACTCATACCGTTAAAGTGTACATTTAGGGGTGGTTTGGTAGCCGAATAAATAGACAGATAACACTAGTTTATCCTAATTTGGTGCTTGGTAGGACTTTTGCTTGTAGAATAAAATTATCTGAGTACCTGGATAACCCACTTATCAGGGAGTAAATAATACTTCACTTCCCCTATTATAATTTAATACCGGATAAGAGATAAACGAGATTATTTTTTTATAACCATATTGCCCTCCTAATTACCAATTAAACCTTCTTTTTTTTTTCCTCAAATTTTACAATTTCTCACCCACAACTCCTCTTCTCCTTCTGCAATTTGGGTGATCTGCCGCGGCAGGGTTCTTCCCTTCGAGGTCGAGCACTTATCTTGCCAAATTAAGGCAGGTCTTTTATCAAACTTTATGATTTATATCCTGAAACACGTTCTTGACGGAGTTTGTGGGTTTGAAATCTAGGGTTCAAAAGATTTCAAACCCTAGTCTATTGAGGATTAATGAAGTTGAATTGCTTTCATTATAGCTAGAGACAAACAGACAGAAGAGAGAGGAGAGAGTTGCCATGTCGAAGCAAGGTCGCGGAGGTTCTGCAGGGAACAAATTTTGGAACAATGAAAGCCATGGCATTGAAAGGACTATGTCTTCATGTACTTCGAAGAGAACGCTGGTGTCATTGTGAATCCCAATGGTGAAATGAAAGGATCTTCTAATACTGGCCTAATTGGAAAGAGTGTGTTGATCTGTGGCCAAGGATTGCAAGTACTGCTAATGCTATTGTGTAGGAGTTCAACTTTGAGATGTTAGGATCCCTTGCACACAGCCATTGATGAACAATAAACAATCTATCAAATTGTGTTTAGCCTACTCTTTCATGTCATATGCTTGCGATCTTCTCCATAAGTTTTTAGAATGGGATTAGGAGGATTTGTTAGGCAAAGTGCTCTAGTTATGTCTCTAATAGCAGCATCCGGATCACCGAGTAACAACTCAAACAAAGGGTATTTTCGAAAAAAATAATATAATACTTGGGCATTATTGGAATTTCACGTGAGGCACATGCCAATATTTAAGAGAGTTAGAGTCGTTCCATTACTTTTGTTCAAGGGTATTAAGGTAATTATATTCACATTGCCCTCTCTCCTCTATTCCGATCTAAAGCAAAAAAATCATTAAAAAACTGTAACCACCATCGCCAACTCATAACAGTCTATCCTTCGTCTTCCAGCGCCGACATATCCCTTAATTTTATTTTTTCTCCTTACTTCCAAGCCTGGAAAAGCCGCAAACAATACCTCCAAACACTCAAATCTCTCTCTCTCTCTCTCTCTCTCTCTATTCGGTCCCCATTTTCACCATCAGATTCTTTCATTGATTGGTTATTTCTTTCCCTTCGTATCTCTTTCTCCAATTTCGATCTCGATTAGATCACAAGATTAAATGGCTAATTCTCCCCAATCTAGGGATAGAACCTGGCAACCAGTCCCGCGCTGTTTCTATCCACATCAACCAGATAGGTCGCAGAGATTTTCTTTTCTCAATCCAGCGAAGACTTTTAGGACTTTCCTTTGGCAGATGTCATCAAAAGGGCACAATTCAACGCCGACACTTTGAGATTAACGTGGACAAATCCAATCATATAAGCATTCATGAGTGTCGTCGTAAAACCCTAGGGAAAAATCGCCAAAGATGAAGGAACAATGAAGTTCTTCTTTGCTGGAGATGGAGACAACGGAGATGGGGCAATGACGAAGGAAGCGGGCTTTCACATACAGCTGTGAAAAAGTCTTTCATCCCGCTCTTATGTGGGTGTTGAATTGGTTGACCGGAGACGGTGGTTGCCGTTTGGAGTTGGTCGGAGAAGATATGGTTGCGCGCTGCCATTGCTGTGGCGATGCTGTTGCTACTGCTGCGTTGAGAGAGAGAGAGAGAGAGAGAGAGAGAGACTGAATTAGGGCTTTTTTATTTTATTTAAGTTTTGCACACAGAGAGAGAGTCATTAAATTAGTAAATATTAGATAAAATCTAATTTAAAAAATAATCTAGGGTTAATGATATTATAAGCCCCTTGAGATTCTATACGAGTCATTAACCAAATGCTTGTGTTAGGCACGTGACTGATTTAACGGATAAATCATAATGGCATCCACCAAAAAGACTAAATGCGTTACATTTTTTAAACTGTTGAGATTGAAATGAGAAAAAACTTTGTTAAGTGACTTCTGGTGAAATTGGTCATAACCGAGGGACTTGTAGTGCCATTAAACCTATTATTATTATTGTTATTATTATTATTATTATTATTATTATTATTATTATTATTATTATTATTATTATTTGAAACAATAGGGTCGACGCCCAACCTTATAACAACTAAGAAATTTATTTATATTTAGATAAAATCTTAGAAAAAATTGTCTTTTGTGACCCAATCCATCGTATATTGGTGGACTGAATTGGAACGAGAGTATGAGCTTGTCTTCCTAATCGAGACTCGGTCTAACATGACACCTGCTTAGTATTTATTTATAGGGTTAATGACTCCATTAGTCCCTCGACAATGGACTATTTCACCAGTAGTTTTTTAACAAATTTTTTTTAAATTTTAGTCTCAAGAGTATCAAAATTAGACACGCTTAGTCCTTTTGGTGGATGCCGTTAAAAAAATTCCGTTAAGTAAGTCATGTGCCTCACACCTGCCTTTGGTTAAGGGTCTTTTTGGAATTTCACGTACCCTTTGCTTTGTGTATTATTCAAATACAGAATATCCAAAAAAAAAATTAAGTTTTAATACTAATTTTTTAGTAATATAAAAGGGTTTTTAATAATTATTACTCTAATCACCAAAATTAAAGCCCAAATATCAAATCACAAAACGCAAAATCATAGACCTCGAATGGATTTTGAGAATACCAAGTGTTTGAAGGGGGACCGGTTCCTGCTCGTGGAACGCTGGCGTACACAGCCAAGTCCCTTGGCGTTCCCTGGCTCGTGCTGAGCAAAGACAAGCTCCATTTACTTGGAAAATGGACTCCGTTTCCAAAGATCTGATTTTGGATTGCCAAATAGGTAACACGATCAACAAACAAAACTCAAGGTCTATGAGATGGGGTTTTGTTTTCCAGTCTTCGAATTAAGCTGTAAGAAGCAATATATGGTTTTTAAAATTCCAGATCCAGATCTAAAATTCCAGATCTATTTTTCGCTCATCCCAACCATCAAATCGGTGCCATTCTCATGCCCTTCAGTCTACATTACTGCTCATGCAGCTAACCTTTGCCAATTCCCTGCAGGTGGTCAACAATTTTCCTGCGATAGGTTTGGATCAAATGGGGCAGCCCGTTTTGACAATTTTGTGTTTTATCGAGGGAACAACCTTTATAATTATTATCACTTGGAGGCCGCCGAGGATGAATAGAGTTTCTTGAATTGACAAAGGAGCCTTAGTCAAAGTACTCCTAAAAACTAGCATTACTGGTAAAGGCGATAAGGATAAATATCAAATCATTGATTTATCTCACCATTTAATTATTTGTCTTGCAATAAAAATATATGCCATGATTTTTAATGGCTTCCCTACAAAATGAAAATATAATTTACATAAGTACTAAAATGAAGCAGCAGCAGTAAGTCCCTCGCCACCGTTTTCCATCTCAGGCATCCCCAAACTGACAGCTCCGGCTACTGATGATGTGTGTGTGTGTGTGTGTGTTTAAATAGAGAAAGCCCAAAATTGAAGGAGAAATCAAGAAGAGAGAGAAAAGGGGAATTGATGCAGATAGGGGATGAAATTGGGCCTGTGAAGCTATAGCAGAGCCTCCATCATCTCCGGCAATCCCCCTCCCTCTGTCAAGGCCTAAACCGCAGCAGCAGTAGGTCCCTCGCCGCCGTCTTCCATCTCTGACATCCCCAAACTGACAGCTCCGGCATCCCCAATTCTGGTGTCATCTCCGGCAGATCCTCAGTCGACGGCGACGAGCTCAACGAAGACGACATTTTCTCTCCGGTGGATGTGAGAGAAAGAAGGTATTCTCTCCGGTGGTTTGAAAGAGGAAGGCCTGGGTTGATTACTGATTAGGGCTTTTTATTTTTTCCTTTTTTTTATTTAAAAGTCTTGTAATAGGAAATTTTATAAATGCCCTTAACCAAAGTACGTGTTGGGCACATGACAAACTTAACGGAAAAATTCTAACGACATCCAACAAGAGCGTGTCTAATTTTGGTACTCAAGGGACTGAAATTTGAAAAAATTTTGTTAAGAGACTAATGGTGAAAATGTTCATAGTCAAGGGATTAATGGTGCAATTAACCAATATTTATATATGGAGCGGATGACTACGTCAGATAAATAGTAGCTCTCTAAATCCAATCCCCCCAAATTCTCCACACACACACAGAGTCCAGTCAAACGCAGCAAACAAAAAGAAGGTATAAAAACAGTTGGACGGCGCTCCGCCGCTGAATAATGGATTTCCCGTCGTTCAACCACCATCACAACCACAATAACAGGTACGCCCCTCCTCCTCCTCCTCCCCCCCTTAGCTTCTCCGACGACCACCGTGATCCCTATCCCCGCCACCACCAACACCGCCTTCATCCACCTCCTCATCCGCCATCCCTCCCTCCTCCACCTTCGTACGCTTCCCTACCACCTCCCCCTCCCCCACCACCTCCACCCTATAACCCCAACCAATCTCACTTCACCTTTCTCAATCCCCACCATCGTTCCATTGACCGTGACTCCCCCAAATCATCCTCCTTTTACAATCCTCACTCTCACCACCGCCAATTGTCCCCACCTCCTAGGGGTTTTTCCAATCGAGCTTTATTCGAAGAAGACCTCCGCAATCAACCCCAGCTTGGATTCCCCAAATTCGACCGTACCTTTTCCGATTACCGCCCCGATTCCTGGAACGATCCACCTAGGGATCTGCCTGAACCACTCCATCGCCACCGAGATGATCACCGTCGTGTCTCTCCTTACCGGCCTACTGATGCTCACAGCCATGATTTAGATCGTATTTCTTCTGTGTTTAGAGATGAATTTCTTGATGGGTATGGTAAGGATAGTATTAACAATACTAGTAGTAGTAGAATTAGCCAAAGCCGGCAAGTTCTTCGTGGTGGCCCCCGCAATGACGACCATGATGACCATAATTATTGCCGCCGGCCTCGCAGTCCTGACCGGCGTTTACCAGATTCTGAGAGGTTTACTCGGGATATTGATTTTGGTGTTGATTCTCATAATATTTCCAGTTTGAGTCCCACACAGGATTTTGGGGGAAATTACAAGTCTCGATATGGGTCCCTCTTGGAAAAAGAAAGGTCTTGGAATCGTAGAGATGAAGATCGGAGATGGTTTCATGATACTATGAAAAATGATGATTTTGGTAGTAGGGAAGAGACACCATTTGCTTCAGATAGAGAAGAGTTCCGTGTTTATGAATCTGGTAAATTTAATAATAGGGGCAGGGAAGGTAGAGAAGGATTTCATATATCTTCTCCGATGAAGCAAGTACAAAAGAAGAGTGTTTTACTTAGAATAGGAAAACCTAATAATACTAATAGGAATAGAACCCATGACCATCATTTTTCTAAGGCTTACGTTGATAACTCAGACACTAGTAATTTTAGGGGTAAAGATAAAGAGAGAGAATGTATATCGTATTTGGATCAAAGGATGGTGGAAGAGAGGGAGGGCAGCCTTGTAGAGCTTGATGTTTCTTTCAAATCCAATGCGTTAGTAGCCAAGGCTATTGTGGCACCCTCAAGTCCAGCTGTTGGCTCCGACAGCTATGTTACACCTCCTAGGAATAGAAAGATTAGCAGAATCACTGGGTCAGATTCACCATTAACAAGAGTCAATGAGCAGTCTGTTAAGTCTGACAGCTCTTCGCATGGATCGGACTGCCCATCAAGTTCTGAAAAGACTCTGAAGCAGTTGGCAGAGAAGGGTGATGTTTGTGGCGATGGAAGTGCATGGGTTATTGACTCCCTGCCTTGTTCCACTTGGACCAATGATTTCACAAGAAATAGTGCAGTTGAATCTCCATCAGATGTCGTTATAGATCAGGGTGGTAATGGTGGAAAATGTGATAAACCATTGTCAGACAGAGGTAGGAAGAGAAAGAAGGCTTTGCTTCTTGATGCGGATGCGTCAATGCTATGGCCACCAAAGAAAGATGGTGAGCCTGTCAAGTATAGTCCCTCTGCACTTGATGGGGGTGCAATGCATGTCATGGGAAATGGCTACAAGAATACTGCCTCTGCACTGGACGAGGGTGCAATGCAGGACGTTTCATTTCCTTCTCTAAACGAAAGTATTGTCAATGAAATGGAAAAATCTCCACAAGCTATTGTGCAAGGGAAAGATGGCACTGATAGTCCATGTGCACTTGATTCTGAGAGTAAGGACAGGGTGTCTCATGATCTGCCCAGTTCGTCCAACCACCTGTTAAACAAAATTGACCAGATCCCTGAAAATACTGACATATCAGCTACTGACTTTCAGTTCAATTCAAATTTGGAAACTATTCTAACTCAATTCCAAAGTGGATCTACAGTATGTAATATTGACAGGTTGGAAGATGTTAACATGCAGCCTTGTCAAAATGGAGTTCCTCTGTTACTTGAGAATGATAATGCTAAAGTATCTTCAGATGGTATGGTTTTACAAGGAGGCAATGATAATACTGGCTTGTCAAGCCAAGAAGAAATTTTGATTCATGAGGGTTCCATAGGTTCGTATGCTTTTTCCAGTTCCACCTTCAATGGTCCAAGTTCTTTCGATGGATCTTCCCCGAGGAAAGAAATTAGTACTACTGTTGATATGGGCTCCAGTGATTCCAAGAAGTCTTGTTTAAATGAGCTCACAAGTGTGCCACCTGAAAATGGTGTTGTGGAAGGCTCCTCAAATGCTGTTCCAGCAAATGCAGATGAAACAGAAGCTCACGAGGGTATCATGAATGTTGATTGCTGTAAGCAGGATTCCAGTACCACCTCAAACTCTAATAGTGGTCATATGAATCCTCAAGCAAATAAGATTATTTCTGACACTGGTATTATAGGTGATACTAGCAAGCAGTCATGTTTTGATGGGGCCACTAGATCCCATGAGAATGACCCTGTGGAAGGATCTCCATTACATACGGTTCTTGCAGGCGACAGTCCAAGTGCTAGCTCTAGTAAGGGCTATTCACCCAATGGCCAGAGGGAGAAGAGAGGTTTGGACATGCAGTTGGGTTCATCAAGCCCAAGGGTAAGTGAGATGCCAGAGAATATGGGTAGACCTATGCTTGATAAAGATACAACCTTAAATTGTTCACTCAAGGGTATTGCTTCTGCTGAAAACAGAGATAGTGGAAGTAGAGGGGACAATGCGACTGATTTCCATGCTGTACAAGAGCATGATAGCCGCTTCACTGAGACTGCTAACTTGAATGTTTCTTCTGCTATGGAGATATTCAGCCCAGATCAGACATTGCCCAGAATCGTTATTGAAAGTCATATGCTTGTGAAGGATGATTTGCCTTGCCCATCCAACATGCTGTCTACATGTGCTGCTGACTGTGGTCTCTCAAATACCAAAGCCGATGATGAATGTATGCCTGATATGTCGATTAATCTGGTTACTTTTGCTCCAGAAAAAGTTTCTACTAGCTCAGGCTCATGCACGTTGAATAACAAATCATTAGACTGCGTGACCTCCAATCAAAAGTTTGGTAAGGATGATAACAACCTTCTCGAGAAGCCTGTGTCTGGAGGTGGTTCTGTGTTACCTTCCTCCAGCATATCTGCAAATAATCTCAGAAGTGATATGAATTCAGGTCATGCAAAAGTAACTGATGTTGCAACCAGCACCAAGACTGCTTTATCTGCCTCTCAGAGTACCAATAAGACGATTCAGAGCTTGACTTCAGGGTTGGGGGGATTGAATATGGCAAAGAACCAATCAACTGCTGCTTCTGCAGCCCCTAGAGGTTTTACGGGTCGCTCACCTGCAGTTTTTACTAATTCAAGGACAAATGCCCCTGCAAAACAAATTGCCAAACCTAGAACGTGGCATCGAACTAGTAATACATCTGTTTCCCCTCTTCCGGCGAAGAAGTCCTTTTCAGTCCCTGTTCCCCCACCACCCAAAAAAGTTGGAATGGGTCAGAGTTCTTACATTCGTAGTGGTAACACTCTCGTTAGAAAACCTGCTGCAATCACTGCTATTCCCAATGTTTCCCCTGCTTTGAGTTCCTCCGTATATCGGTTAAATCCTTCAGGAATAGATGAAACCAAGAAGAGTGCAGGATCAGGAAGTAAGGTTGATGTTATTGGAGCAGCTAATTCCTTTAAAACAGGACTGACTGCTCCTATTGAGAGGCCCAAAACACCACCACTACTCCACAGCACCAAATCATCAGATTGCAAACCTGTCTGCTCTGGAGATGGTACATCTTCGCCACTGGAATATCCACCCTTGTATGGGTCTGAGATTATTTCAAATCCCGTCAAACTTACAGAACATTTGGCTGTGCCAAAGGTACCAGAGGATAATCTGAAGTCGTCTGAGGTTCCTGAACAACATACTGGTCTAACCAGCAAGTCTGAAAACCAGAACATACAAGATGAAGGAAATCTGGGGAAGAAGATGCGATATGTGAAACGGAAGTCAAATCAGTTGGTTGCAGCCTCAAGCTTTGATGGTCAGTCTGTTCAGGATGTAGATAAGACACAAGCCTTGTTGTCGGATGGGTACTACAAGAGAAGAAAAAATCAGCTTATTAGAACGCCTGTGGTAAGTCATGTCATGCAAAGAGTTGCCTCCCCTGATCGGGCTCCTGAGGTTAATTCAAGCAGAAGCTTTATCAAGAAACAGTCTGGTAAAGGTGTGTTTCACAGAACTGATTAACTACTATTTTTTCCCCATTCTCTTTCTAATTGTTCGTTTGTTACTTATTAGAGTGCTTTTGCTGATGTTGGACAGGACTAGGCTATGTGAGGATCAGTCTGTTTGTTAAGAAAAGCTCATGCTTTAATGCTGCACTGCATCTTTGCATTATATTTGCGAGTTGATTCTTGCTGTCATGTATTCTAGATATTGTTTACATGATGATCATTTAATTATCTTATTGTTTGTTTCTACCCTTATAAATTTTCCTGTACTTGTTATACATCTATTGCCTCATTCATCTGCTTTGGATTATGCATGCAATTAATTTGAATTTCGTGACTGTTGCAATCATATGGTGGACAAACTAGATTTCTTGTCTTGAGCAAATTAATTCAGTGATTAGTTGCCTCAAATGAACCATGAAATAGACGGTCCATATTTTAAGCTTAGTCTGAGGGATGTGATTTTTCTTTTTCTCTTGGGGCCTATCACAGCAGAGAGCTGGATGATAATTCTTTTTATTGCACTTCAAAATTTTCTTTATTGCAGCACCCTAAGTTCTACTCTTTACTGTTTCATTAAATGTCCCATTCAGGACTTTCACTCCCTTCACATCTTGAAATTCTCATATGTCTCCAGTGGATTATATATGGATTTTTCCTGGAAAGTAGCAGCAAGGTCTAATTTATTTGTTGTTTGCAGGTAAAGCGAAGATGTATAAACATTCAAGATTCTCTTCCGTATGGACACTTAATAATCAATCATCAAGAAAACATGGTTTGTCACTACAACGTCAGAAGGTGTGGCCACACCTGATCCCATGGAAAAGAGCAAAAGACTGGAGAAGTTCGGTCAATATGTCTGCTTCTATTTCCAAAAACAGTTCTGTGTCTTTGATCAGGTATATCAGCATCTCATTCAGTTCTTTCTTTCTTCACTGGCTTCAGAATTTATGTTCTCATGTCTGAGATAATAATATCCGGTTGATTCTTCCAGTCGGAAATTGCTGCTCTCGCGAAAGAGAGATACAATTTACACAAGGTCACCCCATGGATTTTCTCTTCATATGTCCAAGTTATTGAGTGTTGGTGGGTCCAGTTTGAAGTGGTCAAAATCCATTGAGAGGAATTCAAAAAGAGCTAATGAGGTTGGTCAGCAGCACCCTGGACGTAACTTCTTTACTTGGTTCGACGTTGTAAAATATTTGTGGATCAGAAAAGTTAACTGTCTACTTAATGGACCTTGAACATAAAATTTATTTCCAGGAAGCAACACTTGCAGTTGCAGCCGTTGAGAAAGAAAAAAGGGAACAGAATGGCGCTGCTCAATCTATCGCTGGGTCAAAGAGTAGGAATAATATCTCCCGTAAGTCCATTCATAGCATAGAACTGCACCCAGGTATGCTGATGAAAAAATCCTGGTGTGTCAGAAGATGTTCAATATTTCTATATAATTTTCTACAAGTAGAAAATCTTTATAAATTGAGTGGTATGTATCTAATCTGCTAATTCAGTGAGTGGTTTTGACTTGAGACTGGTTGTTTATTTTGGTGTAATACAATGCCCATTTATTAATTAATTTTATTTTATTTGTGCCTGAATATTTACAGGAGAACGCATTTTCCGTATTGGTTTGGTTAGATACAGAATGGATCCATCACGGAGGACTCTTCAAAGAATTTCAGGTGGTCAGTTCCTGATTTTATTATTTATCAAAAAGTTCCTGATTTTATACAATGCTTTGGTGGGATTACTATTTTAATTTATGCCGGCCTTTCCACAGTTTTGATAGTAAGATCAGGTACCTGTTTTAGCATTAGGTGCATATAATGGCTAAACTTGCAGTAGCCGAGATGGTTATATCCACAACATATTGGTATAAACTCAAAACCTGTATATGAATGTGTGTATATATGTATGTGTGTGTACATACATACATATATATTGAAATAATTGAGGTAGAAAAAAGAATTAGAAGTAATGCTGGATTTGAAGGCTTCAGAAAAAGCCAATTTATAGCAATATTTGGTCAATAAACTGTATTGAAGAGATCCACCATATGGCCTTTCATAGTCCCTTTTATTATTTTTATTATTATTATTTCTACTTATTTTATTGTTACTTGTGGTTGTCTGTTTTTTTTTTAACTGGGATTATGGACGCCTATTGGATCAAGATTAATGTAACAAGTTAGCTTAAAAAAACAACACCAATTTGGGGACAAAATGAAACTAAGTGACCCTCGTCCAGGGACAAAGTAGAAAATCAAAAGTGATTTATGTAGTGCAGGTTAATGTTACATCTCCATGTATTTTGTAAGGCAACTGTAGTTGGAACATCATATTCATTATGAGGATTATCTATCGACATTATCTTGGCAGAGACATTCATTTGCTAGGAAGCAAGGGCACTTCTATAAAGGCAGCATGTTCTTATCTAGGCACTTTAAGATATTTGACAGTTGTTCATTGTGGAACATGGCCAATGCTTTATGATCCAAATCAAATTATGAACAACCAACCCTTGCTTTACAGGATGCAAAGGTATAGTTTATTTGAAAGAAATCTAAAAATGATATATGAAGACCTTTCATTGATAAAGCTTAAACAAGGAAACATGAATGATAGAAGTTCCCGTGTAGGAGGGAGATTATTTATGCTAATCGGGTATATTCATTATCCATGCACATTATATCACATGCTAGTAAATATGGCACACACATGCTTGTGCATAATTGTTGTTATTCTTTGGTTGTTAATTATTTTATCTTTATAATTTGTTTTTATGAATTTTAGTTTTTTTTCCTCCATTGTTTGGTAGTTTTGGCCCTTTTGGGTAGTTATCGTTTGAATAGTATGAGAAGTGGGTAGATATTGTAATAGTTGCAACTGTATGATTTATAGAGTTGTAACTATATTTCAAAGAGGGGCAAATTTTGCAAATCAGAAAAGAAAAGCGTGGCAGGGCATCATTTTGAGCCCTCCCGCTTTATAATAGTATAAATTTATGATACTTACAGTGTCTTGCATGCATGCAATACTTATCTGTGTCCTTGTTTGCTCAACTTGTGTGATTGTTGCTTATTATTGTGCCTTAAATTTTCATGACTAATATGTTTCTGAGTTAATAGATTATCTTTTTGAGCAAGTTTATATTCTCCGTCCAATGTGGAATTGTTTTTCTGTGCAGATGAGGAACCTTCAACTTCTCTTCAATCAGAAAGAGAAGGCAAGAGATCTTATGTTCCGAGGAGATTACTGATTGGTCATGATGAGTATGTTTACTTGTACATAAATCTAATTTCTGAACGCATCAAAACTATATGATACTGAAAAAGCTTACATGGAGATTCTAGATGAATGTTATGATTGAAAAATATAGTGGGCAATTTAGAAGAAACCCTTACTTCAGATATAGCTTTTCGGTTTGTGACAAATGTTAGCATGAAGATTTCCTTTGATATTTGGCAGATATGTGCGAATTGGCAACGGTAATCAATTGGTTAGAGATCCTAAGAAACGAACACGCATCTTCGCGAATGAGAAAGTCCGATGGAGTTTGCACACTGCCAGATTGCGTTTGGCTAGAAAGAGAAAGTACTGCCAGTTTTTTACAAGGTTTGGGAAATGTAATAAGGATGGTGGCAAATGTCCTTATATCCATGATCCATCTAAAATTGCAGTCTGTACAAAGTTTTTGAATGGTTCATGCTCCGATCCCAGCTGCAAATTGACTCACAAGGTGTATTACTTATCTGGTTTAGGAATTGTATTGTGACGGTTCACAAGCTTTCTGATTGTTGAGTTATCATTTATACTTCTAGCTTGATTGTATTTCTGTTGCAGGTAATTCCTGAAAGGATGCAGGATTGCTCTTATTTCCTGCAAGGTAGGTTTGTTTAAACTGTGGTGTTGGTATTCAGTGAAATCATGCGAATGCAAGAGTTTAAACTCTTTTTCTGGCAGGACTATGCTCCAACGAACATTGTCCGTATAGACATGTTAATGTGAATACAAATGCCTCTGTTTGTGAAGGTTTTCTCAAGGGTTACTGCGCAGATGGCAATGAGGTATCACTGGAACTCAGTTTTTGGTTTACTCTAAATTTCTTTGTATGAATTTTGTTTGGGAGAAAGGCGGGGCGAGGAAGGGCATGTTGAGGCAGAAGCTTGGAAATTTTGATTATGACCTGCAGATTCAACTTTTTGCATGTTGATATTAGGTTTACGTATATTCTTGTGTGAATATGGGTAAGTTTTAGCTGACAAAGTTTTTACTAACTTGGATGACTGTCACTTTAATTCTTGGCTTGGATCAAGTAAAGCTTTTTTTCCGCGGAAATTACTGGCGCTTTTGTTTGACTACAATGGCTTTAGTCGTCTCTTCTCTCTCTCTCTCTCCCTCTCTCTCTCTCTGAACATAGTCACCTGCACACAACCCACTGATATTGTGACAAGTCAAATGGATCGTATCTCTAACTTGCAGTGTCAGAAGAAGCACACCTACGTATGCCCCATTTTTGAAGCAACAGGAACCTGCCCTCAGGGTTCCAAGTGCAAGCTTCATCACCCCAAGAATCGGAGCAGTGGGTCGAAAAGGAAACAACAGACTAGGGAACAGCAGCAGAAGAATGCTCAAGGGCGCTACTTTGGCTCTAAGAGGCATGCTGGGGTGGTTGTCGAGTGTTTTGTAGCTTCCTCGGCGAATCAGGGCTCAAAGGATGATGATGATGATATATTCTGCCAAGAAGGAAAATTCTCAGATTATATTAACCTAGATATTAGTGATGAAGAAACTGGTGGAACTTGTGATTTAACAAACGAGCAAAGAACCACATTTACTGACCCATCAGATCTACAACTAGCTGATATTGATGAGCTGACTAAACCGATACTTATAATGAACAAAAATCTAGTGACAGACTTATTGCTGGCCTGTGAGAGTCCCAGTGAGAAATCTGCAAGCTTGCTCTCAGAGGAATCTGATGCTTTTGTAACTGACGTTAGAGGTTAGGTGTATTCTTCCAGTTTTCTGCCATTGGCAGTATCCATACTTGTATTTTAGTGTCTTTTTCTGTTATTTACAGTGTAGGTCAAAATTATAGGAACACAGAAAAGATGTAACTAGTAGTACAATATTTGTATACTCGGATAGAGGTTGCAATGAAAGGTGTTTTTCTTGTCTCTTGACTTGAATTCGTCTTTCATCATTCTAGATCTTGTGCCAACTGGAAAAATATTGTATATATTACAGTGATAGTATGTCATCGATATTAGTATTAAATCAAATAATATTAACAGTGTCCAATCAAAGTAAATACTTCCTCCGTTTCAGACAAATGATTCACTATACTATTTTGAGACGTTTCACGAGCCTACTCTAAAAAAAAATATTTATAATTTTCATAATCTTTCATCTTTACTCTTCACTTGTATTGTAAGCATCTTGGTTGTGCCTAAATATTTGCTGTAATTATAACCGTGTACTTAGTAATATTAACAGCGTGGCGAAGATTCAAAAGTGTTATATTAAATGGTTAAAAAAGATCAAATGGTTTAAAGGTTCAAAAGTTCAACCTATTAAACATGGATCTCAAGCTTGTCTTTTTCAAGTGGTTGTTTATACAAAAGTGTGAACAATTATTGTTAAACAAAATTGCCACTTAAAATAATCTAAATGCGACACTCATTTTAGTTAAATTACTACTCTCTTCGTTTCAAACAATGAATCCATTTTTTTATTTTTAAAACTCAAAATGTGAGTAAATCAAATCAAAACTTTACATATTTTACTTATATTTTAAGAAATAAAACTTTATTAATTAAAAACAACATAAAAATACTACTCCCTCCGTCCCGGATAAATATTCATACTTTTTATTTTGGGATGTCCCAACTAATGTTCCTAAACCTTTTGATCTACCTATTCTCTATCATTCTTACTAATATACCCTTAAAGACCTTTTGATCTACCTATTCTCTATCATTCTTACTAATATACCCTTAAAATTTTATTTAATATAACGCATCCCAAAGAAACTCAATTATTTAAAATAATTGAAGTCAATTAATGTTCATGGGTATTATGATCTGAATACATTTTATAGTACATCATTAATTATATTTCTTAATTCATATATTTTATCCACTAGAAACATTTATCTGGAACCGAGGGAGTATAAATTACAACTTTTATAACTTTATAAAAATAAATGAATCTATTTAAATTATTGGTTAGACTTTGATTAAGTTGACCTACAAAAATCAAAGTTGACTCTTTATCAGGAACGGAGAGATTCGTAAAATTAAGAGGAAAAGATATCAAAATATGACATCTCAAGTATAAACAACTTTGGAAAGCTGTAAGAGTTGCAAGTGGGGCACACAACCAACTAAAAAGCATTTTCTTTTTTATTTTACTTTAATTTTGGTTTCTTTGGTGTTCATAGACTCCTTTAATAAAAACAAGAAATCTTATCCATAAATTCAGAGGACATAAATTCTTTGGGCATAAACTGGGTTATGGAATGCATATATTCACAATAACATCACAAAGAAAAGGCTGCCAATTAGCTTGAAAAAATAAATATTACTGATGGCAGCAACTTTGTCATCCATGGCTTCAGCTAAAATCACCATGTTTGGCCGCAGCAGCACAACAGGAATAAAGAAAACCCAGATCAGAAAAAGACTATCATTTTTGGTTTCAGCTCAAGAACAAGAAGTTGGGGTTCAAGAGACGACCTTACAGGAAGGAGAAAAAGGGCAAGTGGAAACAAAGACAAATCAGCCGCAACCACCACCATTCACACAACCGAGACCGGTAGAGAAACAACTGAACACCAAGAGCAAGAACATGGGGAGAGACTACGGTGGGCAGTGGCTGAGCAGCGCCACCAGGCACGTGAGGATTTACGCGGCCTATATCGACATGGAAACGTTTGCTTTTGATCAGACTCAGACTGATAAACTCACCCTTCTCCTCGACCCAACTGAGGAATTCCTGTGGACGCCGGAAACCGAAAACAAAGTTTACTCTTACTTCCAAGAGCTTGTTGATCACTATGAGGTAAGTCTCTCTCTCTCCAGCAATGTAATTCCCTGTTGCAAATTATGTCCTACGTGTGTACTGAAAGAGTTGCAAGCTTCTTTTTTGCTGGGCCACTAAAATAACAAAATCTAAATAAAGGGTTTTAACATATTTTGAAGGAGCCATATATTTTCTTTTAGAGTTACTATTTACACCGCAAAAATTATTTAATACACCCCATTATTAAATACATTTCACTCCTAATATTTTTAATCCCTCAAAATGCTAATTACACATCACCTAATTTTTTATTTTACTCTTACCAATATTTTCTCAAAAAAAATAACCTATCCTATTACTAAGTACACCCCCCCGCCCCAAACAAAATCCACCACCTTCTTCCTCCTCCCCCACCACGCCATACCACAACCCACCCAGCTTCCCCTTTCCTTTGATTTTTTTTTTTTTTTGAACACCCCTTTCCTCCTCGTTCAATTCCCCACCCCCCTCCACCCCACCTTCACCCCACACATAGGGGAAGCTTTGATTTTTTTTTTTTTTTTGAACACCCCTTTCCTCCTCCTTCAATTCCCCACCCCCTCCACCCCACCTTCACCCCACACATAGCCCGCCCCTTCCTCTCTTTTTTTTTTTTTTTTAAACAGCTTGTTTGGCACTGCGTTACCGAACACCCATAGTAGTGTTTGGCACTCCTACCGAACATCACTATGAGTGTTCAACACCCTACCGAACATCACTATTGTCAAACACCCATAGTGATGTTCGGTAGGAGTGCCAAACAGCTTAAAAAATGAAAAAAAATAAAAAATAATATTTAAGTCAAAATTTATAATGACATTTTTATAATAATTACATAGAGTGTACTCAATAATATGTTGGGTGTAAATAGCAATTCTCATTTTCTTATTACAACTTACAATAACATTCAATGACCGTCATTTTTCTCGTACATCCTTAACCCAACCCACCCTTTTACTTATTTCTTATCTTGAGAAAATTTCTTACCAAGAAAAATGGCAACAACCGGAAAGATGAGATATAAACAGAAGAAAAAGAACTAGTATTTGTGCTCTAAAACATCAGACAGACAACCTCAAGATCATACCTGAACGAATACCTACAACAACAATTTTCTGCATATCCATGTCGTGATTCCCACCTTGTCGAAACTTCATTGTCGTCTGAAAGATTAATGCCATGTATTATGTGTGTGGAAACAGGGAGCCCCGTTGACAGAATACACACTTCGTTTGATTGGTTCAGATATAGAGCATTATATAAGGAAGCTGCTTTATGATGGAGAAATCCAATACAACATGGATGCAAGGGTCCTCAACTTCAGCATGGGTAAACCACGTGTCGGGTTTAGTTACAACGAAGCCCAACATCAGGATGTAAATAATAATGAGTAAAGCTTTGAAACCCCAATATCAGAAATGAAAAAGCATTTGGAGACCCCCAGAAAGGGAAACACAAATCTCATTATGGACTTGTCAAATACTTATGTTGGTCAAGATTATGGACAAAAGTCAAGGAAATCCTACTCTTAATTTATTGCCACTACAACCAAAGACAAAACAGGTTTGCACTTCTTTTTCCTTCCCAGGATATTGGAACCTTCGTCAGCAGCTGCATCTCCTACTTGGATGGAGGTACCACCTTCAGACACGAGGCATCTAACCAAGGTTTGAATATTTGCCCTTCATTGGACACATTCTGATTCAAAATAGAAATATGCCAAGTTAAGTTTACAAACATTATAACAATAACTAGGGAGTAAACTAAAACAGAGTATGAAATCTATGCAGTGTTACAATGATATGTATCTTCATGGTTATGGGTGATTATGCAGTTTTTAACTTCATATCTGTTCACAGCAACCTATTCAGAAGTCCTAAGGATGATTGGCTCATTTGAGAGAACAAGAAATGAACTTATCAACTGCTACTCTCAGCACATTCACTTCTATTTTCTTTTACCCTTTTTCCATTTTAGAGAAATAGCACATTCACTTTAAAAGTTCAAATTGACATTTTTGTGCATATAGTGGAGTGCAGCTGTCACCTAGTCAAGTCTTGATCATGTCTCTCAGCTCAAAATAGTTACATGCAATTAAACTGGTAGTCCATGCATGACAAATGGCCTGCACTTGAGCATGGATTACATGAGCATGGATTACGTGAGCATGGAATTCGTGAAGCCTTTTCCAGCCTCTACTCCATCTAAGGTAGTAAGTTATTAACATGTTGTGTTTCCTTAAAAGTGTTTTCACCTCATATGGCTAGCATCAGAGGCTTCCATGCCAAAATAGTAGCATAAGAATTCATTCTTGTTAATTCCTCCCTCCGTTCCACCCAAAGAGTCCATGTTTGAAAAGTCTACTAATTAAGTGATATATAAATGTCATTAGAATCGGTCATAATTACAAAAATGATTGAGCAAAGTCAAGATACTTATATTTCATATGGAGGGTAAAGTTGCAAAGTTTTTGGAGATTGTATGCACAATTTTTTAAAATGTACTCTTTTAAGTGAAACATCCTAAAATAGAATAGTGAACTCTTTGCCTGGAACAGAGAGAGTACATAGTGAATTGAAAGTTGTGTGAATTTAATTAAAGTTCAAAAGAATTAAGAAACGGTGACAATCATCTAATTTGGTACTAATTGTAGCATGAAGATGATCCAAATATCTTTTACGGTGCATATGGCTTCCTTCACAATGGAAAAGGGCATGGGAGTCTTGCCTTGCTCTGATCCAAATTGACCGTGGATGAGAATGAAGATTACCATGGCAAAGTTATTCATATGGCTAATGCTAATAAGTGCTGCAAGGCACTTGTCGTCGAAATACAGTGATC
This sequence comes from Platycodon grandiflorus, assembly GCA_016624345.1. NCBI lineage: Eukaryota > Viridiplantae > Streptophyta > Magnoliopsida > Asterales > Campanulaceae > Platycodon > Platycodon grandiflorus. Next base: position 19,543,271 of record CM028364.1, on the reverse strand, counting down.
ACATATACAATTATTATGGCCATACTGAAGTTCTAATGCAATAGAAAAAATTCCTAGGGCACAACATTTCAAGAAAGAAATCCTAATAAGTTCCCCAGGAAACTCTAAATATGCTTTTAAGATACTCCGTTCAGTCAATTTCCTAAGGGAAGGCAATAATATAGGTGATTCTTTAGGACCCCTGTTCTCTTTATCTTGTATACTTCCAATGTTCTTCTCCCTCTAAGATGTCTTCCAAAGATACCCAAAAAGAATAAAAAAGGCTCAGTTTAAACCACAATGAATTACTTTTATCTTCTTTTTCCTTCTGCTTTTGGTTTAATGTTAAGGATCGTCCTTGTATTATCACACTTTCTTAGTTGGTCACTAATCTTTTCTTTTCTTCGATTCTAGCATTTAAAGCACTCCAATCATAGTCACTGACCCTAATGGTCATTAAAAACTCAACAGGTGTTGCTGAAGTGACCTAATGAAGTCATATTTTTGTTGAGTTGCCAATAAATGAATCTGACATGTCCTAACGACTTCAATATAAATAGGTTTTTACTTTTTAAAATTTATATTAAGATAGAGAAGAATTTCAATTGCAGATTTACAAATTACGTCATTATGCCAACTCAGCAATATCTGTTAAGCATTTAGATGCCACCATGGTCAATGACATAGAACGCGTATTTAAAGTAGGTGAATGACTAGATCTAGGAAAAAAAAAAAAAAAGATGTTCTAGACCAATTTGAAACAGTGTTACAGTACAATGATGATCCGTAGCATCAAGCCTTTAGTCTTTCCTTCTTCTAATTTACTTTTGTTATTCAAGGGTTAACATTTTGCAGTAGTTTCCAACCACAAGTAACCCTGTTTGGGAATACCAAGGATGGATGTGAAGAAGACGTGTTAAATACTGGGTCGCTTCTCCTTTGCAATTTAGTGGTTTGGTTCATGGTTTTGGATTTTCTCTCACTTTTGCCCCACCAGCTTTCTCTCTATCTCTCTTACTTTTTCTTCAATCATTACAAAAGAAAAAAGCCAAAACCCCAAAGTTAAGCCACTAAATCACGAAACCAAACATGCCCACCATAAACTGTTAAGTACTTCTGCAATGATCACATATGCCATATATGTACATGTGAACAAATTTAGACTAAGGGAGCATCTTCATTGTAGAGCAAAAAGGACATAAGTTCAGTTTTAATGAACTTCATGGAAGAATGATTTGGAAATGCTTTTAACAAGTCACCCGAACTTGACTAGCAGAATGTCAAGGAAATTTCCCACGAATATATCTATGTCTGATGATTTAACACCATATAAGCTTACTAACTTCTCATATTGCTATTAGGACTACCAAAATAGTAAATCTTGACACCTCAAGTTAGTATATCATTTTATCAAACTTATAACTCTAAAGTAAACCATATTAAGACCCAATCAACTACGACAAGCCTTGAAAAAAGAAACTTCCAAGCTACTTCAATTAAATAGGAATGCTTCTTAATCATGGAGGACCAACAGTAAAGCTTTAGGCTGGTAAGAAAACTATGTCAGGCGTTCAGCCAATATCAATAAGTGGTGCACCTGTTCTCAAGTGTCATACCTTTTAACTAGAAAGCACCGACACCTATCCCAGGGTGTCACGTGTTGACACACTGGGACCCTCCAAAATGTGTCCGGATTTTTTATTTATTATTTTATATAGCCGATTCGCTGGGACACGTAGGGGACACTCCAGAAGCCAAAGTGTTATCTTTCTGGGGTGAAAATATAAATTGCAAAATCATAGTTTTATTTGCAGTTAGACATGATGTATGACTTTTTAAGTAATTATGGTAAACTTGTGTTGCGTGTTCGTGTTAAATTATGATGTTAATTGTTTTCAATATTTGAAAACATATTATAATTTATGTTATAATAGTAACATATATATATATATATATATATATATATATAACGTGTCCCCCAGCGAGTGTCGGAACTTGTAATTTCTTGTCGCAGTGTCGGTGTTGGTGTATCTTAGCCTTTTCACACTCCTGGTAATGGTTTTATATAATACTTTGGGCCTACTTCTTGCAATCTAATATGGGGATCCACTACCTCATAGCTTCATGATATGTCGATACCAACATATTTGTAAGAGCAATGAAACTCATCTTATTTCATTTTTATGTTTTCATGACAAGGAAAATATAGAGGCCATCATTTCAACCAACCTTACTGTGAACTTTTGACAGGCTAACAGCTGGTGTTCAAGCATTTGTATTTTTTTATCTTTTTCTTTTATTTAATAACCGAGGGAAAACGCCACCATAGCAGGGCCACATTGGACCCACCTATGGAACTAAATCCAAGGGGACTCACCAACGGATCCAAGCAAAGCCGGAAACGTAGCCTGCACATCAACCCTGGGACATGTGGGTTGTATTTTACCAAACTCCCTCACTTTAGGCTTACAACTGGTGTTCAAGCATTTTTTATTGAGATCCATGGCTTATAGGTGGTACCACTTGCAGAATTGCCACTACTAGTGCAGTCATGCAACTTACTTGACGTACTACTCAGTCTCATATATATTGACCAACTTTCCTTTTTTAAATGTCTCAAAGTTTTCGGCCACTTAGAAATCCAATGCACATTAATCAATTAATTTCTTATTATACCCCTAACCAAGAAAATTAATTATTCTTCAAGTGCACAAATGGAAATCTAAATAAAAGGTATAAATGGAAATATAGATCCTAGAAATTGATGTAGGAGTCCTAAAAAGGCTAGCTTTTATATGGTTGCCAATATATATGAAATCGAGGAGTAGTTAAATAACTATAGATGAAACTACAGGCTCGAATATTACAGCTCCAGAAACCAACTATCACATTAGCATATGCTCTTCTATAATAGGTGGACCTAGTACAATATGCAGCCAGATATACATGATAGCTAAAGAGTCCAATTTACTGGAGAAAATTAATTTTGAAAAAATAACTCACCTCCAGCCACAAGAAAAATCCACGCAAGATATTCAGCACTTTAGGTCGATTATGTTGGACTGCATCAATTTTTCTTTTAAGATCTGCAAGATTAGAAAAATGGAAGGTTCTATTCAGAACATGGTCAACGCAGGTTAAATTATATAGATGAAAGAAATAGCAAATGAACCATAAAAGACAATTTCTAATCAGAAAACCTATGAGAATCACACAAAGAAATTGAAAGTCAGAGATGAAACGACTGAATGGAGGAATGTAGCAAGAAGAAGAAAGCTAAAGAGATGGAATCGATTAATTGAGAGCAGTTTGGTATGAAGGCAAACAGACTGGAACTTGTTTATGCGTTTAGTTGTAAACTAAACTACAGCCAAAACTTAGGCCTATCTTCAAAGCAAATCAAGCATATCATCCTACTATAGCTATAAGGGGTTGATAGGTCTTCCACACCACTTCAATAGAGAAAGCGTGGATAGTAAGAGAAATCAAGGTGTTATATCATAAGCAGAACTGCCCACAGGTATTTTGCCAAATTGCAGCTTCTTTCTCAACTAATCGAGAAAAGGAGGCAAGAAAACTTCAGTCTGGCGACAACAAATCATTAATACAATTAACTGCAACAATGGCATGCTTAAGTAGAACGCTACCAGCAAGCAGATTTTGCATTTTTTACCAAACAAGTGTTGATAACCAAGGAAAACAGTTGCTATTGAACAGCATCAGCACTTCTGTGTTGAGCAGATTGGTTATTCAATAATCTCAAAATTCTTCTCACTCCAATTACCTATCTCATTCCTCATCATTTTACATTTCATCTTCACAAATATATGTAATGTTCTGCATATGTTTATGAAAAGTAATGATGATACACCACAGATGAACTTGAACTGGAAAGGAAATACATCATCTCTTCTTCCCTTTACAATTAGAATCTAAAAGTTTGTACAACTGGTTGAGACTAGCTTGATCTGGGAGGGGTGGGGGTGGGGGTGCTCATCGACAATGTTATGAGGAATTTTTGAAGTTCCACAACAAAGAGCAAACTTCAAGTCCCTTTTAGTCACTTTCAAAAGCTATAAAGCTTAACTATAAATGTAATCTAATTAACCTTAAATGTGATTCCTTTGTTGTGAACCTGCTATGCAAAAAGTACGAATAAAATAATTCCTGTGTGCACAAATAAATCAGAAACATGACAACTAAAGGGCATTAAAAAAAGAACGGAAATCAGAAAAAAGAATGCCCCAAGAGATGCACAAAAAGTTCATGACTATTGCAAAAAGCAAAGCATCAACAAAAAGGAATGACTAGAAAGTAGAGTGGAAAACAGAAATACATAATACATATGCATAAACATGTCAACAATTGACTTCTGAAAAACAGTATCTTGCCAAATAAAGAATAATAATAATAAGCAATCATTGAATATATTAATCATTCACTTCTCTATACATGAATGACCAATACTATAAAAGAGCCCAAAGACCAAGAGAATTTGTTACAGTGGTTACTATGAAAACGTCATATAATACGATAAATCAGTAAATTTTCGAAAACCACAAAAAAGGGATCCAGGAGGGAGATAGTTCGATTTTCAGTAGGAATCAGTCCGTGCAATGTTCAACTTACCATGGTGGTGATCGAGGTAAGATTTGCTGGATCTATCCACTGTGACTGATTTTGGCCTTCGCAAATCTTTATGAACCTCCATAGGTTTTCTTGCCTTTACTTCTCTTAAAAGGTCCTCGTACTCCTTGGCATCGTATGGCCTCTTGAGAATACTCATGACCTTTCGCCTAAACAGAGAAATTTCCTTTTTACTGTCCTCTCCATCGATCTTGATTGAGGTTAATCAACATAAACAGAACAGAAACCAGTGTGAAAAAAGAATCAGATACGCTAAATAGAAAATAGTATCATAACTCAAAATGTAACAGAGATACCAGAGGAAGAAAGCACATACGGATGCATTGACTTTTGCAGGTACAAATGGATTATTGTTGCCTTGGCTTAAATATGGATCATGGTCCCACATCAATATTTCTGAATCGGAAGCACAATCATTGTCGTCATCTTCATATCTCACCCGTTTACCACCATGCACAAAAACCACACAGTCTCCTTCATTTTCAATGCCATTTAGGAAGAACTGATAGCATCCATCAATCTCAATGTCCTCCGTCTCGCAATTGTGCTGGGACCTGGTTATGTCATTATCCTCCACAACAAGTTTTGGCCTTGAACTTTCTTTTGACCCGTAGGAAACAGGATCTATAGGTCCAAACCTCAAGTCCTTCTCAGCCAATAAGTTCCGCCTTTCCTTTCCCCGGTCAGACCTCAAGTTTCTTGTGTCATCCAGCTTTCCGTAACTCTCAACATTCCTAGAGTAATCTGTTACTTCAATCTCCCCTCTCTCCATGACATTCCTTAATTTTCTAGAAGCCTGGGGAGAAAACTGGGATTCACACCTCAATTTCATCTCACCAACTGTCTTCTTCTCTTTTCCCGGATTAGACCTCAAGATTCTTCGATTTTCCGCCTTTCTATTATTCTGAACATTCGTCAAGTCTAATACTTCAACCTTCTCTAAATCTGTATCATTCTTTGATCCTCTAAGAGTACCAGGATCTGACCCAGGCTCAGGTCTTGATTCCTTCTCGGCTATTGACTTCCGCTCTTCTGTTTCCCCACTGGACCTCAAGATTCTTCTATTTTCAACATTTTTATTGGTCTCAACATTTCTCAAGGGAGTTGTTACTCCAATCTCTTCCTCCTCTGGAGCATTCCTTGATGTTCTTAGAGTATGAGGATCTGAACCGCGTTCAGAGCTAAACTCCATCTCGGGTACTGAATTTCTCTTTTCTTTTTCCCCACTGGACCTCAATATTCGTTGGTAATCCACCTTTTTATTGTTCTCAACAATGCTCTTCTGATTTGTTACTGCAATTTTCACTCCCTCCCTTGTGTTCCATGGTTTTCTACAAACTTGGCGAGAACCCAACCTGGTCAGCAGTCCATGGGGTTCTGATAATTGATTATCCTCCATATCAACTCTTCTCCGCTTCCGACACCCTTTTGCATCAAAAGATTCTGGATTCAAACATTCGCGCCTCAACACCTTCTCCAACAACGAACTATTCTTTTTTTTCACCTGGAGGCACCTCAAAGCACTCAAACATTCCACATTATCTTTGCTCTGAACATTCCTCAAATCATTCGCCCCTCGCATCTCTTCCCCGTCCTTCCTACCTTTGCTCAGTTTTCTCCGAGCTGGCCAGTTCCAGTACTCATCCGAATCGTCCAGCCCTTCATACTTTACCAAAACCAACATCCCACCACCTTCATGGACCTCAAGGGCATAAGATTTACCACACACAGTCAGTTTCTCCCTAACCATTCTGTAATCGGGGTCCACATCCTCTTCCTCTTCGTCATTTTCATTACAAATGCCTACGGGTTGTCTCGGTTCACTAACACAACCAGTTAAATATCCCAAAAAGAGCTTATAATCACCATCTATATCCTCATTCCCCCCTTGCAATTGCTTACGGAAACTTTCCTTACAATTATCATTAAGCTCAAAACGTTTGATATCAAACTGTTTCCTCTTCAATTTTTTCGGACATCTCTCTCGACAGTCGATTGGATTCAAACTCGGAGATTCCATTTTTTAGCTCACGGAATCTACCATAACATAAAAATATCAAATGGATTTTCTTTCTATTCCCGAAATAGTGATACAATTAATCACTAAAATTTCAATTTGTTGAACTCGATAAGGCAGAATTCTAGTCAAATAAGGAAAACAATTAATCATAGAACAGGTGAACATGAACCGAGTACAAACGTACATGCATGCTAATATATGTATACAAAAAGTTTAAATACCTTGAGGAGGATGGAAAACCCTATGGAAAATTAGGGTTTGAGTTGGATTATCGAGAACTGAGGAGTTGTTTCCATTCACAATTTGAAAACCAGTTTCGAAACGAGAGAAAATATTTTACGTGTTGGGTTATGTTACGGTGTCTCACAAGAGGAATTCGTCGCTCGTCGGCAAAAGGTCGCCGGGGAGGCCGCGACTTGGATTAGGCCTGAAGATAAAGCATTTAAGACAGAAAAGATGTTCATCGTAGGTGGTCAGAATTTACGTGGGAAAGTCTTTTTCTCTTCTTTTTGAGCAGCGCTATTCCCAACCCCCATTTTACCGAGTATACCCCTTATCATTATTACAAAATTATCACAATTTTAAAAGACTATATTACCCTTAAAATTTTTAAAAATTTTAAGATACTGTGCAGCACCTCCGGCCGCACGCTTAAGATATGTGCGGCGGACCAGTGCCGCACATTCCTTAGGGTGTGCGGCAGGGGAGTGCCGCACACTACGTAGCAGTTTCCTCCAAAAAATTCAAAAAATTATTAAAAAATTTAACCAAAATGTGTATTTCAAAATTAAGTAGTGGCTTGATTTTGTACAATTTTTAAATTATGTTATACTCCTGTTCAACATGTCTTTGCAGGCGGGTGGGGATTTTGATAGGGATATAAATTTGCTTATCAAGACAATGGATAGTGGAAAATACTGTATGAACTTTTGGGAGTTTGATGATGATGCTATTGATTTTCAGGAGCTGGAAATGGTCTGATGATGACATCTCCTTGGGATTCAGGAAGAATCCAATATGTATGCTCTTATCTGAGAAGAAAATTTCGAGTGAGATGGACTTTCTTGTGAACAAGATGGGTTTCCTGCCTACCAGTATCCCTAGTTAAAGGGTAAAATAGAAAAAAAATGGGGGTATATTTAGTAATATAGGTGGTATAATGTTTGAACGGGGGTAAACTAAGTAAATGGGTATACTTAGCATTTTTGGGGATTGGAATAGCAATTCCCTTTCTTTTTTCTTTATTAGTTTCTTTTTCTTTTTATTAGTTTCTTTTTCTTATAAGGTTTGCTTTTCAGACACCCAAATCTTCTAAGTTCTAAGTACATTCATTTAAATATTACAAAAATATTATTAAAAAATGTAACATTATTGCCCATAATGAAACACACCTTAATGGTGTTCGATAGTCATTGGCCGAACATTCCTAATGGTGTTCGATAGCTCGGGCCGAACATCCTTATTGGTGTTCGATAGTCTCTAGTCAAACACCCCTAAAGGTGTTTGGTGGGTGCATGTCGAACAATACCATATTTTTCAAAGGAGGGGGGTGGTGTGCGTCATGCAGGAGAGAGGGAAGATGGCGGTAGGAGCATCAATAGAATACCTAGGAATCATGGGGTAATTGGATATGCCACGATCATTCTTGACTTGATAGATATTAGTATGACAATTCCCAAAGCATATAATCTTGATATATACGTCACATCACCACGAGATTATAATTAATTAATTAATCAAGAATTAAAAGGGGTGAAATAATGACATATGTTACAGGGACAGTACGATTGAGATGTTTAGTGAAGAGGATAACTAAAATTGAGCAATCGTACGATTGGAAATGGGAGCACTGGAGGGAGCAAGATGAGGAAGAAGAAAGAAGAGTAAGGTTAGGGTTCTCCTCGACGAAAATTGACTACGATGGTGATTTGAGAGTTATGGAGGTGGTCGTGGTAGTGGGAGGTGGATGGCGGTGGGAGAAGTGGAGTGGCACGTGATGTGAGAAAAGGAGCGTGATGGCGAAGCTGAGAGGAAGAAGATAGACATTTTTTGTTAGGAAAGAGGAAGGAAGGAATGAGGAAGGAGTGGTAAAATAGGAAAATAGGGGGTGTAGTTAGTATTTAGGGAGGTTGAAAATATTTGTGGGGAGTGTATTTGTACGAAGAGCTTTTGGGGGTGTGAATAGTAATGCCCTTTTCTTTTTCTTTTGTCTTAAGTAATTAGAGGAATAGTTAGTAATGTACCGAGGAAAAAAAAAACATAATACGTACAAGTATATTATGAATTTTATTGTCAAAATAGGAAAATAGGAGGTGTAGTTAGTATTTAGGGAGGTTGAAAATATTTGTGGGGAGTGTACTTAGAAGAGGGGTGTACTAAGAGCTTTTGGGGGTGTGAATAGCAATGCCCTTTTCCTTTTCTTTTGTCTTAAGTAATTAGGGGAATAGTTAGTAATGTACCGAGGAAAAAAAAACATAATACGTACAAATATATTATGAATTTTATTGTCAAAATAGAAAAATAAGGGGTGTAGTTAGTATTTAGGGAGGTTGAAAATATTTGTGAGGAGTGTATTTAGAAGAGGGGTGTACTAAGAGTTTTTGGGGGTGTGAATAGCAATGCCCTTTTCTTTTTCTTTTGTCTTAAGTAATTAGGAGAATAGTTAGTAATGTACCGAGGAAAAAAATACATAATACGTACAAGTATATTACAAGTATATTATGAATTTTATTGTCAAAATATGTTTAAAATATGGCACATAAAAATGGAAATATGAATATGTATACTAAAATACAGGATAATATATATATATATATATATATATCATTTAGACTAATTTTCCGTACAAGTGCACTAGTCTAATAACTTATACCTTCTTTCATCTCACGATCCTCTCTAAAATCTTCATTACACATATAAGAAGGATTTAAGAAAGTTGCAGTTGCATGTATTAGGTGGCTTGTTTCTCAAAAAGTGTACGCATGTGCATAAGTTTTGATCGGTTATTTCTACTTCTTTGCCTAATAGTTTCCTTTGGTCTATCCATTGCCTCATATAAATAGCCTACTGTAGAACCTTCTCCATCAATCAAACGAAGAACTCGAACTTGTGGTTCTAATGCTTCCAAAACCTATTTCCCTTGATTCGAAATTCAGAGCTTTGAATGAGATTAGTTACCTATATAGCCATAGTTTGCTTGTTATAATCTAAACTTTTCCAAGTAGGGGAGGCAACAAGAAGCCTTAGCTCATTTTTAACATCCACAATTGACTGTAATAATTTAAAGTTTGAGGCAAACCTAGTTGCGTAAGGATGTTTTAGTTCCTTGTCATTGGTATGTTGTCTCATCAAGGATAAAACAATGTTGTGCTTATACATACACGTGACAATCAACTTTGCATCATCAATTATATTTTGTATCCAAACTACTTCATCATGTATATCTTTTAAAAACAATTGAACTCTATGTACATCACAACGAGTTTTATTTAAGTTAGGATTATTACTAATGAGCATATCTCTGACCGATTCAAAAAGTTGGCAATCACTTTATTCTTTTTCAGACTTACAAAAAGTTATCTCAAATCAATTACACGCTCCATAGGTAATCAAAGAATGCTTGAATTTCTAAACACATGAATACCTCATACCAATAGCAGGCTAAATCTTTTCCATTTTAGTCCTTTGATTGAAGATAGGAAACTGTACACATTCATCACAATCATCTGCCGTCATTATCATCTTTCATATCATTCTGACTGTCATAATCCTTATCACTGTCTATGTAATCTAAATTATATCCACTTAGATTAGTTTGAGGTGTACAATTCCTCATTGCTTCTTAGAAATCATCTACTGGACATGCTTCAAATGTTGGATTAGGTGTGGGTGCACTCTGCTCGCCTTGATTTGAGTTCTCGTTCTCACCTCGCTGGGAACTTGTTTGCTTTATAGGAGTTGATTCAGGAGCAAAGGCTAAATCACCTATAGGGGTTGAATCACCAACACATGTTGAGTGCCACCAACAGAGGGTTATTATGATCTAATATACCTTGTGCATCTCAACATAGGGCCAGAAAAATTAATAAAATGTCTAAATATTTAGTTTTTTGTTTTTTTCAGTTTCAGATTTTCCCTTAACCCCACTTAGCATCTTCCTTCAATTTGCTACCTCATCCTCATCTTCACTAATATGATCCAAACTTGTTACTCTCTCATATCACTATCACAATCCTTTTCTGCCTTATTTCCATCTATAACTTTAGTTAATTGTTGTTCTTGACCACTTTTTCCCACAACATCCTCCCCAAAAGTACATGATCACTAAAAATTTTCAGAGGCCTAGGATTAGTGAATCCATGTTATACAAGACCCTTCACTTGAGCACCATTGACAGTACATACCACTAGAAATAACAGTCATATGAATTTGATAATCAATGTTGCTAAACTCTATTTTAGTGACATTCTTAACCAAAGACTCCAAATCCAAATAAGTTAACTCCTCAATAGGATAATTATATAAGTAAGATCTATTCCCAATTAATAACCAAATGAGGCCACATTAAACACGTAATAACAGGTTCAAACTTTGCAAAGTGTAAATTAAATAATTAATATATACTAACCTAGTATATAACAAACTAATATGCATCAATACTTACTTAAATAGATCAAAATTTATCTAAAAAAGTAGGGAACAATCAATAGTAAACAAATAATGAAACCCTAGAACTCTCGGAATGTACATAAAAAATTTAACCTAATATATAAACAATACATGTTGTTAGGACCATTAGCGTTATCATCTATCCCAAAAGCTATAGTTGTACTGCCCTAAGCTTGTTAAATTATGTGTGTGCGTGCGTGCACTTGTACAAACGTTGGGCGCAGGGATCTAACTCGAGACATGCTTTGATACTAATTGTTAAACCATCAACGCTATTATCTATCCCAAAAGTCTTAACTAATAGGAAGGGCACAACTATCTTCCTTAAACCATTCACAAATAGCACCCCTGAGTTTGCTGGATTACGTGCGTGCATGGACCTACACCTAGGGGTGTTCATCAATATTTAGGTTCATCCGAAGCCCAACCAAAAAAATTGAAACCAAATTAGAATTCGGTTTTCGGTTCAGTTCGATTGGCCAAACCGAATTCCAATATGGTTTTTGGTTCAGTTTTTGGGTTTGGCTTTCAAACCAAAAATCGAATTAAATAAAATAAAAATAAAAATATTATTAATTTTATTTATATAAATAGTTATTAGATGTTTAGTAATAGTAAAAGTAAGTTTCCTAGTAAAATAGTAAGTAACTAAAAAAGGCCAAACTAATGTGTGAAATCCAAGACTTCTTTCAAGTTCAAGTGACTAAGTATAGTCATTTGTTCATTTGGATGTAATCTTACATTTTATAGGGATATTTTGTAAGTCTGTTCTGTTGAAGTTTTAATTTTGTTTTGGATGTTAAGCTATTTAAAGTTTGAATTTGACTGCTGTAGGTCCACTTGAGGCAAATAATAAGGCTAGAGGGGAGATGAATAACCTTATAAAATATTTTTGATAAGTTTTAAAACCTTTTAAAACTTTGGCAGCGGAAAAATGATTTTAAAGGAATCAGTCAACTCATCAATGAAAGTGAGCTGATGACTAAAGCTTATGAACAGTTATGATGAATTGACTGAAGTTATGCAACAAAGGCTGACTGAAGCTATAAGTAATGAGATGCTTAAAACTTTGATCAGTTTGGTCAAGAAGGCAAGCAATAATAAACACAAGATATAAAGTGGTTTACCGTATGAAAACTGCTACGTCCACTGTCAAGTTGGTCAAATTTGGATTTTTGAAGTGCACTAATATTAATAATCCATGTGATCACTAACGGATTAGTGTAGAACAAGGACCAGTGAAATATAGAGATTAAATGTTCAAGCGAACAAATCAATCCCGTGTGTTACAATCAATGATCTCTCAATAACTAAGTAGTTGAGAGAAATTCAATACAATGATTGAACTTATAAGCAGATACAAAGATTTGAAAATAAAGTAGTAATTGATCTAAGCAAATGCACTTTCACGAAGCTTCAAAGATTCTTGAAGTTTTATGAATGCTTGAATGCTTGATAGCTTCGAATGTTGAGGTCACCGTTCTTCAATGATCCTTCGTCTTTAAATAGGCAGAGCTAGGAAAGTTGCCATTGAACACAATTGAAAATGTTTGACCTTGCATTAAATGTTTTGATGCAAAGCAGGTCAAATGCGGTGAACAACTATTTCTCGAGCTTTGTGTTATTACAAAAGAGGTAGCTTGAATCTGTCATTTCATTCTGAAATAAAACAAAAAACTAGGAGTAGAAAGTGTGTCAGAGTACTCATTAAATGTAAATAAAAAAACATGTTTGAAAACAAGACACGCTAAGTAATGATACAAATTAAAAATAACTATTAATGCTTATCAAGGAAGCTTTCGTTAAAAGGATCAGTAGACTTGCAAAAAGACTTACAAGAGATAAGACAAAGACAGTTAATTCTACTGTTCTTATGCTAAATAATCAGTGACTGATTTGGAAAATATTTAAGTTTTTTTCAGTCACTTATTCATTGACTGAATTTGCTTAACTGATAAGTATATCAGTCATCAGCCAACAAAGAATGGCTGGACATGTGATCAGTCATCTTTATTAAATAAGAATGACTGGTCACTTGGAATCAGTGAGTCAGCTAGTTAGGAATTACTGGTCATTTGATTGACCATCTTTGGTTAAAAGGATGATTGGTCACTTCATCAGCCAACATTAAATATAAGGCTTGACTGAGTGTAAATGATTCCAAATGATAGAATAATTTTAAGAAAATCATGAAAAGGACCAAGAACTGCATTTCTAACATTTGTTTGATTCATTTGTACTTTTCTTTGGTTTGATTACAATATTTATAAATCTAGGGGCATTTACAATATTTAAGAAATTAGAATTTTCTTTTGAACTTTCAAAATTTTGGTTTAACAAAAAATTGCACTTGAATTTGGTTCTTTTTTTTTTTTTTTTGTTGGTTTGGTTCGGTTTTTGATTTTAAGGTAAAAAAATAGAAAGCCGAACAAACCAAAAATCAAACCAATGAACACATCTGCACCCAGTGTTCTAAATCGCTAGGCGGATGCTAGGCAGCACAGCAGGGCCTAGCGCTTAAGGGACTAATCGGGGCCTAGAAATTAAGGCGTAATTACACATTTACACCATAAATTTGTACAATACATGCTGCAACAATAGTAAATAAATAAATATGACCAAATAAACTAAAAGTAATGATCACATTATAAGATTAATAGTTAAAAATTAAAATCAAATTCAATAGTACCATTCCAAACTCCAAAGTTTAAATTTTAAAACAAAACAATAATACTACAATTCTTCTCTTTGTCATTTCAGCAAACACCTTGACTACAAACCTACGCCACATTGTCTATGCCCCAAATTATACCAAATTTCAACAACTAAACAAGAATCACAACATTCTTACAGCAAAACAATGTCAATCGAGTGATTCAACACAATGTTTTCAATTTATCAGTTCAATATATATATATATATATATATATAAAATAGGCGCCTAGACAGCGATTTTTGGGAAAAATGCCTAGTTGCCCGATTTGGTCAATTTCTCGGCGTTAAGGGGGTGCCTAGCCTGATTTTTAGAATATTGCGTGCACCACCACACCCAACACATGTAAATGAAAACTTAAATACGAAATCGATCTAACATATTTTAGTACAATCCCTTTTGGTTCTCAAATAATAATGCAATAAAACCCTAAATGTAAGAGCATACCTAGTGTACGATGAAACGTAACCATCTTTAAGACTCCAATATTCGATTTTGATGAAGATCGCCTCACTATTGCCTTATAATCACTCAAAAATGATTTTCATGTCAAACCCTAATCATTAGGTGCTAATATGTGATTGTTTGAGACTAATTTTCAATCTAATTTTCCTTCCAAATCATGAAGGTAGATTCATGTGCCTAGCTCATGCCCAATTAATTCATAATGACTAAAATAGCTAGCGGATGGCTAAAATAGAAAGATAAATTTGAGTAAAGAGACAAAAATGAAAAAAAAAAAGTATGATGGTCAATTGCATACCCGAACCTAAGTACAGTGATTGAAAATGACGTTAACCCTAGTAATTATATACAAAAACATACACTAATTTTGGGACAAAATTTTTTTAAAAAAGGAGACACTTAATTAAATAGGTATGAATGGAGTATGCTAATTATAATAATGCATTAAAAAAATAAATAAAGTACATTTAACTTGAGCCAAAAATAATACTCCCTCCGGCTCTAAATTATTGTATTTTTTTTTTATTTGTCCTAAAATAATTGTCTTATTTGAAATTTTTTATTTTTAAGATATTATTTTTATCATTTTACTCTTATTTTTTTCCTATTTTAATTATAAATAACATACACATTAATATTAAAAAAAATTATATATTATATTAATATTAATAATTAAATTAATTATTTTTTTTAATTCGTGTATCAGATTAAACAAAAGAATAATTATGAAACGGAGCGATTAATTACTATAGGCTATATATTGTAAGGATGTCCTAGTGCAGTGTAGTAGTAATAATTTTCTTCAAAAAATTGCAGCCGTCACTCGAAAATGTAAAATAGATAGAAGGCCGTCGGCCTCGGGAGTAGCAAAATATGTCAGCTGTGTTAGTCTCTTCGTCATACCCTCTCCTCACCCTTTTAAGGCATCCAAATTCCCCAAAACACACACACAGACACACGGAGAGAGTCTCCGCCAGTGCCATTTGCATACTCTGTTGAATTGAATTGAATCGAAGAAGAAGAGAAGCAAGAAAGGAAGTTAGAGAGAGATGGAATTGGAAGTGAGAGTAGTGAGAGGAATGGAAGGGTGCTACGTCTCACTCCCGCTGCTTCTGATTCAAACCCTTGACTCAACTTACCGCTCCTCTTCCGGTCATCTCCCTCCAGTTCTGGCTCTCGAGCTCCGTTCTCGCCTCGACACTAATCAGCTATGGCACGTTGCTTGGTCTGGCTCCCCCTCCTCCTCTTCCGCCATCGAGGTCTCCCCTCAATTTCTCTCTATTCTGCTTCATCCATTATTATTGTCATTTCTCTCCCTTCTTTTTTTAGTGTGCGTTAATTATTTGAAATAGGGAATTGCTATTCCAACCTCCAAAATTACCGAGCATACCCATTTACTTAGTTCACCCCTTCAAATATTAGTTCACCCCTTCAAATATTATACCACGTATATTACTAAATATACCCACACTTTTTTCCTATTTTACCCATTAACAATAAACCCCCCAATTCTCACCTACCCGAATTAAAATACTATCTACTCAGCGTCTCAACCCACTTCCCTCCCAAAATTAAAATACTCACCATTTCTCTCTCTATCATCTCCATTTGTTTTGAAGCTTCATACACTTCAATTTAGCTTCCTAAAAATTGCACAAAGACAAGCCACTACTTAGGCTTAAAACACGAATTTTGGTTAAATTTTTTAATAATTTTTTGAATTTTTTTTGGAGAAAACTGCGAACAGAGTGTGCGGCACCCCCGGCCGCACGTCCTAAGGAATGTGCGGCACTGGTCCGCTGCATATACCTTAGGGCGTGCGGCCGGGGGTGCCGCACATACCATTAAGTGTGCGGTAAGGGGTGCCGCACATATCTTAGAGTTCTCAAAAATTTTAAGGGTAATATAGTCTTTTAAAATTGTGGCAATTTTGTAATAATGGTAAGGGGTTATACTCAGCAATATTGGGGGTGAGAATAACACTGCTCTTTGAAATATAGTCAAATTGACTTTGAAAAGTCAAAAAATACTGACTTTTTTTTTCCTTCTTTTGGATGGGATGGAGTTGTTCCTGATAAGGAGCCTGGTATTACAATATAAGGAGGAACAAGTGGTAGGAAAAGGGATAACTTTGCCAAATGAATTTGTTAATTGTAACTCTTAAGCAGCCGGAATTAAGATTTGCTAAGTTAAAAAAGTCATAGCCTTCTTAGTGCTTGATGAAAGTTTAGTTATGTTTCAGTTGGAATGACTATTTATGAATGGCTTTAACATTTCTCCTCCGTGGGAAATTAAGGAAATTCAGGAAGGTTACTGTGATTGCTCGAGTCTAACTCTCAAAGGGATTTGCTGTGTTCTTTTTGATTGGTGATAGTGTTTTGGTTAATGTTTGGGCGATTTTATTTTTGGGTGGGTAAATTTATGTTAATTTTCTTTCTAAGTGGTTGAGACGTTCTATATGTCATGTTGTGATTGTCAAATCTACTTTTATATGACTAATATCATAAGGATATTTTTTAGTCTTGATGCCAATGTCCTGAGCCAGAGGATTTCCAGAGAAGAGAAGGGGGGTTTGGTTTAGTCTGTGTCCTAACTTTTGTTCAAATTTGTAGAAGTGCCTTGGTGTTCCCATGATTAATTTGTCTGATTGTGGACTTGCAGAGGTTAATATTGGACTGTTCAGAGTTTGGAGGTCTTTTTGGATGCCACGTTGCTTAACTGCGAGCTTTTGGAATTTGGAATTACTGCTGTGTTATCTTGGGTTGCCCGTTGGAGGCAATCCTAAATCCATTTCTTTTTGGGATCGGTTGTTGAATGTGTTTTTAAAATGTTGGATAGTTATAAATAGGCTATTCACTGCAGGGATATGATTATTCTTATGATGTCCTGCCATTCTAGTATCCCAACCTACTTTCAGTCTTTACTCAAAAGCATGGGGGCGTTGTGAAGAAAATTGAAAGGATCATGCTTTGTTTTGTTCTGGAGAGGGGAAGGAGTGGAATAGAGGAAGGATCATTTGACTGGTGTATGTAAGCCTAGGGAAGAAAGGGATTTGGGTAATGGAACCTGTCTTCCGGAATATTTCTTTAGGACCAAGTCTTTACGGCGCTTCCTTTTAGAACCCCACTCCCTTTGACTCAAAGATGTTAGGAGCAAGATTGACATTAATCCAAGTAGATGAGATTATATATCCGGAATTCCGCGTCTTTTGCTAGTCCATGGAAATTTATGCTGGGTGCTTTTGACTTGTTCATGCCTCGTGGTCGCTTCTTGTTCGTGATGGCTCTCCTGTTTGATCATAGGTCACTTAATGAAATTCTTTTGACGAAATATTAAACTCAACTTTGAGGTTTATTTGAAGAAAAGCAGAAACATTTTACCCTCGGTTAAAGACCTATGATCAACATGTAACATCTCTCTGTAAAAGGATGGCCATCTACATCCCACTGACATCACACAAGAATACCATTAACAAAGCTCGCATAGTTGAATATCCCAAAGGGCCTTGGTGACTAAGATCCATATTGTTGCTCGGTTGCTCCTGACTTCTCAAGTGCTCGAATGGAATTTGGGGTGTTTTGAAGTTTGATGTGACAATGTGTATACTATACTTGTATTGCGCTCAAGATTCACCATTAAAATGGCAGCATGATCATTTTTATTGATGCTTTTATGGTCTCTTGTTATAACTTTTCTATGTTGACATTTATTGACTTCTGCTTCTAATCGCATACCTTATCTAAGTATCCCTATAACCTATTAAATGTTATGTTCATCTCAGCTATACTCTTTTTCGATCTTTCAATGTAGATTGCCCAGCAATTTGCAGAATGCATTTGTTTGCCAGATCATACGACTGTTCAAGTACGAGCTATTCCAAATCTGGCAAAAGCCACTCTTGTGACGATAGAACCCCAAACGGAGGATGATTGGGAAGTTTTGGAGCTAAACGCAGAGCATGCTGAGGCAGCTATTCTGAAGCAGGTGCCTGGTTTATATCTTGTACATATTTACTTCTCTTCTTTATTGTGGAGTGCCTCCCATACTCTATTAAACCTTGGGGTTAAGTGCCCATGTGATAGGTTGGTGACAGGCATTCTTCCCTAATCCCTACCCACTGGTTTTATGAGCTTGTGATTATCGTAATTATAAGCATAAGTAGGTTTGATATCATTCTGTTGGGATAACAACTTGATGAAGATGAAGCAAAGCATTAGTGTTACTTTTCCATTTCTTTTAGTCCAAAGAGGGGGGATGGACCCCTCGTGGAACAAAAAATTGGCATTATATTTGAGTGGAGAAGGATGATTAATTTGTGAAAGTCCGGGCTAGGAAGCTGAATCAAATTGGAAATACTTTAATAAGGTGTTAACCTTTTTGATAGAAAAGAAATTCTAACTGATTATGAAAAATCTGAACAAGCTAGGTGGGCAAAGATTCCATTGAATAGAAGATTTGGACTCCAAGACTCACGATTCCTCCGTATTACTGAACAACCGTAAACATACCTTTCAGGCAAAAGAACAAAGCAGCATCTAATCATTATGTGGTTCATAATGTTGCCTGCATATAATATCAGCAGAGTAGCTTTATAAGGCCAATGATCCTGCTACAAGTTGGTGTTGAGCCTGTTTTTCAGTAGGGCCAAAAAAAGTCCTTTGATTAAAAGAAACCTTCCCATTTCCAAATGAAGCCCCACCTCTGGAAAAGTAGACGGGCACATAGAATGAATGGTAAGGTTCATGTAGGTTCTAGAACCCAAATCTGCCTAACATGAAGCAGACGGATTATTATTTCCCGAAACTAGAAGGGCTGTGAGATCTGTCTATAATTGAGATTGAAAAACTGAAAATCCAACAAGACAAAAATTTCGCATCATGTCGAAGATCTTCAAATATTATGTACTATTCCCCCCCAAATTTCTTGATCAAGTGACCTGACCGCTGTTCCTCCAAATCACTGAACAACATAGAGCACACCTACTGGCAAAAGAACGATGCATGAACTAATGATTATCTGATTCATTGTTTTGCCTATAGAGCGTAATAAGGCCTAGGATCCTGCAACAAGTTATTACCTTTGAGCATGTTTTTCACTGGGGCCCAAGGAAAAGCCTTAAATTGAATGAAACCATGGCTTTCCAAAGGACGATGCATAAACTAATGATATATCTGATTCATAGTGTTGCCCATATATAACATCCGGAGAGAGCGCAATAAGGTCTAGGATCCTGCGACAAGCTGTTAGCGTTGAGCCTGTTTTTCCATAGTGCCCAAAGAAAAGCCTTAAATTATATGAATCCATGGCTTACTGAATGAAGCCACCTCCGGACAAATAAAAGGGCATGTAGAATTAATGGGATGGTCCATAAAGCAGTGGCGAAGCCAGGATTTGACCCTTAAGGGGGCTGAGTTAACTTAAAGAAAAAAAAGTTAATCCTAATAAATTAAAGGGCCGAGTTAACTTAAAGAAAAAAAGTTAATCCTAATAAATTAAAGGCACTCTGCTTACTAGCAACAGTTGTCAAATAAAAACATTTGTTTCATTGTACTTGCATGGAAACTTATTTACATATTGCCAAATAAAAAGTTACCAATTTTTTATTTTGAATTTGGAAAATTGACAAATGTGAGATATACAATTTTGACATATATACAAGTTATAAGATTATTACTCTTAGCCAATTAACATGTAAAAAGTAGCTTTTGATTAAAAACTAACCGAGTCAGTTTAAGAGCGTTACAATACCGATTTTGAGATGCAATATACCTCATTAATTTTAAAAAGATATAAGCAATGTATATTTAAAGTAATTCAATTAGTATCACTAGATTAAACTAAAAGAGAAATATCTAATATTTAAGGGGGGCCAAAATAGACTAAGAGGTAATAATCATATTTTGAAAGGGAGTAAGTTGCATATCACCGAAAGAATAGGGGGGCCATGGCCACCCTTGGCCCTATAGTGGCTTCGCCACTCCCATGAAGGATCAAGAAAAAAATAACTCCGTATGTCAACAACCCAAGTACGTCTAACAGGATAAAAATCATGTTTTAAATCTAGAAGGGCTGCGGGATCTGTATATATTTAAGATTCTGAAAGAAATGAAAATCCAATGAGACAAAAGTTTGCATCATTTTGAATATCTTCAAATATGCAAGTACTGTGTTTTCCCTGAGTTTCTTATTCAAGTGACATCTCTGCATGCTTTAAAAAAAGTTGTTTATTTTGGTTTATATGACTGCAATTGAGAGTTCTCTCATGTATTGGGAGATTATGGTAGAAATGTACTTATACCTGTTAATCTGGTGCAGGTTGGAATTGTCCATGAAGCGATGAGATTTCCTTTGTGGTTGCATGGGCAAACAATCATAACGTTTGTTGTTGTCTCAACCTTTCCCAAGAAACCAATGGGTAAGATTATACCTTTTATTCTTTCCCTGCTTTTCTATCTTGGTATGTGCGCGTTAGTTTGTTAGAGAGTGTGAGAGGGAAATGTGAGGTTAAGTGCTCACTTTTGTTGCACCAAAAATAACTGAACAACTATTTGGAAAAATTGTACAAAAGATAGGATAGACCGCGATTCTCGAGAAAGAGAAGCATGTAGATGGGCTGTTGAAATTTCTTTGCCTTTGTTAACTTTATAGTTGATGGTTATCTTTGAAAACCCTCAAAGCAAACTGTCATTTTTCATGCTGTTTTGATCTTGGAAAGAGCAAGTGGGAGGAGATAAAAAGAAAATAGTAAGTAACAAGAAGGTATCATTTAATCTTTGGCAACCGTATTTCACGCATTCATGCTTGATTTTAACTCTACTCCCTCTGTCCCAAAAAATAGTCCAATTTCCATTTTCGAAAGTCAACCTAGTACAAAATCAATTTACAATTTAACACACATTTATTATGTCTTAGGTAATGAAATTTCAATCATTACTGCACATACCATTAAGCGTGCGGTAAGGGGTGCCGCACATATTTTAGGGTTTTCAAAAATTTTAAGGGTAATATAATCTTTTAAAATTGTGGCAATTTTGTAATAATGGTAAAAGGGGTATACTCAACATTATGAATACTATCAATAACTATTTTTAGAATCTCATAAGAATAACAAAATTGTTGATATTTTTGGTCAAAGTTAGATCAAGTTGACCAAAAAAAGTCAAAGTGGAACTATTTTTGGGATGGAGGGATTATTCATTTTTCTGGACATCCATTTAGCAATCATCTTAGAATAAATCTTCAAATGTGTAGTCCATATAGTAGAAAACCAAAGGAAATCAATCTATACACTAATGGTGAAC
Source organism: Platycodon grandiflorus (assembly GCA_016624345.1). Taxonomy (NCBI): domain Eukaryota; kingdom Viridiplantae; phylum Streptophyta; class Magnoliopsida; order Asterales; family Campanulaceae; genus Platycodon; species Platycodon grandiflorus. The sequence goes on along the minus strand of CM028364.1, from coordinate 19,521,478 downwards.
TTTTTCTACTGAGTACAATCATGCGAAGCTTATCTTTGGTAACCATTGATTTTTGGAGGTGCCATGACAATGATTAATGTACAACTTTGTTCGCAGAAGGACATGCAATGTTGCTAGGCTCCATATAAGACCTTTGAAGTGAAACAGAATGCCAAAACTTCCCTTGTAGTGACTGAGAATATGTTACTTCCTATTTTATCTCTTCGCTCATTCTTCTCCATGCGTCTACCCTACTCCATCAACATTCTAAAAGTTTCTCTTTCAAGCTGTGCTCAATGTCTTCTACTTTGTATCAGACTCTCAGCCAATGAGCTCCTATCAAACAAAAGTATCTCAAAGATAGAGTCATATACCCGCAAAAAACATTTAGGAATGCTTTGTTGAACACATTTCTACCTGCATGGTGCTTCTAGTTCGGGCTAGGCAAATCCTAAGGGATAATATTTATAGTGATAATAAAAGCAATGATCATAAATAATCTTTGGAAAAAATGTTAATCAGCCATTTTGATTGAAGATCTTTCTAAATGGTTCATGAAAGAAAATGTCTTTTTCTCACTTCTCTTTAAACGAAACTTAGTTAGAAGTAAGCTTTAGATTACATCTTTATGTATCACGTTTGTTCGAAATGTCTGCTGAAGAGCGAAAAGCTGTCAGACTTGTCAATAAAAATGAGGGCATATATGTCACATTGTTGCTAGAACAAATGATGGGACTCATAGGATTTTTGGAGCGTGAATAAGCCTGCCCCTAATGGACATGAATTATTGGATCAGTAACTTGGTAAGATCGATATACTACTTTGTTAGCTTTTTTAGAAGCAAATTTTAATAGACTTCTGAAAGCACACACCTATTAATCTTCTACATGCTTCTGGGATCTGCTACTTGCTGGAGGCCTCTATTCTTTGGTATTAATTACCAAATTATTAGCGAATTTATGGTAAAAGTCAGTAGTATGGATGGGAAATGCTACAGCGAGAGGGCTCTCACGGTGGGCTCTCCCTATGAACTCTTGGTATCAGTATTTTCTTCAGCAATAGGAAGAATGTTCTTTACTGCCTCTAATGCCATTGTAAATGTAGATGCTAAATTTCTTACATTGACATATAAACAGAGTTTTGTTACCAAAAAAGACATACACAGAGTTTGCTAACATGCAGCAAATCTTAGCAGCACTGTGGTAGAACATGTAGATGGATGTATAATATAGTAATAGCAAGTTACTAGTACAATGCAAGTAGAAGGATGATGTTTTTCCTCCAAGGAAAAAGCAGGGGAAAGTTAAAGCTTGATGAAGTTTAAGCACTTAACTGGAATCAAAACTCATGATTCTTTTTTATACGTTCTTTTTCACTAAAAATGAATGGCACTTATGGACAACAGAAAATAAAACCTGTTGGCAATAACATTTTATGGGAGAGCTTTTCATTTTCTTACAAATTTGTTCTTACATATTTATCCTTGGCACTTATATTAGGTTGAAGATCCAAAGAGGATCGAGTATAGTTCATCTATCCAATAAGCCATAATAATCAACTAAAGGTGTGTCTAGTTCTCGTGAATGGAATTGGCTGAAATGGAATGGAGGTGGGAATAGAAATGGGAATTGGTTGAGGGGGTGGGGATAGGAAGGGAAATGGAACTGTTTAGTAATTTGGGGTGGTACTGAGAATGGAAAGAAAAGATACACCAATGACAAAGCTTATCAGGAATGGAAATGGGAATGAAATGAAAAAAAATTGTATTTTTGGAAACTATGTAAAAAGTGGTTACCCATTCATAATGACCAATTTGCAAAAGACAAACAACAAGTGAGCTTGGGTTATCTTGCAGTGGTACCCACATCTTGTAATTATAATAGGCTCTACATCATCTTCATGCCATGTCAGAACCCATTAGAAGATTTGAAAATTATAAAGATCTCCATAAGGCATTCAAGAACTTGGTAGTCGTCCACATTCCATGTCAGAACCCATTGTCGTATGAAATATTAGATTTTATTATTTGTTTGTCAGCTCAAAATTTGAAAGAGTTTATTCCTTCTGAACTGAAAAATGTGCAATACCGAACCAATTAGAACCGGACCAAAGTATTGGTTTTCATACATCTTGGTTTGGTTCTGGTTCTGGATTTTTTTAGAACGAGTGTATTGGCCTGGTTCTGGTTCTCTACTTTTTTTCGCGAAAAATGACCAAACCCGACCGTGATCAACCCTACCAAAAAGTAGTAGCAGATACTGTAATATAGCTGAAATAAAGGACTTGTTGGTTTGCACTCAAAAGGCCATACAAAGTGGAAGTCACACTTTTTAGTAAGCCTTTATGGCTTTTATATTATGGTTATAATTTAATATAAACCCTCATTTGGATCTTGAACTTGCAACTAACATTTACATTTTAATATGTCTGATTTGTATGATTGTCTTCAGTGCAACTTGTGCCAGGAACTGAAGTTGCTGTTGCTCCAAAGAGACGCAAAAGACCTGCAGAATCTTATGTAGACCCCTCCATGAGATCCCTGGAGAAAGACGATTTTACTGTAAAGGCGCTACTGCGTATACAAGACGCAGATAGTAGATTCTTTCACAAATGTGCTGTCGATGGCGTTGAAATGGGGGTGCTGCTAACCTCTGCTGTCTTTGTTCATCCGGAGACGGCTAAACTTTGTTCCCTGGATTCTCTTCAACCTGTGGTTTTAGAGCCTAGATTGGTATCAAAGGAGACAGAGAAAGATCATGCAACAGCGAACCCCAAAATAAGCAGCGATTCAACTTCAAAGGAAGTTAACAGTGGAATCCTTGCTGAGAAGAAGGATGTGCGGCAGGCTGTTGTTCGTCTTTTAATTTCAGTTTCGGTTGCTAAGGGACACGTAATGCTTTCTCAGTCTCTTCGTCGTTATTTGAGATCAGGCCTGCACTCATGTATGCTTATCTTCCAGTGCTCATAATTTTATTCCATTACAATGAATAACCATTTTTCATCCAAATCTTGCTTTCTGTTAAAGAGCTCATTAATCTTCATTGAATAGAAGAAAAGGGCTATTTAATTCCATGCATTTGTAAAATCATCATGATGGATTTGAAAGTGCCTGCATGAGTTGGCTGTGTATTTTGCCAAAGTAGAAAAAAGGGAGACACAGTGCCACATGCTAGTAGGTTTCTCCCTTCTTTTTCAATTAATTAATTTCGAATTTTAATTTTGTATGGCATTTATATTCCTGTTTCATTGAGTGAGTTCTCTGTCTTATCACTTGGATAATTTCCAACAACCAAACTAGAAATAGACTACATATGTAGCATTGATCTTTTTTGCTACTCCGCTAGTCGTAGTTTCTAGTTCTGTTATTGTATCATTGTGTGTGTGTGTGTGTGAATATATTTGTTATGCACGGCATGCAGCAATGATTTGCCAGGTTTATTATATTATGTATTTTTGTTGTTTTAGCTTCTCTTGCATCTTTTGGAAAATTTAGGGGACACTTGCCACCTGATAACATGTGGTGTACATCTATGTTTCTCTTTCCATCTCATTCTTCTTTTTGTTGTCAGTTCTTAATTTTTTGAAGGTAGTGAAACTGCTATAGTAGTGTGTACACTGCATACACCTATGTTTACATATGTACGTACATGACAGGATAAATTTGAATCCATTCCTTTTCTATATATGTACGGTATCTAGTGAAGTAGTTAATGAAGGATCATTAACGGTTGAGTGGATTTAGTGATATCATTTCCTCGTTAAATTATCTGCCTATTGGTATTAATATTCACGTTGCTTTTATACTTACTAATGAAAATCATTAGTTGTTCAATTCAGAAGTGAAATTGATTTTGCCTAAACGATGACATTGTCTTTGACATTGGTCAATTGACCTGGTGATGCATTTTTGGTACTGCTTAACCTGATTTTTCTCAAGAAGCCAGAGAACTATTGCCAATTTTATGCTAGCTCCATAACTTTCTCTTTTGAAATTTACAAGTGGGTCTCCCCCCAAAAATAAGTAGGACAGTGAAATTTATTGGGCATCCTCAATTCCTCGTAGACAAAGCTGAAATACATCCCAAAAAAGAGTCCCATTTGAAAAGTCAAACTTCTTAATATTGCACTTTTACTTGTATATCTTTCCTTTAGATTTTGATAAAATCCATTCTGCTGTCTCTTTGCTCTAGTGTTTCCATTTTGAACTTTATTTACTTAATATAAAGTAATATTTTCAGTTGTGTGGAAATTGCTGCTAATGATCCTGAGAATAATAAATGTGCATATTATCCTTCGCATTCATGCCCATTACAAATTTATATGCTATCTATAATCTTCTTTATAAGTATTTGCTAACTTTAATAATTTTAGGATTTTCATGAGTTGGTTTTATGTTTTAGCCATTTGCTGCACAATTGACTTTTTAAAATCACTGTCTCTGGTGGAGAAATTGGAAACATTTTGTGAATTTGTCACTTTATCTTGTAGCCTTTTTCCAGTTCTGGTGGTGTCATGTACTTTTCCCCTCAACTTTAATTGTCTCAGTTTTGTAAAGGATGTTCTCTTATGCTTCCAGGGATATACGTGAGGAAATGCTATGTTAATCAGAGGAAAGATACTCCTTCATTATCACTTTCTCCTTGTGACTTTAAGATGTTTGGGAAGAAAGAAGCTCGTGAAAATAATGGCTTGGGAGATCTTGATAATCATAATAACCTTAAGACTAGAAATATGCATCTCCAGACCAATTCAGACACTGACATGGATATGATTGATTGGTCATCCCACGAGAGATTTATTGCAGCTCTTTCTAATGATTTTCCTGGTAACCAGGATGAGGAAGGTTCAATGAAGTCTAACAGTAGAAAGGGAATATCAAGCCTTCTGCGTGCATGGTTTTTGGCCCAACTTGATATCATTGCTTCTTATAGTGGAGTAGGAGTTAATTCACTGGTGTTGGGAAGTAGGACACTGCTTCACTTTGAATTGAAAGGTTACAGATTTGCAAAACATGGAAAAGAGCAGGCAGCATATAATCGTTCTGTTGAAATTAGAAATAGATTATCAGAATCATCGGCTGATATTGTATATGTTCTGTCTACTTCTGAGGAATCTCTGGGTGGTGGGCGAGTTAATGCATACGAACTTACGTTTGATGAAGGAGACAGTGAGGACACTAAGTCAATAAACTTAAAACTTCTTCTCGGAAAGCTGCATTTAGGTGAAGCTGTTTCTTTTTATTCCGTCAAAGAGAGATTTGTCAACAAATGCTTTAACACGACAATTTCTTCCTTGAGCTGGATGGGTACGGCAGCTTCTGATGTGACTAATAGTAGGTACTTCCTCTTTCAGCATAATTAGAAACATTTAGTGTCCATAACTCAATTTAATGTGTATATTTTTAAGTATTCCATGAGCTATCATAGAACTATGCGTTTTCTGTACGTTTCAGAGATTCCAACATTATATATAACTTGCCACTTGGCTCGATAACAGCTTCTGTCTATTTTATTTATAGCTTATTGTATAGAACCTATTATCACTCAAGAACATGAGCTCTGTCTTCTCAGTTTCAGTTTCATCTTTTCCAATTGTCAATTGCTATGCTAGGGGAAAGTGGATTACCACATTAACAGGTGAACTTGAACTGCACCTAAAATGTGTGGGTGGCAGGCTTACCATGTCGTGCTACTTTTCAGATTCATTATCCAGCTAAAAGATTGGGAGACATTAATCTGTTGAAACTTTGCTTTTGTATTATATTGGTCACTGGGCGTCGCTTTGTATATATAGTTCTTTATACATAAATGAACCCAGTGCTGTAATGTTTCTTGCACTGCTCATTGTGGAAGCTTCTGAAATCTAACACATTGTGTTCTACTACTTGCAGGGTTGATGGTGCTACTGTCTTCTGCGTCTGGGATGTTTTTTAGCAGCTATCATCTTCCATTCCCTGGTCATGTTCTAATATATGGACCTCCTGTTAGTTCCTCTCTTTGACTTTTCATGGATATTATTTGGTGATTCGGTAATTAATGTAAAAGGAAGCTCGGCATTACACCTATCATTCTGTTGATGCATGGGCAATTTTCGTTGTTTGATGACTTTGGGACCTGCTAACAAGTGCCCCTATGGCACTTGTTAAGAATCCATTTAAAGAAATAATTTCTTGTAATCAACACCAATGCGTTGGAAATACTCCCCAATCCATTGGTGTTGATTTTTAATGTAAAATATATTGTAATTTGGATCCTCAACAAGTGCCATAGGGTCACTTGTTAGCAAGACCGTTACTTGTTTTGAGGTATAGCTCAATTATGGTTAGCATCTTGGGCTTATATATTGATTTAATCTTCATCATTGTAATTAGCTTAGATCAATAGAAAACTGGTTCCCTATGGGTGGAACTTTCTCTTTACTGAGGGATCTCGGTAATCCGTTTGCCGTCTGAACTCTGAATGTTGGATCTGGAGGCTGTCCATCAATTTGGTTGCAAAGAGTCGCTGGATTCCGTTGTCCTAGTTTTTGATTCATCTATCTTGCTGACATCACTAGGCAGTCATTTCATCACCTGCTTCACCTTCATTCTGCCTTTTTACTGCTGCTAAAAGAAAAGATAATAATAATAAAAAAAAGTACCTAACAGGCCTGGGCTAAACTGCGGTAACAACCATCACTGTTGCTGTTAACATGTTTCATTAATCCACCTTCTCTGGTGTACCGGGTTACAGAGAAATGATAGAATCTTTGACAACAAAAGTCTTCCCCTCAGCCTGGGGTAACAATTTTGGTGCTTCTCGTGGAATTGCTATCTCAGACCTAGTTTGAAATTGGACAGCTGCATATTTCTCCTGATATAATTGGTAAGCATCTCACAATTTCAGGACTTCTTTCCTCCTTCCTATCCCGAAGCTCCTCCAATTCTGAAGAAAAAGCCCTCAACAAATGAAGAACTTGGTCCAAGATTCATTAAAAAAGAATATAAATTATTCCACAAAAACAGGGCAGCCTTACGGTGGAGGAATAAGTGAGAATGCAATTAACTATCCAGCAATAGCATGCACCTGCACACACATCAGGGCTTAAAGTTTTATAAGGCGATCTATCCCTACAGTTTTAGGCATTGTGTTATGGTATTTTTTATTTCCGTTCATTGTGTATTTTAATTATATAGGGCTATCTCTGTATGGTATTTTAATTGGAGTTAGCATCTTAGGCTTGGATGTTTATGTAATCTTCACCCCTGTAATTAGGTTGGACTAATAGATCTATCCCTACAGTTTTAGGCATTGTGTTATGGTATTTTTTATTTCCGTTCATTGTGTATTTTAATTATATAGGGCTATCTCTGTATGGTATTTTAATTGGAGTTAGCATCTTAGGCTTGGATGTTTATGTAATCTTCACCCCTGTAATTAGGTTGGACTAATAGAACTATGGTTTTCATTGGTAAAAACTTCCTACTTAATGTGGGATCTCAATAGACCCATTTGCTTGCTTAATGAACTGTTCTTGGCAACAATAAAAGATGTTATATGTTGGTTCTGATTTATTAATTATTGATACATGTTTTCAGAACATCATATTTTTATCTCCTTGTGAAACATGTCCCAAGGCATTCACGTGTTCGTTTTCCTTTCCACTTTCACATTTATTGCTCATTAAGTTGGAGCAATTTGATATCCAAGATTGATTCACCTACTGCGGGCCATCATTTGCGAGTTTTACCAATCTGGATATGGGATGGAGGACTAGTGTGTATATGATTGGATATACTGTGTAGGGTAGGGATCACAAACATACCTCGAGCTACTGTAACAATACTTGGAGTGCCAATTCAGCCTCTTTTCCTTACTTCTTGGGGTCTGATAGATGATTCCTGTTCGACATTCAGTTTTGTTTAAAACAGGTTTTCTTTTCTTCTTTTTTTTTTTTTCCCTTTCTAGATCACAAGTGATCCTTTCCTTCTTACTTATCTCTGAATATGTTAGGTTGGTCTTCCCCTTCCTCTAGCATTGCCATTAATTTTGATATCATACTCTAGAAAACAAACATGCCGATTTGTCTATTTTGTATATGTCCAAACCATCTTAATTTCCCATTGTTTCAATTGTGCAAGTTTTTCATTGTTGAGAAATGGAATGGCTGAACCCAAGAAGCCCCTTCATGAGCTTTTATGGTTTCGTGTTGGACAGTTGCATCATATGAATGAACCCTCTTCTGAATGATATCACCATTTGATTTATAATTTGGTAAACTTATTACTTCTTGTGGTTTAGGGTTCTGGGAAGACATTATTAGCCACGACTGTTGCAAGATATGTGGAAGAACATAAAGATGTTTTGGCCCACATGTAAGAGATTATCTAATTTCTCAAAATTGTGATGCCACATAATTTTGATTTCATATGATATTATTAATGAAGGCCTATTTCTGCAGAGTTCTTGTCTATTGTTCTCGACTTGCTTTGGAGAATCCACCAAATATTCGTCAAGCTTTTTCGGGTTACATATCGGAAGCATTGGATCATGCACCTTCCGTTATTGTTCTCGATGATCTGGATAGTATTATAGCATCTTCCTCTGACTCAGAAGGGTATCAATCTTCATCCTCTTCTGTGTCACTCACACAATATCTTACAGATATTATCGATGAATACGAGGTAATAAATATGTACTACTTCCTTATTCATCAAAATTTGCCCCTTCTTTTTTTCATTTCTTTTCTTTAGATGGGGGCAATCACGTAACAGGTGTCATTTGCATACTTCTGTTATACACGCAATTTTATTCCGTAAGTTAGCTTGTTTCTTTGGTTCTAACATTAGTTTCATGGCTGATAATCATCTTTACTCTTAATCATATATATATATATACATATATACTTATATATATATATAATAGTATATACATATATACTTATATATATATATATATATATATTGTCGTTAAAACTGGGCTGACTATATATTTACCATAAAATATGCTGGGAACTTTTTTTAAAAAAATTCTTTTATTTCCTCCTACTTCTGCTTATATTCTGCTCTTTGCTTTATTGCAGCAATCTACTTCAAGATGGATGAAACAAAACCATCCTTACAACTTGATTTAACATGAAAATTTGAACATTGTTACCTTCGCTTTTATGTGTTCGAAGTAGAACAATAATAGGTAAAGTCCCAGTAGATAGCAGAGTTTCTGGCAACATAGGGACTAAAATTAGAAGAATCTCTAGAAAATGAAATGTGGTTCATCTTCAAGTTCATATAGATTTGATGAATTCATGTAAATAAGAAATATGGCTTGAGGTTGATGAGTTTTAGGAAGATCTCACAGCACTCTTGACGTGACCATCTATTGAGACTTGAGAATTATTCTTTCCTAGGTTTACCTTGAAGTTTCAGAGTTCCACGTTCTAATAACGCAAGATAACCTGGACTGAATATATTAGGCTTAATACTGAACTAGACTGAATATTTGACGGTTTAGGGATTGGTAAACATGAAACAGGTTGAGATGTTAATTTAAAGAATTTAAGCTTTGGATTCAGAGTTTGGAATCAAAATGACAACCACAATTCAGTGTGAAAAGAGAAGGCAGAAAGTAAGTAGGCTGGTTTGCATAGCTATTAAAGGTGTTCCTAGGCCCAAGGCTCGACTAGAGTACTTTACCTATCCTGGGCACAAGGCATTGCTTAGGTGTTCCAGAAGTTTGGGTAATCAGTTCGAGTTTCATTGAAGTCAAATAATGAAGAAAAAGAATTCAAAGGGAGCACTTTAGTAGTGGTTGCCTGGGATGCGATGCAGATGATGAATTCATATTTAAAGTAATGTTCTGACACTAAACCCTGAAAGCTAAGGCAACAAGTTAAATTAGAAACAAATTCAAATATCTGAACGATAAAAAGGAAGGCAATTAGTTCATCCACACCTACCATCACTGGCTCTTTTAACTTCTTATTTGTTTCTGAAACTTGAACCAAGTTTGTTGGGATATTTTGAATACGTAAATTTAGATCCTTTTGTGTGTGGGAGGGGAGGGGCGTTGAAATTCTTAATTGAACTAATGTAGGAGGAAATCTTTAACAATATAGTTGGGCTATGGATAAAGTACAAGGTGAGGGTTTTCATTGCTTAGGTAGCCAATTCATGGCTATATTGAGACTGTTCTGGGCTGGGAAGAGTAACCTCTGATGGTGTAAACATAGTTTTGGCTGTTGAAAGTTGCTTGGCCTGGGGCTTTATCGAGCATAATAAGTATGATCCTTCAGGCTTTGTTTGGATATCTGAAAGTACACGGGAAAGAAAAAGGAAAATAGAAATTGAAAGGAAATGCTCATTTTGGCCATGCCTTTATTACATTTGAATTCAGAATTGTACTTAATATGAGTTTTGTTCCTTTTCATTTTTCTTTTCTCTTTCCTTTCCCATGAACTTTCCAATATCCAGACAAACCGTCAGGATTAAAGGAAAATGTCCCAGATCTGGCTGAGGGTTTACAATGTAGAAGGAAGAGTAAGAAGAAAACCTTGAGGGTCTATGGAAGGCCTCCTAAGGGTCTTGCCTAGAAGAACATAATGGAGTCGAACCAACAAAATACTGCAAAATGTAGGAGATTGGATCATTTAAATTGGTAAGTTAAGATTTCAAATGCCAAATTGCTGAAAATTCTTTTGCAATGAGTCAAGGTTCAGCCGTTTCACTATAACTGATGAGCTACTGAAGGAATTATAGTAGAAACAGAAAGCTAGGATGTAAAAGGAGAAGGTAAATATTGAGGTTTATCAACAACTTAATATCCTCAGCTTTACAACCCTTGTTATGGAACTGTAATCAGGCAATGAATTACGCAATGAGGATTGTCTCTTCCGAATTACTTCACAGCAGCTATCAGATGAGTTCAAAGAAGTTCTGAAATCTGACTGGAATTGCCAAATACGAAATAGACCTTAGTGCATGTTCTTGTTCAACCAACCATCATGACAACCTATTAGGAAGGGGGCTAAAGACCATGCTACTACCATAACGCCATGGTTATTTCCACTTCATGGAGGCGATATTGCTAATTCCTAAAATGTAAGATAAGACAACCTATCAGAAAACTCCCTTGATTGCACTCACCATATTAAGGAGGGAAACTATCAGCTACACCAATAAATGATGATTTATGTTTAGAGGGCAATTATTTTTTTGAGAGTCTACTTATATAAAGAAATTGATGCTCCAAAGTTGCATGAGTAGTTCTCTCACTTCTATTTTATGGATCATTGAAGTTCCCAGACTGTTGGTGTTTTTCTGCATAGGGAAATTTATTTTCTTACAGTTTTGTTCAATCTGCACTGTACTTGTCTAAGGCGTGCCCTGCTTGCGCCTAGTACGGAGAGACCCTTTTGCGGTTGATACACCTTGGGCCTTAAATTACTATGTGCCTGAGCTAATGAAACTGATACAAGTGACAATGGACAACTACTTTCTTGCATAAACAATTCACATTTCATCAACTTGTTTTTTTGTATCTTGAGAGACTTTCTTATATCAATACCCGCGAAAAAATCAGTTATGTTATACAGAAGCAACAAGACTTTTCTGACTCATAAAAAAATAATCTTAAGATAATCTAATCATGTAGAAACTTGTGAAGTTTGAACATGCCACGTTAATCTAGTCTATTAATATTTGTGCTTTTGGTGGAGAAACTAGAAAAATGCTTGGGATTGGAAAATTTGGTGTTCCAGAAAGAAAGTGTACCATGTTTTGCTGTGCTCATTCAAAATGCAATTCCTTAGGGAAATACTGTTTTCTGGAAATTTATCATAGATCCTCTTTGATGGTCTGAATCTGAATGAGGATTTAATTAGAAGCTGACTCTTTTAACATCTTTTTCTAGAATCTCTTGAGCTATTTTACATTTGACTTTAAACAACTATTCCTGGTTTAGTTGTTCCAATTATTTGAAAACCTTTAATACTAGAAACCATCGAGAATACCAATGGTGCTTTGGATCCTAAGTTTAACCTTCTTTTTCTGCTTGAAGAACTTGAGATTGTTTTAATGATTGGGTCAAGAAAATTTAGAGTAAACCACATCAGCAACAATCAAACGTATACCATTGTAGATGAAGTAGATCAATCAATTGCTAATCCAATATTGGAAGTCCAAGCCAATGCCTGGAGTCATGTGCGAGTGGCAAGCCCATTTGGTCCAAGGGAGAGTGTCGATAATAGTTCTGGGTTCATAACTACTATTTTCTTGTTTTATTTAGTGAATAAAGTTATTAATGCTATTTCGTAGTTCATTGGTAGACTGTGTCGAAGTATTGTCCAGGGATTATTAGTTGTCCATAACTGAACTTTATAATTGCCTAATACAGTCGGGGTTTATTACTAAATTTGGGATTTAAACTTGTGCTGTTGTTCCACTGATCCCTTGTGAGGTAGGTCTTTTTCTTCTCTTTCTTTTGTGTTTCTCTACTGCTTTCTTTATGGTTGTTACAGAAGCAGATGATTCTTCTGATATTAATAAAATGCGGATCTAGGGTAAGTGAAAGAGCAATTTGAGGATGTGGTAAATAAACAAAATTATGTTCAACAGTCAATTTTAGTCAATCTTCAAACCGAAGATAAAAGTTTTAAACTTCAACATCCAAAAATATCTTTGACATGCATGAATAGATTTGGTTGGTAGGCTGGTAGCAGATCCAGCTGATGTCACACGGTAGCCATTTTCTATAGTCTCTAACATGTGGAGGCTTCAGCTGCAACTTGGTTTCCTTTGTGCTAGTAGCCTGGTGAGTAATAGATCTTGTGTCTACGTAAGCAGGAAAAGCGGAGGAACTCATGTGGAATTGGCCCCATAGCATTCATTGCCTGCGCTCAGACTCTCACTAACATTCCACAAACCTTGAGTTCTTCTGGTTAGTTGCTCGCACATCAGCTCCTTCGATTAGTTGCTCTGCATGTGCATGAAGTCTGTTAACCTTGTATTTTCTGTGAATCTATTCAAACTCAGGCAGGTTTGACTTCCATGTGCAACTGCCTGCTCCTGCTGCCGCCGAACGTGGTGCTTTACTGAAACATGAACTTCAGAAGCGTTCTTTGCATTGTTCTGATGAAATCTTGTTAGACGTTGCTTCCTCATGTGAAGGATATGATGCATATGATCTGGTATTTGTTCCAAATCTCCTTTGACATTTGATTGCAAAAATATTGTTTTGTTAAAATACTGCTTTTCAATGATTTTAGCTTCATTAATTTCATCATTTTATGATTTTTATCCTCTTTTTTCTTTGATGTACTTTATCCATCAGTAGTGCATTAAATCATGTATCTTTTTCATCTAGGAAGTAGGCATCCCTTTCCTACTAGAAAATCTTCATTGACTTCACAAGGGGCTCGTAGGGGACTTTGACTCACTACAATATGGTTTTGGGTAGGATGAAGATATCAAAGATGTCTTGGGGCTTGTTCGCAAAGTCTCTTTGCCCAGCAGGTCTGGGTCTGGGTCTCTGTCTATTCTGCATCTTTTATCTCCTTGTGTGAGACAAGTTCACATGCGAGCAAGGGTGTCAGAATCCCACTGTGGTTCCTTAAACGCCTTCCGAGCTAAGTGATCTGCTATCTCCACCCACTACCGTATAGTTTTGCCTGGGCATGTCACATGTGAAGAACCCACTTCGTCATTATTTGGTTGATGTTATTGATAAAGCATACTACAAGGATTATTCCAATTCAAATAGGATGCACACTTGACCTCCCATTACTGCACAGCTGTATTCCCTGTCCTTGAACTTACCCTTCCCTTAACTTCATTCTTATCTGCTTATGAGCATACAGGATCTTCATGTTTTATCCTGTCCTAATGTTATGTTCCTTGTGAAGAATGTTCTCTACTTAAAGAGGCACTGTATCGCAATTGGAGTTTCGTAGATCTTACACCCTTCCCTCTTTATAGAAGTTATATGGAATAAGATTAGTGTGGCACGTTTGTGCATGAATCTGAAGTGTCAGGTGAAGCCATGCAGTATGTCTTTACAACAGTTAATTGTTTGGTTGATTCAATATGGAAAGTAAATCAAACGATATTGTCTGCTCCTGTTTAAACTTTACCAACTGTCAATAATAAGATGATATGAATGGTGAAAAAGGATTCATATAGACCACTCCAAAATAAATGGAAAATATGCTGAGTTGATTGTAGTCGAAGCTGGTTATAAAATGTTTCTTCTACCCAGTCTGTATATCAGATATGTTGAAATGTGATTATATTTGTTTTGATTCCATTCCAGATATGAATTTATGAACATCATCTGTTTCCTATCTGCACCCCAAAAAAATAAATTTATAATTACAAAAAATTGGAAGCCGCAGATGTTTATATATTTTAAGGTTATATCTTCTGGTTCTAATACATTTCTAGTTAGGTCCTTTGTGATTCTGCCCAAGTGTTCCCCCACCCTCCCCCTTAGAATATTTGCTGAAATAGCTATATAAACAGTTTGAATGTTGCAGGAAATACTTGTTGATAGGTCTGTTCATGCTGCCATTGGTCGCTTTGTATCTTGTGGCAAGGCTTTTGGGGAGCGGAAGAAACCTACTTTGGATAGGGATGATTTCTCTCAAGCAATGAAAGGGTTTCTGCCTGTTGCTATGCGTGATGTTACTAAGTCTGCTTCTGAAGGTGGGCGTGGCGGTTGGGAGGATGTTGGTGGTCTTATTGACATTCGAAATGCTATCAAAGAGGTATTATTTTCCTATTATACAGTGTTTGCTTGCTCAGGTCAACTTATGGGACATTGAGATTCTGATTTGGCTGTCAGCATAAGGCTTTGGTATTTAATTGTGGCGTCTTAAATTTCTTAACTTTTGCCTTGTTTTTAAGTATCTAGTCAAACTTATTTTCTTTTATCCATCTAAACAAAATTTGGAGCTGGAGTGTGTGCAGTTTTCATTTGAACTAGTTGGTTTGCAGATATTTGCCTTATTAGGAAACTATGTTGGTACCTGAACGATGCACGGTTTTTATTATTTTTTTTTGCTAAAGTTGTTTATAATAAAAGGATTTTCTATTTGCTGTTTTGACCTTAACCATATCATAATTTGTAAAATCTTTTTTATTTATAATTTATTTGTAATTACTATTTTGGTTATTTAAGGTCATTGTATTTAAAGTAATTGGCATAGATTTCTATAGGATATTAGTAATTTAAAATAAAATAAAAAAGGTAATACAAATAGAAGAAGAGTTTAAAATAAAAAAAAAAAAAAAGAGGAAGAGGTTGCCACGTGGACATCATTAAGAAGATGTTTTTTCCAAGATAGAAGAGAGAGAGAGACTGAGAGAGAGAGATAGTGCGAAGATCAATTGAATTAAAGAGAATTGATGAGAGAGAATATGAGGGGTTTTTGAGAAATCAGAGAGAGAGGGAGGGAGGGAGGGAAAACTTTTAACACAAAGCTGCCATGTAGCAGCTTTGGCTTTTGCTTTAGTAGTAATATATAGATAGGAATTGTATAGCTTCAAATGTGGGCATCTGCTATAGCAAAAGAAAAAGAGAGGTTGCAACATAGGGCTTTCATCTGCATTAGATATGCATGCAAGTGAAGAATGAGATCATGCATGTTCTCTATGCTTGTACGTTGACTAGAAAGATGTATGCACGAATCTTCAAAAGAGTTATTAAAGAGCATCGTGCGTGAAACTTCACATTGAAGGGTTACTGAACTATTGAGAAACATGATTATCACATTTCATTGTTTTTTATTTTCTACCTCTGATAAGAAAAATAATATTACGAAGAATCTAAGAAGCATATCTCATGCTCAGTGGGGGTGTATATACTAACAGCCCTAAACCACCCGTTCGTGTACGGTCAAGGGCCTTTGAAGAAGATTTATTCATCAAGCTTGCAGCAAACTTTCCTAGAAAGATCACAAGGATTGGACGAATCTGGATAAAACAAATTTGCCCAGAAGAGGGACAGACTAAGCATAAAGTTTTCAAGGTATATACTCCGAGTTCCTTTCCTTCAAAATTCCTCCAATCCGTTTCCCTCCACAAACACCATGTCAAATAAGGTTGGAAGTCTTCCATCACTATTACGTACACGGGCTTCTGATCAACTGAAAAAGCGACTTCAATTGAACTAGACATCATCCAAGAAACTTGATGATGCTGACCTCAGTATGATTCAGGGAAAGAATACCTACAGAAGATCCTTCGTGATGGGAGCAATTTTGCTAGGGGCTGCCCTCTCTTTAGTCAATTTACTGAACTTATAGAGATTGGTTTGATTGGGTCAGGGAACATGTTAGTAGCCTAAGTGGATGCTTTAGATATTGAACTGATGAATTTGACCTGAGTGTCATTTCTTAGGCATCACCCAAGAAACTTGGTGACTTTGGCCTGGGCATGATTTAGGGGAAGGCTACGTACAAAGTCCTTTCATGGTGGTAGCAAATGTATACAGGGCTGCCCTTCCTTTATGTAGTGTTTTTTATTGGCTTGGTTTGGTTTGTTCAGCAAACAAGTTGGTAGCCAAGGTGGAGGCTTTTGTAAATGGTGGATGAATAAGCACAAAACAAACTACATGCGTTGTTACCGGATATGTCAAACAATTTCAGATTATGATTCTGGTTTGGTTTGTTCAGCAAACACGTTGGTAATCCAGGTGGAGGCTTTTGGAAATGGCGAATGAATAAGTACAAAACTAACTACATGCATTGTTACCAGATTTGTGAAACAATTTCAGGTTATGATTCAGGTATAGATGCAACATAACCCTTGCCACCCTAGTAAGTTACTCAATTGTGACCTGTCATCATGGGTTTGAAGTACCAAAAATGCTGTTTTCTGTTGGGCAAGGCTTCATACCTTAGATCCTTTTAAGGTCCACAGTGGTGGTGGTGGGATCCTTGTGCATTAGGCTGTCTATTTGTTTTATAGTTTCTTTTGTACTGATTCATCCATGTCTTTCTGATTTTAGATCCTGTTTGTCCTTGTGTTAAACATATTTTATCTTTTGTTGTTACTCTCAGATGATTGAGTTACCTTCAAAGTTTCCAAATATCTTTTCAAAAGCTCCATTAAGGCTGAGGTCAAATGTTCTCCTCTATGGTCCTCCTGGTTGTGGGAAAACGCATGTCGTTGGAGCTGCTGCTGCTGCCTGTTCTCTACGATTCATCTCTGTGAAAGGGCCTGAGCTGCTGAATAAATACATTGGTGCTTCTGAGCAAGCTGTAAGAGAGATATTACTGCTATTATAATTTGTAATCCTTTGATGATCAGTATATATAATGACAATGATCTTGTGGATTCTTCATTTTGTAGAGTTTTTCTCAACTCTCTGAGATGCAGTTTTTGGATGTCTTCTCAACCGCTCACCTGAAAGTCTTTGCTTATTTGTTTGTTTTTTATTTCTATTATTATTAATTCTAAAATAAAAGGCCACTTTTCAGCCTATGCAAGACAATAACGTGTAGGAATCTAGAACTGGTACCGATACAAGTCTTGCAACTCTCCTTTTGTTTTAGTTCAAGGAGAGACGAAGGGTTTCAATAGCTGACCCCAACTAGTTCGGACAGTAAACTTTTGAAAAATTTACACTGCCATCTAAGTTTATGCCATATTATATGGGGAATGCTAACCAAAGATTTCCCCCTGAGAATTCCCAATACATGGGTGTATATTGATTCGCGATATAAACTTTCCTAAGACTAAATAAATGCTTAACAAGTCCCTGTGGGGCACTAATTTACATGACCCTTCTTATATTCAATTTTTAAATATGGATCAATAAGGAGTATCACAGCTGTAGTCTTTCTTTGGGATTATGCGACTTGTCTAGTTGATGAGTGTACTTCTCCATTATTAAATAATACTGAACCATGTATTATTGCACATGGAATGCTGCTGAAGCTCATATTCTGATTTCAGGTTCGGGATATATTCTCTAAAGCAGCTGCTGCGGCACCATGCCTTCTGTTTTTTGATGAGTTTGATTCCATTGCACCCAAAAGAGGTCATGACAATACTGGCGTGACTGATCGTGTTGTTAATCAAGTTAGTGTCGTCTTCAATAAAACATAACTTTATCTACTTCACATACGTTTCCAGGTTAATACTATTTATCACTGCAACTAACATTCTGAATGTAATATCGCTTTGTTTCTCCAGTTTCTGACAGAATTAGATGGTGTAGAAGTCCTGACCGGTGTATTTGTTTTTGCTGCCACTAGGTCAGCTCTTTTTAGAAGAAGCTCTTTTCAATTCCACGCAATGAGTTCTGTGAATTGTCTATATTGTAAGCTTTCTGTAGAATGGTCACTTTTTCTAAGTGGTCCACCAACTCATCCCAAAGCTTAAGCTGTAAAAGAGGGCCCAACAAAAAAATACTAAGCCTTTAACACTCCCCCTCACATGTGACCCATCCTCGCACGTGAAGAGATTCCCACCTGCTCATCACGAGAAGGGGACTCCACTATTTACTATTAATCATGACCATACCTCACTGATAAGGTTGTATAATTGATTGATGGAACTTAGCTCTAACAACTATTGAGCTCAGAAACCGTTTTGCCTCTATGTGGAACTCAGCAGGTTGCACCTCTCTCCCACTTAGTACTGTCTTGGTCTTATCCTTTCCTCCAAGTGGAAGTTGTATCCTGGACAAATACAGTGTGAGACTTGCAACACTCTGGACACAAACCCATTTTGCTACCCTTGAGGAGTATGCCCGCCCACTCTTTGGTGTGCCTTAAGACCCTCTTCATGACACACATTCTACATCTTTAATTTAATATGTTGCTGATCAGTTTTTGCATAATTGCTCTTATGCTATTGGGTCTTCGGATTTTTGGTAAAAATTCTGTTTTTCTAGGCCTGAGTCACAGAAGGCTGTTTTCTTACTTCCATTCCTTCTTTCTTTAGTTTCGTGTACTTCTTCGGAACCGTAAAATCAGATTTAACCCTTCTTGAGTATTATAATTAATAACATACAAATCCCTAACAGTTTGCATCTTCAAAAAATATCCCTAGGAGTGCAAAATCTAGAAATCCCTGAGCGTCTGGTAACCAAACCATCTATAGTTAATGGTGAGTTCATTCTTTTGTCTGTAGTTCTATGCAGAATGACATCAGCCACAAACATTCATGAAATTATTTCACTGTCGCTTTCTTTCATTTCCTTCGACAGCATAAAACATTTGAAAAAGTTGTTGAACGATTTTCTTGATTCTGTTACTTGGATTAATATTGTTACTTCATTTTACAATTAACAGTAGACCAGATTTACTCGATGCTGCATTGCTGCGACCTGGTAGGCTAGATCGCCTTCTTTTTTGTGATTTTCCATCCCAGCATGAGAGATTGGATATTCTCATTGTTCTGTCACGAAAGGTTAGCATATACTCAACATAGCCGTTTTGCTGCATAATCTTAATATCAAGGAATTCATTCTGTCTGGTGGTTGTGGTGGTTGAATTTGGTTCAGTTACCAATGGCCGAAGATGTTGACATGGATGCGGTAGCTCGTATGACAGAAGGATTTAGCGGAGCGGACCTCCAAGCCCTTCTCTCAGATGCTCAGCTTGCCGCTGTTCATGATCTCCTGGACAGTGAGGATGGGAACAAGCCCGGAACTATGCCTGTCATCACTAGTACTCTCCTGAAATCTATTACTTCCAATGCAAGACCATCAGTTTCAGAAGCTGAAAAGGGGCGGTTATACAGCATTTACAGCCAATTTCTCGAGGCAAAGCGATCTCTAGCCGCACAGGTCTCACTGTGTGTGTGTGTGTGGATGCTCATACTCAACAATTACTTTCACACTTGATATAGCTTGTGGCTATTGACTAACAAATTATTTGTTTGCAGTCGAGGGATGCAAAAGGGAAAAGAGCGACCCTAGCATGACCAGCATATTCAGCTTCTCACTGAGATGAGTTGCTGTATTGCTCACACATTATATGTGAAAAGCTCCAAAGCCGGCAGGGATGGGCTCGGGCTGGCCACATTTTTCTAATGCATATATATCTTCATCAAAAGGAGCGGGCTGAGCCTAGCTTTGCCTAATTCGTTACGGGTTCTGAGAAGTTTTGGGGCGAAGGAATGGTCTACAAGAGTGTCCTTCAACTTCATCAGGGGATCTTCGAGCTGTTAATGTTAATCTCATGGGTCATTTGTATCATATACGATCCTATTACTCCACCATTTAATAAAGCAAGTCTCCTTGAAGAAAATGAGGAACAAATTTACAGTAAAGTGATGAGAAATAAAGATGAAGGCTTTATAATAGATCTCCACCGGGAACATCAATGCTAGCGATGTTGACAACTTTACTTATAGAGCCTTTATGGGTTTGTACGCTTTGCCTACTTTGGGCATAATTACTATATATAGAACCTAAGCAGTATTATACAGTCATTTACGTTTTGACAAAGCAATAAATCCAGTTGCTACTGTTATAAATCCTTGCCTTCTAAAGATGGTCTCATTTAAAAAGTTAAAATCTTCTTTCTTTTCCAAAAAGTTGTACTTCCATTTTGGATAAATGTTCATGCTTTCTATTTTAGGATGTTCCAATTGGACATGTCAATTATGACCCATTACCCAATAACCCACTCAACCCAACCCATTAATTACCCAACCCATTAACAAAATAAATTATATTGGGTTACCCACTACAATCCAATAAAATTTACGGGTTAAGACGGGTTGAACCCGTAACCCGCTAAGAACCCTAACGCCGCACTCTCTCTCTCTCTAACGCCACTCTCTCTCTCTCTCTCTCTCTCTCTCTCTCTCTCTCTCTCTCTCTCTCTCTCTCGAACACTACACACACACACAAACACTCACTCTTCACTCGGTCTCTCTCTCCAACAACGCCTATCCCAGCACTCCCCTTCCCAATTCCGGCCCCCTTCACCTTCATCATCTCCGGCCACTACCTTCTCTGTTCTCCTACTCCGGCAAACTTCACCTGTGCCTAGACTCCAGGTAATTATTTATATCAAACAATTTTTCGTGTATCTTTGTACAAACAAGATAATGTTCAACGGTGTGTAATTGGGGTTTTGTAGGAATTCGAATTTGATTTGGGTTTAGGGGCTTGTATTCATACTTATTTGAACCTTTGTGCTTCTGGGTTTTTTTTTTATCCTTTGATAGTATGTTGATGATAGGTTTTAGAAATTGTGATAATTTATACTGATGTCTAGATTAGGAGCTGAATTCAAGCAATACAAAATTCGTTTTTCTGGTTAGAATTGGAGTTAAAACATGGCTTCTTTTTTGGTCTTTTTTTTTTTTTTTTTGGGGGTTTGTGGGGATGGGAACTTGGTTACTTGTTCTTGTTAGTGTCTTTCATTATAGTAGACTTGAAGTTGTTCTTCTACTTCCCTGTTCAACTCGCTTTGAATGCCGATAGTTCTAGATTTTTGGTCATGAGATTTCATTAAATACTCGCCTTTACTGTGCTTGTTCGCAAAATGATGTAGTATGTTTTGGTACTTCATTTTATGCTTATGATTTTGAAACCATAACCGTAGAAGTTTTGGTACTTGAAAAATTTGTGAACAAAGAAAGAGAGAAAGCACCCACTTAGCATTCTGTCTACCCAACTTGAGCCTTCCTTAAAACCTTTTGATCTCCTTTTTCATGATGGACTGAGGCCTTGCCAAGAGTTATATATGTGTAGTTGAAATTCCCTGCACCATGAAGTTTGGAGAGGGTGGTCCTTTTGCAGCTATAGGATTGCTCCATTTGAGTTATTTAGAAGGGATAACCTACCTCTGATATATTAACTCCAAATTTTTGGAATTAACGGAATTGTTATGCAAGAATAGCCTACAACAAAAAAACATGCTAGTGCTTACTTAAGTTATTAGATTATATAAAATTAACCTCATAAGTGATTTTGTTATTCTCTTTGTGACATGGTTGTGTCCCCAATTGCATGTCTTTGGTTGGTGATTGATCATGTATCGTCAGAATGAAACATTGACTTTTTATCCACTTGTTGAAGTGGATATTCTACTCTCTTTAGTTTGCTTAGAGTATTTTATCTTTCTATTTTTAGAGATCATTTTATAAATTGTTTTGCTCCATAATTTGAGTGTCCTTTGTTCAAAAATTGCAACATTTAGTGCACATTTAGTGTTTTAGATTTTGATGGTAAGTGTTTACTTTATATTGCAGCATTGAATGCTTAATATATATTGCTTAATATTCAATTCCTATTACCATGGCCTGGCAGGATTTGCTAACAGTGAGGAGTATGAAGTCTTTTGGTGCTAAAATGAACCACAAAGCAAGTCTTTTCCCTTGCAAATGTGACACAGGAACGATTGACTCTTAAGCATAAGAATAGCAGCAAATGGGCAAAGCGCATTTTAGAGCGTGGTTAAACCTTTTCTAGTTTTGTGTCATCAAAGCAGTATATTTGCATTTTAGTTAAACCTTTTCTAGTTTTGTGTCATCAAAGCAGTAAATTTGCATTTTAGTTAAACCTTTTCTAGTTATGCTTCCTCATTGATGATGTTTATACTCCAAATTTTGGTATTATTTAATGAATTCAAAGGTAGGAAATTAATTTTCATAGCTCTATTTTTAGTTTGTGAATTTTTAAATGCAGCATATAAAGTAAAAATAAGTCTTTCTTGGCAACGTGAAAATAAATAAATAAATAAAAAATCGGGTCAACCCGAAATTTACCCGACCCAATGGCGACCTGACCCACTTGAACCGAATTTATTTTTGGGTTGTAATGGGTTCTGACCCAAACTAACCCGTTACCCATATTAACCTGACCCAACCCGACCTGATGGACCCAATTGCCAGGCATTCACTTCCAACTAATATTTCTAAAAACTTTTAATCTACCTATTCTCTATTATTCTTCCTAATATACCCTTAAAGCTTCATTTAATATAACACATTCTAAACAAACTCAATTATTTAAAGTAGTTGAACTTAATTAATGTTGATGGATATTATGGTCAAAATACATTTTATAGCACATCATTAATTATGTTTCTTAATTTCTGTGTTTTATTCACTAGGAACATTTTTCTGGGATAGATGGAGTATTTGACATGTTAAATATTTTTTAATAGGAATTTGTACCTCTTTTAAATTGCGTTCAGGTTATATACTCCTATCATTTTTTCTAGGGTGGAGGAGTATTACAGTGTTGCTTATGAATATTTTCTATTATTTGGACCAAGGTTTTTTTTTTTTTTTTTTTTTTTTTGTGATACATAATAAGAATGTCATTTTTTTTTTGGAAAAAAAGAAGAGATAAACTCAACTTAGCTTTTTTACTAATTACTTGATGCCGGATACATGAATTTTTTCCGGTCATTCAATTCAGTCCAAAGCAAGGTTCTTACACACGTCTATATTAATTTTGATTTCTTCCTTTTCCTATATCTAGTCCGGTTGATATTGATACACTCGTAGTTTTAACGGTTGCACTGATTGGTCTACATTGTATGTGTCCAAACCATCTTAGGAATCTCTCATTTTATTTGCTATTGGGACAACTTTTACTGTCTCATGAATTTGTTCATCACGTATTCTATCTTTTCTAGTTTTACCACATATTGATCTTAATATTTAATATTTGTATTTTAGCTACACTCATTTTGTTGATATGTTCTTCTTTAGATGTCCAACATTCGGTTCCATAAAGTAGTGCATGTCTTATGGTTGTCCAATAAAACTTTCCTTTCAATTTAACCACTATACGTCGATCACATAACGCCTCAGATACACTTCTCCATTTTACCCATCCTAATTTTATCATGTGCCTAACATTATCTCTTACTCTCCGTCTTGATTGATAATTGATCTTAAATATCAGAATTATTTTTTTGTTGTATTTTTTGACCATCTAACATAACTTTGTCACGCCATTACTCCTTTTACCATTAAAGTTGCATTCCATGTATTTTGTTTTACTCCTACTTATTTTAAATCTTCTGACTTATAATGTTTCTATCAACTTTTCAAGCTTATCATTGACCCTGTCATTTGTCTCATCAATCAAAACAAAAATAACATGTATAAGATAATATATGTTTAGTTAATCCGTCACCAAAGCAAAAAGATAGAACTTAAGGCCGATAATTGGTGTAATTCGACGATAATAACTCATGAGTCTCTCTGGATGTAGTCTTAACTAACGTCATATCCTTAATTACGTTAATATTTCACTTTAACCGCTTTCTTATCTAACACCCAGTAAATTAACTCTTTAGGAACTCTATCATAAGTCTTTTTAGGTCAATCAAAACCAAATGTAAATCATTCTTTCCCTCTCTATATTTTTCCATCAATTCTCATCTCTTAATAAGTAGATAGCTTTCACTGTTGACCTTCCTGACATAAAGTTAAATTAATTATTCGATATTGTTGTTACCCGTCTCAATTTATATTCAACTACTCTTTCCCAAAGTATATATCGTTCCAAAATTTTCTAAGTTTCTACATTTTTGTCATGTTTTATAGGATTCTTTTTAGTTGAACTACTAATTGAACTTCCTAATTCCACTACCAAGTTTCTTTATCCAAGAGTCTTTTACCTTTTGATTCTCCTAATAATCCCTTTGATATTCCTCTAATACAATCGTACATTTAATTTTATATTTTATTGGTCTCACCTTCAACATTTCATGTTTCATCTTTTAACAATTTATCCTTAATAAACTTAATCTTTCGCCTTTTAAGTTCCACCACTTAGTTCTCGGGTTTCTAGTGTCTTTTCTACATTGTTGATTATTTTTTGCAGTAATATCTAGTACCACAATTTTATGTTGTGAAGTTAAGCTCTCTCTTGAAATGACTTTATAGTCTTTACAAGTTAACCAATCGACTTTTTTAGTTAGAAAATATCTATTTGACTCTTATTTAGTCAACTTCTAAATTGTATCGAATGTTCTTTCATGTTTTAAAATATGTGTTAGCTATTACCAAGTCATAAGCGATCACTAAATCTAATATAGTGATCGCTTATACCCAACACAACCCTCTCTCACATGTTGCCCTTATACCCAACACAACCCTCTCTCACATGTTGCCCTTATACCCAACACAACCCTCTCTCACATGACCATTAATATCTCCACCTATATATAGTTTCTCACTCTCGGTAACCCTTGCACTAATTCATCTAAATCTTGTTAAAGTTAATCTTTTGCTTGTTGGTTTAATTTTATTTGCGGTGCATAAGAACTAATTAAGTTAATTATCAGTTTTTCTACTATTAATTTTATAAGTATTAATCTATCTCATTCTCACATCTTTTTTTAGGTTCTTATTTACAACTATACTGACTCCATTTCTATGTATATCTATTTCAGTATGACTTAAAAAAAAAAAATTTGAAGTTAAAAGTTTTAAAATTTAAAAATGGAACTATTTGCAGGCCTTTTTTTGTGTTTGGTGTAATGAGAATATGCTTTTCAGCTAGATGCCGAAATAAAGGGAATATGCTTTTCAACTTTGTTGTTATTTTTAATAGTCCGTCTTTATTAATTAAGTGTGTGGTGTGGGAAATAAACAAGAAAATAAAAAGAAAAAGAAAAAGAAAAAGAAAAAGAAAATACATCGTAATTATTGATTATGTTTAATTTTGTCCTTCCCTTTTGCCTTGGTATAATTTGCTCATTTTTTTCATGGACCAAATTTATCTAAATACATTTATTTATGTACTACTTATTTATACATGTAAAGTTAGTTTAACGTCTAATTAACTAATTTACATTAGAAAATTCTTGAAGCCAAAAGTTTTACATCAAAATAGTTAGATAACCACGCATTCTAATTCTAATAATTTATGCTAATATTTTTTTGGTTTGGTTAGCGATACGAGGCAGTTCATTTGAGTCATGTTTAATTTGCATATGATAGATTAATCCACTCTTAAAAAACAGAATACCTAGCTAGACAAAGGTACTTTTATAATTATACCTTTAAATTGTCAGTACGTACGTTTATATAAAGATTATTCAAAGTAAGTTTATCTTTCTAGTTTTTGGGCATTTTGTCAACTTCAATCGAATCCAACATTGAGTTTGCATAGAAATTTAATTCTCATAGTCAATTAAAGAAACACAGACCATCTTCTAATTTCAAAGAAGATGTGTTCTTTTGTAATTATATGTGCAAAGAGGAAAATTATATAGTCATGGCGAAGTTAATAATAATGACTCTTTTACATGGACATGGATGAACGCTAGTCATGATTAATACAGTGTATCATTTTATTTATATAAATATTAGTACATCATTATATATATAACAATAAATATTCAACAGTGTCTGTCGTACTTTTTTATTTCCTATTTATTTATTTCTTCAGTAAACAACAAGTAGTATTATAAAGTTATATTGAGCTACTACACTTTCCTCGTTCATTTGAAATAATAAAATCTATTTTGATATAATTTTGGTTCTCTAGCTAGATTAATTAATCATAGCCAAAATCCATGTGCTTTGAGGGACATTATTAGCAGCAATACATACAGCTTAAACCAAACTGGAGTATTTCATAGTGAGCTGCGATATGGTTGAGAAGTTGCATGAATGAACGAGAGAATCTAACGAGACATCTGCGGCGGCGTAAATGCAGGGGCGGGCGACTCTACCTAAATTGTAGCTTAAACCATGAGTGTATAAAAAATAAAATTAAGGCCTAATTCATTCATTTAGCTTTATAACTATTAAAATTTTTATTTAAAATGCACTTTTCTAGCATTTTGAGATGCAAAGATGAGTGACCTTCTAAGAGTAAAGCAACTTAGATACAAACAACGAAAGTTGATATTATTTCGAAGTTGAAACATTTAGTTGATTTGGAAAACATTTAGTTGATATTACAAGTTGTTATAACTTAATAAAGGAAAGGGAACGATTTCCTTTTTTTCAAGGCTTAATAAAGTAGGGTGATTAACTAAAAAAATATAGTTACTATATATAAGGTCCATTAACTCTGAATTTATATGTTGCCCTTCACCCGTTTTTATTTAGATTTGTAGTATCAATCTTTTAGTTTTCACACTATACATTAACTATTTTTTTGAATTATTATATTTATTGCCTTTACTTTTTTGACATTCGATAATTCACATAAAAGTTGTTACACATTCACTAAAAGATAAAACTAAGACAAAACTTGATTTTGACCGCGGATAATTCTTTCACTTTTTAAACAATTAGCGGATAATTCTTTCACTTTTTAAACAATTACATTGACCAAGTCTAGTTATTCTTTCTAACCATCATCACAACTCTCGAACCGATTACAACCTAACCAGACTTTATTAACAATCACATTGTCTAATTTGCCTTAATTTTATCATTACATTCCAAGTTATTTTATTTCTTATTAAACAATATAATAGAAATTTGTACTCCATTAATTTTTACATTCCTTATGTAACCAAACATTTTTTAGGAATTATCTTTTAATTTATTTTTATAAAATCACATTACTAGTAATGAATTTTCACAAAATTAATTCTATTTTTGTGTACAAATCCAGACTTTAATTTAAAAAAAAATATCAAATCTACAATAGGATTGTTTTCATGGGACAAATCCTGGTACAACTATTACTCATTTTAGATACACTGAGAGACGTCTCTATTTCATACCAGACTCCGTTAGTCAGTTACTCTTTATGGCTTCTTCGTCATCATCATCTTCATCTTCGTGCGTCTCACCTGATCTCTTATAAACGCATAAGTTCTCTCTCTGTATTCCTCAACCTTCAAATACAGATTCTTCAATGGCTTCTTCAACAGTTGAATCAACAATTGATAAACTATCCAACTTCTACATCAATGGCCTCTCTACCTCATCTGCTCCAAATCTCCAAAAGAATCTCTCCATTCTATCCCCTCATCAGGTTTGATCTGTTTTCATTCCGTACATCTTTGTCAATCCACTAATCGAAATGTTTTTTTTTTTTTTTAATTTTTAATTCTCGAAATCTTTTGGGTTTTGTTTTCTTAATTTATGTCAGGTGGAGCTAGCAAAGATATTGGTAGAGATGGGACAAGGCCATCTGTTTGAGAATTGGCCTGACCCAGGTATTGAAGACGATGGCAAACTCTCTTTTCTTGATCAGGTGGGTACCCACCTGCTATTCTCTAGTTTTTCTTCATTTTCTTTGAATTTATTTATTTTTATTTTAGGGATGATTTTGGTTTAATTCTAGTGGGCTGTGTTAATGAAGGGGGTACCACTAGATTCCACATGCATAACAACCTCTGGTTTCCATTCACTCCTCTTCTCTTACTCTCTGCTTTTCGATAAGATCTAGGATTGAAGTGCCTTTTTTGGTTATCTGAAGTTCAGAGTTGGTTTCAGATTGAATGACCTGATTAGAAATGCAGCTAATTTTTTTTTATAATCTATTTTTCTCAAAGATTTTAGATTTCTTGGTTACTGTGTAAGGGTTTGATTCAAAGTTGAAAGGCAAACACTAAAGTGAATGGAATTGTTCAAAATTGCAAGGGTTACTATGCAAGGGCATGTATATTCATAATTGCTCAACCCCACTCCACTCTATTTGGGCCTGAAAACAACCTCTCGACTGACTAAATGCTCCTTCTTCTAGTTACCTTTCCATCTGCATTACATTATAATTCATGTGGAAATTCATTTAAGTCTTGTTTTTAGGACCTACATTACCCAAACACAGTGACGGGTGTCTGGTGCAGCATATGTCTAATCATAGGTGAAGTGACAGAAACTGAAGACTGAGAAAATATGAATTCTCGAAAATATATAAAGGAATTTGGAAGTTTTGATAAAAATAGACTTGGTTTTGGAATGAAAGCTACCAAGATATAGGACTTAATTCATGGAATTCCTATCATTGACAACTAGTTTCTCTCTGCACTGCTTATGCTACTACAGTTACTGACTTACTTCTACTAAAAGGATTTCGTGTTTTCTAAATATTCGTATTTCATATCTGTTCATACGCCACGTTGTATTGTTTTCATAAACTTAATGACCTGAAGTGAGTTCTCTTAGGTGGATCGGCTTAATGCAAACTATCCTGGCGGTTTGGCATCATATATCAAAACTGCTAGAGAACTCTTAGCGGATTCAAAGGCCGGAAAGAACCCATTTGATGGCTTTACACCTTCTGTAAGTTACTAGACTCCTATGTTTTGGAGTAATGAAATGCTTGCAACTTTCTGCATTCTTGATTTATTAACCTTGTTCACTTTACCACATGGATGTTCAAATCCCATCAAACCCCCTGACTTCTGACCAACTATAAACATTTTCTGTTGGCAAGTACTTTTTTGTGTATTTCACTTCAATCTTTTACTATGATGCATCAAACAATAACTGGATTTATTCTAAGATATGCGTGAATCTAAGTACCCAACTAATATGGTTGTATCATACAACACGGTCAAGTCTGCTTGTTCACTTCCTTGAAAGTAAGTAAATGCAACAGTGAAGTCAGTTAGAATATCAGAAGAACCACCACATTACCTTTGGGATCCGTTTGTTTCGGTATAGAGTCTGTCATCCTCTAGGAACTCAACTTGAGCTTATGGTAACTTTTAACATGTGAATGAAGCAGCTTATGTATTTATTTTGTCATGATATTCTGGCAGATCAGGATTTGTTAGACCTGAAAGTATTGTGAGAAAGACTGTAGTTCTACGGTTATAGTATCAGTTCAAATACCCCTTATGATCAATGTGAATAACCAAAGCGTGCTTTATCTTTTGTTTTTTTTTTCTACGGGACAACAAACTTAGAGTTCTTGTATGCACCGAATATGATACAAATGTAATCTGTATATTGCCTATGGAGAGTTCATTACTGCAAATTAGGCAATACTTATTGATATCAACTATTGCTTCTCAGAAAAGACTACCTCAACTGTCTTGATTGATTGTGAAATGCATGTTAACTTGTTTCTGAGCAATCTTTTCAGTTAATTGACACATTACCCCAGCTGGTTGTCAATTTTCCTACCATGTATTCTTGAATGGCTAGCTTAACATTCTTGATAAATGTGAAATGTGTCAGCTTGTGTTTGAGTAATCTCTTCTGGTCAATTGACACATTTCCGTAGCTGTTATAATGGAGTGATTGTCTTAGATAAAGGATGTGGTTGCTCGCAAATTTTTCTGAAAAAGAACAAAATGCATTGCTTCTTGAACGAGGAAGAATATCTGTATCATAAGGGAGGGCCTTTTGGATTACAACATTTCAGGAAACTGATATCATAGTGCTTTCTGTAGTCCCTTCAACTTCTTGACAATCTTAAAATTTGAAAGGGTGTTCTATGTTCTCTCATAACAGTTGAATTTCTTGTATTTAATAGAAAGAAAGTGATTTCTTTAATGAGTGTGATCCACACTAGGGTGGATGAACCATGAGAAATTATTTAGTGGTCCTAGAGCACCATGTCATCAGCTGATGTGGTGTGTGCTCTAGAATCAATCAGAAGCCTTGAAGCTGCTGACATGGCTCACCACTTGCAATTGTTGAACCCCAAATTTTTTAAGCCTTTTGTTTTAAACCTCCTTTAATTTCCACATCAACAATTTCAAGGCCCCTGATTGGTTTTCATGTGGTGCTTTACGACCACTAAATATTTTCTTGATTGAACCATCATACACATCTTCCGTAATTTACTTCTTGTTAGTGCTACTTATACTGTCTTGTACTTCTGTTACCTTCTGCCAGTGGGCAGAATTCTACGTTACATATGCGTGAGCTTTGAAAATAACCAAAACATTTCTGAAATATAGAAAATTTGTGTGCAGGTTCCATCAGGAGAGGTTCTGACTTTTGGCGATGACACCTTTCTTCAATATGAGGAGACTGGTGTCAGGCAAGCACGGAATGCTGCATTTGTTCTTGTTGCGGGAGGGCTTGGGGAGCGTCTTGGATACAACGGGATAAAGGTTAAGATGTATTTTTTTTCTTCAGTAATTTGTGAACATTTTGTTCAATTAACTCCCCATTTGATAAGTTCTTCTTTCTTCTTGCAGGTGGCTCTTCCTAGGGAGTCAACTACTAGAACCTGTTTCCTACAACACTACATTGAATCTATTTTGGCCCTACAAGAAGTTAGTCATATAAAGGCTCAAGGTTTGCATATTTCTTATTCTCAATCTTTTGATAAGTCAGAATTAAGGAAGTATATGGATTAGAAATTTGCACCAAGGGGCTAACCCATACAAAGAAAGAAACTTGTGAGACAAATGCCAACACCTGGTCCAAGCACAAAAAAATACAATTATTCCCCCAAGGCAGGTCCCCCAAAACCTACAAATGGGATAATTGGCACAAGAAGAAACTCATGGAACCAGAGAAACAAAATATTAAGCATCATGAACCGAAGGTTGGCTCAGGCAAAGAGATCCCTTCACAACCCTTTATTACTTTCTCTCCATAGGTCCACTGAACAAAGTGAGGTGCTGCCTCTCAAGGTCTCCGTTTGCGAGAGGTGGTGCGAGTACCAACACCAAGCTGCCAAAAAATACTTAACATTGATCTGGGCATAATGCACAACATGCTCAACAACGCGAACATTGTACCCCAGTACCCCACAAACCCCTGGCCATATCTCCTTGAAGCAAAATGGCTTTCCGGGGCCGAGGGGGTGGGGGGGCTACTGACGTCTGAATAGGCTAACAAGGAAAGTGGTATGTCACCCGGCCATTTCTTTTACTGGGGGCTTATCTTTTTAAGCATCTTTGTACATGTTCAGTCAGTTCTGTCAAGGCAGAAAATAATATTCATCTATTCTTTTCTCAGGTGTATTATTCTTCTCTATGTCTTGGCTTTGCTATTGGAGAATTAGAATCTTAACTGCTACCAGTTGCTTCTGCTTCACGGTGACCATGAGAAGTGCTGGAAACTTCTTAAATCTCCTACACAATTTAGTTGTAACACTTAAAAAAAACTAAACTAGATGATCTGAAAGTCTGGAAATTAATTTTTTTGTGACAAACTTTAGCCATTGTCAAGTAGACATGTTCTAGGTTGCAAGCAGCTTGGTCCCTTAAAAAAATTTTCCTATCCAAAAAATCCTAAAAAGAAATCTTCAATCTAAAAAGTCCATTCTTATAATTTTTAATACCAAAATCTCCAAATCCTAGTTACATAGTTAACACTTTCAAGAATGACTATAGGTTGGACAAAAATATCCTTAATTGAGTTAACAATCTAAATTGGTATTTAAATAAACTCAAAAGATTACATCTTTGTCCTTGAAGAAGAAAACCCTAGACCGTTAACCATTTGTTATTAACTTTTCTCTTTGTACATCACCTGTTACCAAGCTTCCACCGAGGGGCGACCAAACTGAAGAAACTGTGCATCACAAACTCATTATATTAAATGTGACTATTATAAATTGCCTCTTCTATCTCTACAAATGATTTATTCATTGCCAATAACTGAATACATTAAGGACTAATTCCAACTGACTCGGTTCCTTGTTTATGTCCGAAAGCCGGTACCATTGTCCGAGAGAACACTTCAGCAGAGATTTGCGTGCAGACCTACTTACCTTGATTCCATCGGACTTGGTGTTTCTGCACTTCAAACTACACCTAAGTATCATACTACTGTACTATGAGCTTAGATGGGACAAACCAACAATACTTGCTGGCTTTTCCTCATTTAAACACACCCCTTCTTTCCCCAATCACCAACTGTCTATGAATTTTGTCATAAATATCTCCATAACAAAGTAAAATCTGTATATAATTGAGATTAGATTCATGCGCGTTAACATGTTTGAAATTAATTTTTTTCATAATCTCATAAAACTTTTTCAATTTATGGGAGTTGATAACTGCTAATGATTATTTTCGTCCAAATGCTCATTTCTTAAACCATGCTTTGGTTTTATCAGACAAATGTCCTTTTTGGTATTGATAATTTAATTTTTGTGAACTTCTTGGATAGAAGAGTTTATTTTTAGGTTTTTCAGATAAGCAAGTTTTCCTGAGGGACTTTTTGGTATCCCCCCCCCCCCCAAAAAAAAAAAAAAAAAAAACTAAAATAAAATAAAAATAAAAATGTGCCAGCTATGTGGACAAGAAAGTGTCAGCTATGGTTTCTGTTTATAGGAAAAAAGCTAGACTTTGCAACTTCCTCTGCCTTCAAATGCAGCCAGAAAATTCTGACGTAAAAGTTCTGGATTTGGTTTTCTAGTTTAGGGCTTTTATGTTTCTCAGAGGTCCTTGAAGAAGTAGAAAAATCCCGGAAGGAAGAAATTGTTGCTTCTTTCTAAGTGGGGCATGATCAGCACTTTCGGAATTGGTCTAAGATAGTATTGATATGTATTTCAATTTTAAATCTGGGAAGAAGCTGCAAACGGCAATAAGTTTACCTATTTTTCTTATTCATAATTTTTTTTCTGTTGTCAGAACATGAACAAACGTGTGACAATTCCAAAATAAAACTAGTGAGAAGCTTGGTGTGCAGTTTAAGGTTTGATTGGGGTTTTATCTAATATGTTTGTACTGTCATTACTGTGCTGTACCTAGTAAAATGTCCAACTTTACAGAGTGTAAATGTCAGGATATCATAAGTTATATAAGAACCAATTCTAGGAATGTAGAAAGTACATATCCAGCATCCAGGATATTTCTTTAGAGCAGAGGAACGAGTGCTTTTGCTTTATGTTAGCTGCTAAGACATACATGTATCAATATTTTGCATGCACAGTTTCCATTGGAGTTGAGTAATCTACACGTTCAGGGTTTTTGGCAATCTTCCCTCTTCGATTAGGAAGTGCCAGGTTAGTAAGAGATCCCAGTTTGTCACTTGTTTCATATAGCTTCGAATAATCATACGCCCTTCTCCCTTAAAGCATGTGAAGATTTCTTATTGTATGAATGTTAAGGAAGTCAATTTTCATTATTGCTATAGAAACTTAGCAATTTCCTTAATGGAAAGTGATTACTAGTAAACCAGGTTACTTGAACCATTAACTTTATGGACAAGAATAACAAGAAAATTACATCATCTAGGGATGGGAGTCGAACTAGTTCCTTGTTTGTCAACTAGTTGGTTTTGAACTGCAGGTGAATGCCGAAGAGAGATACCTTTTGTTATAATGACATCAGATGACACACATTCGCGTACTCTAGAGCTTTTAGAATCAAATGCTTATTTTGGAATGAAACCTACACAAGTAAAGCTTTTGAAGCAGGTAATTAACTGCTCAACATTGCCAACATGTTACAAGATTATAATGGGGGAATGGTATTCACCCTTACCACCTTTCCAGGAAAAAGTTGCTTGCTTAGATGATAACGACGCCAAGCTTGCTGTTGACCCACATAATAAATACAGAATACAGGTAAATTTTCTACATTTGATTAAATATCAGGTAAAGGTTATTCATATTCATAGGTACGATAAGTTTTTGGGCTTTTAATCCCAACAATTTAACTTTCTTATTTCTTCCTTTTCCTGTTATAGACAAAACCTCATGGCCATGGTGATGTTCATTCACTTCTTTATTCAAGTGGCCTTCTTAAAGAATGGTATGTTCCAGATCCTAAACTCGTTGCTCTACTTTTCTGTTTTCATGGGTTTTGCCACTGGTGTTGTCTATTAAATATTTAATATATTTGACCTAGGTAAATCTCCATTAATGTGGTCAAAAGCATGTGAATGCCTCTTTACTTTAGGTTAAAATGCAAAAGGCACGCTTTTAACAATTTTAAGCCATTTATTATATTATGGGGACAAGTGATCTGGTTGATTCAAAATCTGCTTATTTAGGCTTCCCCTTGTTTTCTTCCCTCTTTTTCTTTATCATTAGTCTCAAGTGCTGCCATGATCAAGATTTTCAGAATGCTGATATATGTATATGTGTAAAGCTTTACACGTTAACTTTGGTCCTTCATATATTTACCTCCAATATTATTCAACCATGAAGCTCTGACAACTCTCTAATATTAAATAATTTTCCCTAATATCCTTTGCACAAAGCAGATGCTGAAACTTACCTTAAAACCAATTCAAGTTACATGGTTTTGACTATTAATCATTTTCAGGCAAGATGCGGGTTTGAAGTGGGTCTTATTTTTCCAAGATACAAATGGACTTCTCTTCAAGGTTCGCAGAATGCTCTCGGGCTTAGGTTTCTTTTTTTCTTTGGCAAGAGTTGTGTGAGCTACAACAAAACTAAATATTATCTTCTTTTCTTATTTGTATCCAGGCAATTCCATCAGCATTAGGAGTTAGTGCAATCAAACAATACCATGTTAATTCTCTTGCTGTTCCTCGCAAAGCTAAAGAAGCTATTGGAGGCATTACCAAGCTTACTCATGCTGATGGTATTCTTATTTAATACTTCTATGATATGTTCTTTGAGAATTTATGCCCATCAAACTAGTAGTTGTAGTGTGAGTTTAAGTGTAGTAACTTAACTATCCATGAGGTGAAGTGCAAGTTTGAGTTATCCATATCTCTCAACCAATGAAAAGAGCTGATTGTTTATAAATCTCAACATGCAAAAGTTTACAACAAGAGAAGCAGTAAAGCACTTACAAGGATCTGTGATATTTCCTTTTCTTTTGAAGTTTATCCACTATAGTAAAGAAGAGGAAAATGTGAAGATTATGAATATATTTTATGTCCCTTGAATGCACTATTCTCAAGCTGTTTGCTCCTATTTACATGTCCATCATAGGGTTTGAAGGGGATTTAAATGTTTCGGAATGTAGGCTTCTAATAAAAGAAATCATACAATGAGTTTGATAAGATATTACATTTTCGTGGTATGCTTTCCAAAAATTTTGATTTAGAAAGGATTATATTTATAAATAATTATTTTGTTATTACTCAGTTGCAGTATTTGCATTTAAGATTATCTAAGGATCCGTTTGGACGTGATACTTTCACTTTCATTTGATACTTTGCATGTTGGTGTATTTTCAACTTTCAGAAAATAGGGATGCGTGCCTAAATGATTGTATGCTTATATTATTTATCTGACTGTGCTGATTTACCTAAAATATGATGTAGCGCATAGTAGCTGCATATTTCTGTTGAGTGCAAAACTCTGTTACTGTATTCTTCATTTCAAAATAAATTTCTGCAGGGAGGACAATGGTGATCAATGTGGAATACAATCAGCTTGATCCTCTGCTTAGAGCAACTGGCCATCCTGATGGTGATGTCAATTGCGAAACTGGCTATTCTCCTTATCCAGGAAACATAAACCAGGTATGATGTTGTCAGAAAGTTATTCCTGTATTTCTTTCTTTTTTACACTAATACCTGAACTCTTAATGCATGCTTTCTTTTTTTTTCTTCATTGTGGTCTTGTAGAGACTAACTTCTGGTCTTGTTATTATCTTCATGTTTCATTGTCTAAAGTAATTTTCTCTGCTCGTGAGTATCTCACTAAGAATTTTATCATTTTAAGGACTTAAAATTGTTATGTACATCACTTGGTTATGTTAGGATTGGAAATGTAGAGTTTAGGCTCTTTCTTTTTAAATATGGCTGGAGTCAGTTCCAAAGAAGTGGACTGCAGAAGATTTACACCATCTAAAACTGCTTATTTAACTCTTAACAAACCAAAAGTATAAAATTAGTGAGTTTTCTATTGACATTGTAAGTCATTCTCACCCCAAAAGGAGAAAAATGTAAAGCCAGATTGGTTTTGACTTGAAAACTCATTTCTTAGTTACTTGATGTTGTCCTCCCATTATACATATGAACTGTTCAAGGTTTAACGGCTATTGAGCCGTGAAGTGTTTAGATCAAAGTAGTTGGGTGAATTTTCCGCACAGAACTCTTTCAACGTATGTGTGTATATGTGTTTAAACCTGTGTTTGCACTAAGGAGTATTCTAGTGCAAACACTTACCCATCCTTTAAAAAAAAAAGAAAAAAAGGAAAAGAAAAAGGAAAAAGAAAGTGTAAACACACAATCGAACATGACTATCAAAAATCTATCAACTTCATGTGAGGCAATGTCCTGGTCCTTCGATTTGAATTTCATTTTCCAGGATTTTACTCCGTTCAAGTCTTTGGTTAAAATCTATTATGGCAGAGCAAACCCACGTTTGTGTGCTTTTCTTCTGACAGAATGGTAGTGCTCTTTATGCATGTGCCTGCGCAAGGTGCATCGTACATGCGCATTGACTAAGAAAAAAAGCATAATGGTGAGCATGCTGCACTCAAGAGAATCTGAATGGAGTTTTTCACTTTTCAGATGAAATGAAGATTCTTATTGTATTTTCCTGATTGGGTATTGTGGTTGTGCATGCTTGGAAGGACAATGTTGTGCATTGGATTTTTAGGGGAAAATTTGCACAACTTGGTGTCTGCAGGCGAGGTTCGTGATGTATCACCTATGTATTTTGTGGGCCATAGATTTGGAAATAAACTTGTTAGTAGCTTTTTGTAAAGTGCATTAAAAAAAACTATGGCCATGCGCAACATGTTGATGAGATGGTCTGGAAGTCGCAACTTACTGATGTTTTAGCCTTCTAGATTCATTGTGAGCGTTACTCTTTAGGGGGATTCAAAAAGCTCTTAACACGGATGACTTGGAGCCTGTTTGGTGCAGCGTTTTTAAAATGCAGCTTTTTCAAAACGCAATTTTTTTTCTTATAAACGCGTTTGAGATACCATTTTAGAACACAACTTTTTTCCCTAGCAACGTTTTAAAATTTGTTTTTTGGGAAAAATCTAGAAATTCCAGTGTTTAAAAATGCAGCCACGTGTAGAAATCGTGGCCTTTTCTCCCACATCATTCATACGAAAGAGATTAAATAAGTTGCGTTTTGGCCATAATACAGTACCAAACATGCTCTTGTTCACTAAAAGAAATTCAGTTAATCAGATTTACTTCTTTCTCTATGTTGGATGACTTATATATATCTATCTATCTATCTATATATATATATATATATATATATATATGTATGTATATATATATATACATATATATATGTATGTATGTATATATGTATATATATATATATATACATATATATTTATAGGATAAAATGCACCAGTCGTTCGTGTACTATGTCCGTAATTGCGAATTTAGTCCCTTTACTTTGTTATCTCTTTTTTTTTTTTTTGTCTCTATGCAATTTTTATCACCTCGGACCGTCCTTCCGTCATGTTTTCCCGTTAAACTGGTGTTATCTTCAACATGTGTCAATCACGCGACGCATTTAAGGGTATTATTGGCCATGCACTCTTTTCTTTTAAATAACCAAAATGCCCAAATCTAATTTATTTTCTTATCTAGATACTAGGGTACTTTTGTAATTAGATAATCATATTTAGTAATTAGAAATCAACAGAATTTAAAAGAAATTCATTATCATCTTCTACTCCACCACTTGCCAAACATTTACATTAAAAAATCAACTCAGTATCAAAGTCACATACCAAGAAACAATCCCAGTGGTTTATGCCAAGGTCTGTTACTGAGTTGTTTAGAGGGTGGTCTCTGTTGGCACGTTTGGAAGGAAAGAAATAGTAGGGTTTTTGATACCGTAGAGTCCGATATTGCTCGAATTAAGTAGAATGTTCTCCGGACTCTTCGCTTTTGGTGCACAGAGGGAGATTCGAATTTAGGGGATTCTTTTGTAGAAATGGTGAAAAACTTTCCTGATAGTAATTCTTTTGTCTAGTATACTTCCTATGTACAAAGGACGCATCACCTATTTTGACGCTTTGTTTCTATAATATTATTACTTATCAAAAAAAAAAAAGAAACAATCCCATTAATCCTCCCTACCACCATCCTAAGTCCGTTCCTTTTCTCTCATTGACTCACCACCCTGTGCTCTCTCTCTCTCTCTCTCCCCTAAAAAGGAGAAGTAACAATTTATACCCAACAAAACTTCTTGGAATCCATATCAAAGTGGAGAATCAATTGCTTGCAATCCCACCCTTTTTTCCGGCAAACATTTATGCAATCCTAAATCATTATTCATTGGGTATCATATCATCCAATATTGAAAGCCCAAATCACCACTTTAATCAAATTCAAATAGACATTTGAGAGGAGACAAAAATTTGGGTTTCACTTCCAAACCCAATACCTTGTCTGCCATTTTCAATCAAAGGGAGGTGATACTAGGAAGAGATATTTAGCAAGCAAATTTTACTTGATCTTTAAGCCAAAAAAATACAAAATTCTCCATCGATCTCGATTGAATGAACAAAATTAAACGCTTTTCGCCTTTAATAACTATGATCATTGGGTATCATATCATCCAATATTGAAAGCCCAAATCACCACTTTAATCAAATTCAAATAGACATTTGAGAGGAGACAAAAATTTGGGTATCACTTCCAAACCTGATTGTCTGCCATTTTCAATCAAAGGGAGGTGATTCTAGGAAGAGATATTTAGCAAGCAAATTTTAATTGATCTTTAAGCCAAAAAAAATACAAAATTCTCCATCGATCTTGATTGAATGAACAAAATTAAACATCATAAAAGATAATCTGTCACTAACACCTACAAATATAGATCTGAAAATTATTTGCAACATCACTACTCTTTGCTTCCTTTAGATTGAATTTGGGGCTTTCATCCGAGTCACGGTTGAAAAGTTGATGGTGGAAGGTAATCTCATAACAAACCCAAAAAACTAGCGAACCAAAACCTACCTAGCAACCCTCTCTATAGCCCACCCCACCCGACCCCATTTATGTCTCCCTCCTCTCCATGTCTCACCCCCACGCCATGACCTCTCTATCTCTCTTCTCTTGAACTTATCATAAGCAGAGCCCCGCAATTCAGATCTAGATCTAGTGCGTAAACGCATTCGCTGGCAGTGGTATTTGGAGGACAGAAATGGGCAACGGAGAGGGGGGGGGGATGGAGCCATGGGGGAGATGGTGACTGATACGGCCTGGGTGTGGTATCTGCGAAGAAGATGAAGATTCAAGAGTCATATTTTTCCTTTATTTAATTTTTTATTCTCTTGGAAAAATAAGAGAGGGTTATTTGGATGGAAATACCCTTGAGAAAAAAGTAATGTAATGGGCACATGTCCGAAATAGCGGGCATTTAACAGAAGAGTTGGACAGAAGGACGGTCCGAGGGCGATAAGAAATGTAAAGGGACGAAAAAAATGCGATAACAAAGTAAAGGGACTAAATTCTCAATTACGATATAGTATAAGGTCGACTGGTGCATTTTTTCCATATATATATATATATATATATATATATGTATGTGTGTGTGTGTATATACTTATATATATATATATTCCTTTCTTTGTCTTGAAT
Source organism: Platycodon grandiflorus (assembly GCA_016624345.1). Lineage (NCBI taxonomy): Eukaryota > Viridiplantae > Streptophyta > Magnoliopsida > Asterales > Campanulaceae > Platycodon > Platycodon grandiflorus. Next base: position 19,481,217 of record CM028364.1, on the reverse strand, counting down.
TTTACACTTATACTCTCTGTGCAGTTAATCCTTGAACTTGGCCCTTACATTGACGAGCTCTCAAGAACTGGTGGTGCTATAAAGGAGTTTGTTAATCCCAAGTAATTTCTCTCCCTACAATAAACTATGTTGTCGAAGGCAATGAAGTGTTTAACTTTGCACGATTTTGATTGCTTTATTGTCTTGCTTATGGTTCCCGTCAAAGATTTTTTGCCCTCCAAAAATGACACTGTTCTTTAAGAAAAACACAAATGGTGCTGTTATGCTATATCAGTAAAACCTTAGTTATCCAGCAGGCGAATATACATTTTCAAAGTGTTCAAGTTACCAATTCATTTCTTTGATTTAATAATTTCTTTTCCTAAAAGAGACCATGTTTTGAAGTTATCAATTTTTCTGAATGCTTTACAGCAAGTAGAGTGACTCTGACTATCTAAATATGGACCCAAAAAATGATTTGGTAAAGTTGGGCAGGCATGCCTACCCTATGAGCTTTGTAAGGATATCCAAATCCACACTAATACCCTTCTACTAAACCCAAGTTTAGTCAAAAGAAAAGGAATAACTAAACAGTCCTGCTTTCAGAAGAATAAGTTCCAGACCAATAAGGCTTTGTGCTTAAAATCATCACTCCTCCTCATCTGAGCCTTAGTATTTAAGCTGTAAGTCACATAAACTGTTGGCCATGGTAGATTCTCAGTTATCTTTTTCATTGTTCTGAGTGCTTATTCCTGTCACACGTTGGCTTCTGTTCATTAATGTTGAGACCTTTACAATTATAAAGCTAATGTGCTGGTTAAAATATTCAGTAGAAATTAGGTTGATATGGAATGACTATTTTCTCATTGTAAGGAGCATGTTTCTCAAGATTTGAAAGGCTAAAAGGTTTAGGCAACAATTCAAAGATAGCCGTCTGGGTTATCACTGTGAAGGGTGAGAAGTATGTGCCTAGACCACTGGATGGAGCCCTTATAGAAAGGTGTTTGGCACTATTATACTCATCGAGATGCTCAAGTCACATTGGCAAAAGGTACACCTACATTGTACCATCAGAGGTTTGGGCAACAATTCAAAGTGCATCTCACTTGTAAGGAGCAGGTTTCATAGATCATTTATGTGAAAATTGTAGCATGTCAGGGTTATCATTCACTGCGAAGGGTGAGGTACCACAGACCGAGTTGTAAGGGTTGGACCTGTAATGGGATGGATAGAGAACGGGACTTGGAAAAAGAAGATTAGTGAGGCAGATTTAGAGGACAACAGCAGTAGTCAGACAATAGTCGCAGAAGATCATTGAATGGATTAATGTGTGAATTCATTATAGTTTGATTGAATCTTGATGATTGAACGAATGATTTTATCTAGCTACTTTTTTATTGAAAAAGTAAACCTGAACTGATATTTGATCTTTAGAGAGCCGTCCTAATGCAATTATTCTTTTGAGGATTAATGTAGTCTTGCATTTACAGATACAAAGATTCGACAAAAACTGCATTCAAGTCCTCTACTCGACTGGAATGTATGATGCAAGATTATCCTAAAACACTGCCTCCATCAGCTAGGGTTGGATTCACCGTAAGTAAATAATTCGATTGCTGGTCTATGCAAATTTTATTTCCACCTGGGCTTGCTGGAAGCACATAATTTGAAATTGTGTAGTTTCTTCAACTTTTAATGTAATCCGAACTGTGCAATGACTTCTTAGGTTACGGAAGCATGGCTTGCTTATGCACCTGTGAAGAACAACCCTGAAGATGCTGCTAAGGTTTGTACTTGAATGTTAGTTCATTACGATCATACTATTGTGTTTCCTTAATCCAATAAGCAAGCTCTTAACAAGTGCCTCATGAGCAGTAGTTACCACCAGCTCTCCCTCTTTATCTTTCTTTATTTTTAGTTTTACTTTTTCAAGCCAAGGTTTGATAAGATAAGTTCTTTTGCCATTCTATCTGCCCTCCTCCCGGGCCCCACCCCATATGAGTCATAGCATAAGTATAAAAGGAAGAAACCATTCCTTCACCAGAGTTGATGCTATTTCCTTCAAAGAGATCTTTGTGAAGGAATAGAAAATTTTAGAAAGGAGATAGTGTACCAGTTGTAAGGATATATAGCTCTAAAATTTGGAGAGAAATTTTTTTAGGATAAGAGAACAGGATAGCTTCTATAGAGTGATTCATTGCTTATAATTACTTTACAAGTTGGATGTCATATATGCGAACTTGATCTTTCATTAATCTCCCAGTTGGTACTTGGCACTCATAATTAAAGCTATTGGCCATTTAATACCAGGGTTCATCTGTTTGTGATTGAACTTCTCATTCCATGGAACTAAATTGAAACTAACATTTCTCCAGCCTCCTTTTGCTTGAAAGTTTCTAATGTGTACTGTTTTCTTGTAGGATTTTTGTTTAAATCAGTAGATTCAGTACTATTGTTGATGCTTTTGAACACAGCAAGTTTTATTTTATTTTTTTCCTGATAAATTGCTTGACATAAAATGAAGGTACCTAAGGGAAATCCATATCACAGTGCTACTTCCGGAGAAATGGCAATTTATAGGGCGAATAGCCTGATCTTGAAAAAGGTACTTGTTCAATTTGTGTGATGTCAGCAGAAATTGTATGGTTGCTTTAACCTCTGATTCACTTATCTTAAATGATTTGAAAGACATTGCAAAAACTATTTCTTATCCTTGCTGTATGTTTCATTGATATACCTATCTGCAAGAAAATTGTAAAAAAATATCTTTTGTTATGTGTGGGCCAACTTCCAGTACCCTCTATACATCATCATGATTTATTCAACATCCTTTCCTATTATGGACATTCTTCCCAAGCATCATTGTCGTAAAATTTCTGGAACATGTATCACTCATCCAACCTAGTCAAGAAGATTTGAATCCCAGCCTTTTGGTCTTTCACCAGTTATTATTCTTTAGCTATTGGGCTTCGTGAACTTAAAAACTATGATGCTTTTTAGGTTATTAGTTTTGCCCCTAAGAAACTTCTACTCCCTCCGTTCCAAAATAAGTGTCCCTTATTCCTTTTAGAACGTCCCAAAATACTTGGGAAAGCAAGTGGACCCCATTGATTTGACACCACTAGTGATAAATTGGGAAAGCATTAGAGAAAATGACATAAAGTCAAACACTTTCTTAAAACCCGTGTATTCAATAAGGGACACTTATTTGGGACGGAGGGAGTAATACTTATCGGCAGCTTATATCCGACCTTGACCGGACACGACTCCTTCCCCAATTCCCGACTTAGTAAAAAACTTATGTAGGATATGCTAGGTCTTGTTGACTTCTTCGGTTTTCCTATGATGCACATGTTCAGCACGGAATCATTTGGTCATGATGCTCAAATCACTTGATTTTGATTGAAATTACTCTGTCCTCGAGGGGTAAAGCTGCTTACAATCGGGCCATCAATGAGTTAACCATTTTAGCTATTGTTTCCTTGCATGCCAAAGTAATGTATGAACATAAATGATTTCTTTGATCGGAAAGTCCTGTGAAAGCAAGACTAAATGAATTAAAGCTCCTCCTTGCCATGGGAAAGCTTGAAAGATGATTACGTTGGCAAAAGAAATTTCTTGGATTTATAACTCTACGGAGTCCAGGAAACAACATTGATATTCTGATTTTGGCATATTTCCGAAAGTTGATCTGCCAATTGTTTGCGATTGCTTGTTCATTGAGTCCTGCACGTGGAACTGGTAAACTGGATTGCTGGCTGCTTTCTGGTTCATTAGGTTTACAAACGCAAGGTGTAAACCTCAATACTGAGGGGAATATAGCTGTTAAGCATGCTCCATATCAGCTTTTCACAGTTCAGTGCCTGGCCAATCATTTTCTTCTACAATTTTGAGCAGTGAATCAAAACCAACCCTCCTACTTTCTTAAATTTCTTCTAAATCATTGGTTCTCTCTCTCTCTCTCTCTCTCTCTCACACACACACACACACAAAATTCGAGATGTTTGATCCTTTAATTATTATGCTTGTTACCAGGCTGGTGTAGTGGTAGATGATCCAGTTTCTCAGGTATACAATGGTCAAGAGGTTGAAGTCTGGTCCCGTATCACATGGAAGCCAAAATGGGCACTTACATTTGCAGACATCAAGAGCAAAGTGCGAGGAAACTGTTCCATTTCTCAGAAATCCACCATGGCCATTAAAGGTTGTAACATCCTTGTGGAGGATCTCTCCTTGGATGGAGCTCTTATTATCGATGCCATTGATGATGCAGAGGTATGCTGAGCCAATCGATATCTTTATTCAATCAAAAGCACGAGTTTCTCTGTCATTAAATATAATACTTCCTCTCCACCATTCATTAAAAAAGATTCATATAGCCTATCCCAAGTGATTGGAAGAAAGGCTGAGTTGAGTTGAGTTTTATCTTTTGGAAGTGGTTCTAGTAGCATAAATGCTTATATTTTCTTAATGATGTGTGCTCTCAACAGGTAAAAGTGGGAGGTTGCGTAAAAAACAAGGGCTGGACAATTGAAAGTGTTGACTACAAGGACGCTTCAGTGCCTGAGGAAGTGAGGATTAGGGGTTTCAAAATAAACAAGGTTGAGCAGTTAGAAAAGACTTACAGCGAGCCCGGCAAGTTCTCACTCAAGTCATGAGGTCGAACTTTTCAGGCCAAAAATAGTTTGTTCTCAACTTGTATTCGTTTTGATGCTCTACTCAATAGCAGCTTATTATATTTTTAATTCTTTTTTTTTTATTTTTTATTTTTAGAAATGCTTTTTGATTCTTTATTGCAACCCAAAATAAAGTTTTTCCAATCTCCTGACTGCAACTATTTTGTAGTGTACGAACCAACTTGGGTTGTGATGAACTTGTGAAAAGTTATACTCCTGAGGCTGAAAATATGTTTAAATGTAAAAAATACCCTAAACTATTAATATGTATAAATGTAAAATGGATGACAGATAAGTTGTTCAAAAATACCCTAAACTATAAGATATCATATCCCTTCTTGTGAAAAGTTATACTCCTGACAATATGGGATAGAGCTTAACCAGTAGTGAAATCAATATGTTATTTAATTTTGTGCATAAAATGATGTGGTGTTTTGCGTATCATTTTATTTGGTATCTTATGGATTTCATTTTAACTCTGTGAAGCTAACTGGGTGATCTGTTAAATGATTCCAAACACGTACGTAATCCTGAGGCTGAAAATGGGCCAACAGATTGGTGTATAATGTGATCTCTCCAACCAAATTCCCCATCATCAAATCCAAGGGTCAAATCTGAGAAACTTCTAGTATATATCCTTTTTTGAGTTTTGACTTGGGAAACCATCCAAGCTCAAGTTGGTCCTCTCTAGTCTCTACAAGTATGGCAGGGGCCGCATCTATTCTATATAATTTGGACTAGAATGCATATTCAAAGAACTCGAAAAGGTGAATTAAGTTGATTATAGGAAGATAAATTAAGTTGATTATAGGAAGATAGTATAAATGAATCATCTTATCGATTAAATAAAATAAAAAAAAAACTAATCATCTTATTGATTAAATTTAAAAAAAAGAAAAAGAAAAAGAAGGGAGAAGATAAGTGTAAATCAAATTGTCAAACCAGCCTCTTTGACAAGGCCTAAAGGTAAAATAAGACTTGGTATTTTTAAGGAAAGAAGGTAAATAAACCAAAGAATATACTCCCCGTCCCTAAATTATTGTCATTTTGACTCGGTACATGGATTTAAAAAAAAAACAGTTCGACTTGATTATTAATACTAGTATAGTGTTTAGTTTCTTTTAATGCACATGCCCATAATTGAAGTATGAAGAAAAAGTTTGGGTGAAATGGTAAAAGTTTTGTCCAAATTTTTTTTTTTAAATAAGACAATTATTTTGGACGAACAAAAAAAAAAAAAAAAGTATGACAATAATTTAGAATCGGGAGGGAGGGTATTATACTCGTATGTATGATCTGTCTATGGTAAACGGCCCTTCATTCTTCCAAGAAGCTTCTGGAAAATTTCTTCCTACTCTTCTCAACCACAAAAGAAATTTAATTCAACAGTCGTTATCATATTTCCGTTGGTCTGATGAAGATAATAGTAGTAGTTTCTTGAGTCTTTCTAGAAACTTTCCCCCCTATATAGTATATATATACTAGATCTGTGCATTCATCATTAATTTAATTTTCATAGAAGAAGATATTAAGTTGAGCTTATTTTTTTCTCAATATGTCTGCTATTAACAGCGAAGAAGACTTGTGGCGGATGTTCAAGAAGCTTGACATTAACGATGATGGTCAGGTGAGTGTGGATGAACTCAAATGGCTTCTTGACAGAATTGGAGTCCACACGAGCTTAAGTGAACTCGAAACAGTCGTTGGGAAACAGACCCCCCTCGACCCGATGGACTTTTGGATCTTTTACGACATCTTTATCATGAAGCGCAACGAAGAAAATAAATTGGAGGAGAAAGATCTTGTTAAATCGTTCCAAGTGTTTGATACGAATGGCGATGGATTCATTTCATGGGAGGAGCTTCAGAGAACGTTGTCGAGATTAGGGCTATGGGACGAGCATTGTGGGCGGGATTGTAGGAGCATGATTGACTTCTATGATATTAATGGAGATGGATTGCTTGATTTTCAAGAGTTCAAGACCATGATGTTGCTTACAAATACAAATTCTTAGTATGATCATCATGTTGCATCTGCAAAGGGATGCGCGGTTCTTCAATTCGATCGCGCCACAAAACAAAGTGTAAATTAACAAGTATACTATTTTATTGAATTAAAAGTTGTTCAAAAATACAATGTGAGTAGGTATCCGTTAATACCCTAAACTATAAGAAGAAGGTTAATGTTGTTCTTTTTTTTTTTTAAATGTAAAATGGATGATATAATTATAGAAATGGAATCTCACAAAATTTCTAACTAAAGCTGATAACTTTTGAGTGGTCAACGAAAATTGGATATATACATACCCACCCTAGTAGAAACTTCAATAATCTCTGAAGATTATAAATATAAGCAAAGGGTTTAATTGGTTCATTGTTGTAGAGGTTGTTGGAATTGTACTTCTCACTCCAAATTGACTTGACACCTTAGGGAAAGTATTTTTCTTAAAAGAGTAATTAATGATATAAACATCATGATTGATCACGCCAAAAAGATCTTGGTGACCACGTCGGATCCACGTGTACAGCTAGCTTCTGGTCAGGATGCCCCGGCTCTCAATAGGCGTCTCCTGTCGAGACCAAACCGTCGTGAGTGAGTGGCGTTCCTGTGGTAGGACAATGAAAACACCGTCAAGGATGTCGAGGGTTTGCCTGACTAGCACCCTCCGGCGTGAGAGTCAGTGTCTCAATAAGTGTATGAGCAGTTTTGTGTTAAATGCTTAACTGTTCAGTCAAAGGCAGTAAATATGGGAGTGTTTAGTGCTAGCAATAAATGTGCTTCTCCAGTATTTTAGTTTGTTCTTGGGAGTAAATGCAGCTTGGTTTTAATGAAGGAATATCCTTCCTTTTATAGCCAAGGATGGCGTGTTGAGAAGGTACTAAGTGAGTCACCTGGTTTTAAGGGAGTTGGTGATTATTGGAGAACCCATTCCTCTGTCAGTCTGCAGGGATAGAATGGAAGCTTCCGTCTTGGAAATGAGGAGAAGCCATAAATGCTACTGTTGCTTGGTTGTGAAGAAATCTCTTTTCTTAGCTGGAATGTCTTGCCTCTTCCAGGGAATACGCTGAAACGCCGTAAACATTAAATAATGCTTGATGTTGACTTCATTCCGAGGATAGTCTGAAAGTCGAGGTTCTTGTACTGGTTTGGCGAGGACACTTGTGGAGATCTGCCGAGGTCGTCGAGGATACTGGTGGAGATCTGCTGAGGTTAAGCTCAGGATGGTAATCTCGGCGGTGAGCTTTAGTCAGGGACTTCGTCATGAGCCCTCGACATAGTCTTCGGTTGATATGCTAGGCTACCTCGATGTCGAGCTGTCTTGGTCGTCGCGTAAGTTGGGGCCTACTCAGGCTGTCGTGAAAGACACGTTGAATAGGTATTTGGGAGGATCCCATCAAAGATAAGTACAAAATTTTATCATCAATTAGCACTCTTGATTAGTAAATGTTCTCTTCCTTTTGTTGGACTTGACCCAATCTTGTAATTAGACAAATAGAGATTGGGACTATTTGTGCTACATCAAAGTTGTGTGGCTATATATGTTGGGTTTTTTTCCATGAAGGAGTTAAGAGTGTTGGTTAATAAGTGTAGAAAAAACTTCACCATTTGAATTAGCTTTTAGTGTTGAAAAGACCCAATAACACTAACGCTGCTATCACAGAACTCAAATTAGAACCTACGTCCTGAAAACCAACCCAAGGCACGTGTGTGAGGGAAAAATTCAGGTCAGGTCGGTTCACTTTGATGGATTTTCAATCGCTTTAGTACCCTATTTTGTTTTAAACAGGAAAAAGACATTTTTGTGTATTGCGATTCCAAATTAATGCTACTTTCGTACATCGCGATTTTAAATTGATATATTGTGATGCACAAAAGTATATTTTTCTGGTTTAAAAAAATATAGAGTAATAAAGCAGTTGAAAATCTAGCAAAGTATAAGAACCCGTAAATTTTATCAAGAAAATAAAAATTATACTAACAAAATTTACCAACCACAAAACGGGTTGTATAATAGTACTTAATATATACAAACAGTGCCAAAGTTTGCAACCATTTAACATCTTTTGTACGAAATCCTAATAAGGGGATGGGAATAGATTTATTTAAATGTCTAATACATACATTACATACAGTGGTCGGCGATCAACCTCACCCAAATAGGATAGGTGAAACGTGAAGGAAACGTCTTTAAGTTTCTAGGAATTGACTGACACAAGAGATCCGCCGTATATGCGCGCTTTTGTCATCGTTGACTTTAGCAAATTGGATTTGGGGACCGTCCTCTCCTCTCCTCTAGATCAGCGTGAACGTGAAGTGCACTCTCCTCTCCGCCGAATAATTTTCTCTGTATATTAATAGGATTGATATTTGCACCTATAAAATATTAAGTACATCCTATTTTGGTGTTCGACACCCTTACCGAACACAAATATAGGCGTACTAAATGGTGTTCGGCAAAAGTGCTGAACACAAAATGGGTATACTTAATATTTTTGAATATAAATAGCAATCCTCATATATTAAACACCACAACACCATGACCAAGGGAAGAATCTATAGATAGATAACTGGTACATTACATATACGGGACTACTATTTTGAAAGACATTTACACTAGTAGACAATTATACGGACGTTCGACTTGAATTAAGGTTAAAAAAAACTGTGGGGAAGGAATATTTGGTTTTGGGAATAATTATGATCTTTCAATCATTGAATTTGCTTCAATTATCACGCCAACAAAAGTTGATTAATTAATGGAAGGAGACCAGAGAAGAAGAAATGGTAAGCTAGACGTCGTTTCCACTTTCCATGCAACTGAGAGGGAGTGTTTTTTTTTTAATGGGGCGTGAGAATGAATCGAACTTAAAGTTCTCATGCTTTATGAATTGAACTTAAAGATCACATGCCCAAATCACGTTTATTAAGTTAAGAGTATGCTTATATATGAGTTCTCAATAGCTCGCACCTCGACAAAAAACCACATCAGCCATGTCTTCGCACCTAGGTGAGGTAGGTCAGGTTTCCCTAGGTCGGCTACCTAGTTGTGTTTTGGTAGCTCGCACCTCGATGAGGAATTGAACGACCTCGGTCAAGTCGTCTCGTACTTGGGTGAGGTCGGATGAGGTAGGTCTGTTAGAACAAAGGATGTAATGAAGGCTTGTTTTGAACGTGATTTCACTGTCCTTAAAGAAATTATTGCCCTCACTATATTGCTGTTGGGATTAAAGGCAAGTTTCCTCCAGGATATTCAAAACGAAATAGAATTATAGACAACATGTAACGCCCCAAACCTGAGCCCAATTAAACAGGCCCAAGCCCAAAACGTCACTGCTCGAAATCCAACTAAACCAAACCAAATTTAGCAATACATCAAAATATATTCTTAAGGAAAGTCTACAGCGGAACGATAACCCAAATATTACAATCACAAAAATTCAAACCCAAAACGATTTGTCTCGCAGGACTAACTTAAATTATTCGAACATTAAAATTTAAATTAGTCTAATTACAAAGAACTCAATAGAATATCTTCCAACTTATCCTTGCATGCGTGTCTCAACGTAAAAACCTTAACGTCTCACTTATGACCTGAGGAGAAGAGTAAAGTGAAGGGTGAGCGAACAATGCCCGAAGTTCCGCCGCCTTCCGGTTTCTAAGGAAGGGTGGACGCACAAAGAGAATATTCGAAAATGAAACAATGTTATAAAAGGTGGTTTACGCTCATGCGATACTTTATAACGAAACGAAATAGTGCGAACGGATTAGTGTTTCACAAATGAGAGTTCAAGGAAAAGAAACATGCAAAGTACGAAGTCGAGTAACCCAATCGTCACCAACCGTCCCATACCGGCTAGTCACGACGGATTACTCACGATGTCATGATCACATAGGTGGTCCATTGACCATTCACATAAATGCCCCGAAGGGTGCCAACATTTTACCCCAAGGGTAATTAATAGAAGGTAAGTCATGACTACCGCACTGAGGCAGTGGTGCAAAAATATAAGGTCCACTCTATACCCGGTGGCGGGTTGTTCGTAATCACGAACTAATTAAGGTTCACTCTATACCCTGACGGGTTGTTCGTAATCACGAACTAATTAAGGTTCACTCTATACCCTGACGGGTTTTTCAACTAGTGATCATAACGGAGTTCGAAATAAAACAACATTATCAAACGATACATACGAAATTTACTTTCAAGTATAAGCATTTCATCAAATACCAAAGATATGACATGAGGTTTGAAGAATATAATACAACGAAATGCGAAACGACGGAGTCAAAGCAAATTCGACACGAGGTCGGGCATGGTAATCAAAACGATAATTTCAAAAAATAAACGAGTAACCTAACGCCGAAAAATTATATTCGCAAAATAACTTAAAAGAAGCGAAATCCCTTACCGCTAATTTTGCGGAGATAATTACTCGTCGCGAATAACGTCCGTCACGCGCTGTTCAAATCTAATTTCAACACGTACAATACCAATCACTAACCAAGTCTGCTTAAATAAAAAATATTCTAATTACTAAGAACAAATACATTTTGTATTTCAAAATTATCATTTTATTTCCATAGTTTACTTCACTTATAAACGTATAATTCACACCCACACATGGCACACACACAAATTGCCTATTTACATATTCTATGTATATATAAATATATGTATATATATATATATATATATATAATATATTAACACACATTCATACTCACTGTCCATATATCACATACATTACACGCACACACACACTGTACTTATATATACATGTAATATATTAAACACATTCATACTCACTGTCCATATATATCACATATATTACACGCACACACACACTGTACTTATATATACATATAATATATATATATATATATATAATATATATATTAAACACACACATTCTCACGAATCACCCAACACACACCCCACTCTCATTTCTTCTTCCAGCTTCTTTCCCTCTTCTTTCCCTTCTTCTTTCCTTTCTCTTTTTTTTTTTCTTTTTCTACATACACTACCCACATACATACACAACAACCCACGCACGCACAGTACACACTACACACACACACACAACCACACTTACCAAGGCTTGACCAAAACACTCACCCATATCTCTCTCTCCTCTGTTTCTGTTTCTGGAATTTTTTACAGCTTCTCTCCCTTCTCTCTTCTCTTCCCTCACTCTTTCTTTTCTTCCAGCAACACACCGCACAAACAAATCAAATACAACGCACATGATCTATATACTCCCTCCGTCAGCGCTTCCCTTTCCCCACCGTCACTCTCTCTCTCCATCAACCACACACCACACCCACTAACACAACAGCCCTTCCTTTCTTTTCCCTTCTTTCACTCTCCAGCGCACACACACACAAAGCCAACCCAAAGAAATAACCCATTAATACAAATATCTAATCTTTCATCCTATAACATCATAAATTGTGTCCTTAATCATAACAAAACAAACTGGAACATCTAATTCAGAGAAGGAACGTAATCGGATTACCTCGATTGGGTTGCTTTGCGGAATGCTACGCTTGAACCAGCCCTCACCGCCGTCTTCCTTCCTTCCTTGCTCTGTATCCTCTTTTCTCCCTCTATTTCTCCTTCTACCTCTCTAACTTAGGCAGAGAGTATTTCTCAATTGAGGTCTCTACCGTCTCTACCGAATGCGGTACCAAAGGATAACCAAGAAATCTCTTTTCGAAATTCAAACAAACGAATCCCTTATCTCTCCGATGCCGTAGCCTCTCCTAAGCGCACAACCGTTCACCCAACGTATTCCATCACGTCTCTCCCTCATTCCCCATTATCTGTTATTATTATTATTATTATTATTATTATTATTATTATTATTATTATTATTATTATTATTATTTACCCCGAACTAAATTAATGGGCTAATTTACGGGCCAAACCCAACGTAACAATGTCAAAATGTATCGGATCAAATTATAATTTATATTTTATTACAAAGATAATCACCAATTAAGATATAATCGGCCCAAAATAATTTGCAACATTGATTTATGCAAGTTTTAATATTATTAACGAAAATTTGGGGTATTACACTCTCACCCCTTAAAAAGTTTAGTCCTCTAAACTTCGTACTTGATTACCCAAAACCCGGATACTTCGTTCTTATCTCTTCCTCGAGCTCCCAAGTAGCTTCAAAGCACCTACAAGGAGTCATAATTTCTAAAACCTATTTAAATATCAAAATATCTACGATGTAGTCAATATCCAAAAATATTATCTTTAAGTACTTGTACCCCCGAGTTCAAAACCAAACGTCACAGCCTTAAGTTAGTCAATTGATATTTTCCAATCTAATTTGATTTACCTTGAGTTGAGCCGCTTCTAATGCTAAACACTTTCCTAAGGGTTACTAGCTAACATACGAGTTTCGGGACATATCATAACCTAAGTCGTACTTGTGCTCAACTTGGCCCGAAGGCCTTCTACAAGCCGTTCTAAATATTTGAGATAAACCTAGCATAATAGTCGACATTGTCGAGACTTTTGTCCAACGATTTTATCCAATTTCCTCTCTCAAGGCTTGCAATATTGCCCTTAGAAGTTATTCATATTCTTCCGAAACCTAGGTTCATCAAGATATCTGAATAGACACAACCGTCCACCGATCAGAAACTTTTGAGACTCCAATCAATAAATCCTTAAACGGTTGGGGCATTCGTTAGTCCAAACATCATTACCAAAACTCATAGTGCCCATACTTTATCATTAAAGCAAATGACTTATCCATCCCAAAGTTACATTGAAATTCTTAATGTATAGAGTAATCAAATCAATAGGCATCCCTCCATATCAACACCTATGTTCTGAGGTGACAATTTATAAGTCGTGCAATTTATATCATCTGTTCTGAGTATAAAGTACTAGGATCAATACAAACTTAAACGTCGCGAAGACAAAGTTATACGATACCTGCCACTATGCCATGGTTGTCTGAGCACACAAGGTAGCGAGAAGTCACAACACTGGATAAGGAAAACGAATTGCTATCTCACGATTGCTAAATAGGAATAACGCATATCCACTACGCATATTATAATAAGGTATGACAAAAATTTCTAGCTGTTCTCAGACACAAACATGAATGTGTCATGCCTATATAGAGTTAAAACATTATTCAAAAGTGAAACATACGAAAATGACTTCCTTCGAATAATATAACTAAAACTAGTTGGTTTCTGAATTCAAAACAACAACCCCAAAATCGCGTCATGATGTTTCAAGAAATAAGAGAAAACTAACTCTGAAATAAGGGAAAGCTAACTCTAATGTTGAGGCTACTCTTCAGCTATAACTACCCGAACTAAATTATTCATTCTTTTGGTACTCCCCAGGTTGAGCATCCTTCGCGATCGTGGTATCAATCCTCCGCAAATTTTTAGAATTTGACTTGTCCTTTTCTTGACCACGCATAAACTTGCCTCTAAGTGGCTCTTGGCAGTCCTTAATCTTATGCCCAATTTTTCCGCAGTTGAAACATGCTCCACTAATCCGTAAGTCTTTTGCATGGTGACTCTTGCCACACCGAAACACTTCATCTTCTTCGTTACCCTTGACCACGGACAGAATATTCTTTTTCTTAGCCTTCATAACTTCTTTAAGTACTTTCTTCATATAATAGTTACGTTCTTCACGAGCCTTTCTAACTTCCTCTACAACTTGCATCCGAGTTGCACCTAGCTCAGCTTTCATTGCATTCAATTGTTCTTCTAAGCGTTCAACCATATCTTGTTGTCCGATTGGTCCACTTCCACTTACATGGTTAGGTCCACCACAATACCCATGTGTGATTCTTGTCTCCATATCACCGGTCCTCGAATGAAAAGGCTCCTCTTGTCCATCAAGCCGCAAATTAAGCCTCCTCGCCATTCCAAATCTCGACTTGAGCCGCTTAGTTGACTTCTCCAATTCTTGATCCACTCGTCTATCAACGTCTCTTCACCCATCATTCTACGATACGACATCCTAAAAATCATCATAAAATTCAACTTTCAATAAATTTTTCGAATGAGCACATTAACCTTAGAATTTGAACCGGACCCCAATATTCAACTCAATCAACTAATTTTCTTAAATTCCAAGAACGTGACGCAGTTCAAGATATATTTATATTCGTATAACTCAACTCATATAATTTATCAAATGAGACTACCAAAACGAACCCCTAATATACTTACCGAAGAAGATACCCTATCTTAAGAGGTCAAACCAAGGCATATCTAACTTTTTTTTCTTGACACTTATATAAATTCAACTACGATAAATTAAATCAACAATATTCAAAAAGACGCGTATAAAAAAGAAAATATATATATATATATATATATTTTCAAATTTTATAATTAAAATCCATTCCTTTTTTTTTCAGATTCAAACAAAAACTCATTCTTTCTTCGGCAATTAAAAGGATTATGGCCTACTCATGTTCCTAAGAGTCTTCATTACTAGGGTCATCCTTACGATGCATTAACCGTATCACTTCCCTAAATATCCAACGTGATGCTAATATCAATAAAGTAATATGGTAACAATACCCTTGCACAATCATAATCTTAATTCTATAATCGTTTCTTAATTCTAACGGCTTCTAAGTTTCTAAACCTTCGGACCTAAAGCCTAAGCTCGATACCAACTTTGTAACGCCCCAAACCCGAGCCCAATTAAACAGCCCAAGCCCAAAACGTCCCGCTCGAAATCCAACTAAACCAAACCAAATTTAGCAATACATCAAAATATATTCTTAAGGAAAGTCTACAATGAACGATAACCCAAATATTACAATCACAAAAATTCAAACCCAAAACGATTTGTCTCGCAGACTAACTTAAATTATTCGAACATTAAAATTTAAATTAGTCTAATTACAAAGAACTCAATAGAATATCTTCCAACTTATCCTTGCATGCGTGTCTCAACGTAAAAACCTTAACGTCTCACTTATGACCGAGGAGAAGAGTAAAGTGAAGGGTGAGCGAACAATGCCCAAGAAGTTCGGCCGCCGCCCTTCCGGTTTCTAAGGAAGGGTGGACGCACAAAGAGAATATTCGAAAATGAAACAATGTTATAAAAGGTGGTTTACGCTCATGCGATACTTTATAACGAAACGAAATAGTGCGAACGGATTAGTGTTTCACAAATGAGAGTTCAAGGAAAAGAAACATGCAAAGTACGAAGTCGAGTAACCCAATCGTCACCAACCGTCCCATACCGGCTAGTCACGACGGATTACTCACGGATGTCATGATCACATAGGTGGTCCATTGACCATTCACATAAATGCCCCGAAGGGTGCCAACATTTTACCCCAAGGGTAATTAATAGAAGGTAAGTCATGACTACCGCACTGGAGGCCAGTGGTGCAAAAATATAAGGTCCACTCTATACCCAAGTGGCGGGTTGTTCGTAATCACGAACTAATTAAGGTTCACTCTATACCCAGTGACGGGTTGTTCGTAATCACGAACTAATTAAGGTTCACTCTATACCCAATGACGGTTTTTCAACTAGTGATCATAACGGAGTTCGAAATAAAACAACATTATCAAACGATACATACGAAATTTACTTTCAAGTATAAGCATTTCATCAAATACCAAAGATATGACATGAGGTTTGAAGAATATAATACAACGAAATGCGAAACGACGGAGTCAAAGCAAATTCGACACGAGGTCGGGCATGGTAATCAAAACGATAATTTCAAAAAATAAACGAGTAACCTAACGCCGAAAAATTATATTCGCAAAATAACTTAAAAGAAGCGAAATCCCTTACCGGCTAATTTTGCGGAGATAATTACTCGTACGCGAATAACGTCCGTCACGCGCGCTCGTTCAAATCTAATTTCAACACGTATAATACCAATCACTAACCAAGTCTCGCTTAAATAAAAATATTCTAATTACTAAGAACAAATACATTTTGTATTTCAAAATTATCATTTTATTTCCATAGTTTACTTCACTTATAAACGTATAATTCACACCCACACATGGCACACACACAAATTGCCTATTTACATATTCTATGTATATATAAATATATGTATATATATATATATATATATATATATAATATATTAACACACATTCATACTCACTGTCCATATATCACATACATTACACGCACACACACACTGTACTTATATATACATGTAATATATTAAACACATTCATACTCACTGTCCATATATATCACATATATTACACGCACACACACACTGTACTTATATATACATATAATATATATATATATATATATAATATATATATTAAACACACACATTCTCACGAATCACCCAACACACACCCCACTCTCATTTCCTTCCAGCTTCTTTCCTCTTCTTTCCCTTTTTTTTTTTTCTTTTCTACATACACTACCCACATACATACACAACAACCCACGCACGCACAGTACACACTACACACACACACACAACCACACTTACCAAGGCTTGACCAAAACACTCACCCATATCTCTCTCCTCTGTTTCTGTTTCTGGAATTTTTTTACAGCCTCTCCTCTTCTCTCCTCTCTCACTCACTCTTTCTTCAGCACACACCACACCGCAAACAAATCGCACATATTATATTCTACTCAGCCTTCCCTTACCCCACCACCTTCTCTCTCTCCATCAACCACACACCACACCACTAACACAACAGCCCTTCCTTTCTTTTCCCTTCTTTCACTCTCCAGCGCACACACACACAAAGCCAACCCAAAGAAATAACCCATTAATACAAATATCTAATCTTTCATCCTATAACATCATAAATTGTGTCTTAATCATAACAAAACAAACTGGAACATCTATTCAGAGAAGGAACGTAATCGGATTACCTCGATTGGGTTGCTTTGCGGAATTACGCTTGCCCTCACCGCCGTCTTCCTTCCTTCCTTGCTCTGTATCCTCTTTCTCCTTTTTCTTCAACTATAACCAACTCTAATTAAGGTCTCTAGTCTCTACCGAATGCGGTAAAAGGATAACCAAGAAATCTCTTTTCGAAATTCAAACAAACGAATCCCTTATCTCTCCGATGCCGTAGCCTCTCCTAAGCGCACAACCGTTCACCCAACGTATTCCATCACGTCTCTCCCTCATTCCCCATTATCTGTTATTATTATTATTATTATTATTATTATTATTATTATTATTATTATTATTATTATTATTATTATTATTTTATTATCGAACTAATTAATGGGCTAATTTACCCAAACCCAACGTAACAATGTCAAAATGTATCGGATCAAATTATAATTTATATTTTATTACAAAGATAATCATTAAAGATATCAATGATTAAAAAATAATTGCAAATTGATTTATGCAAGTTTTAATATTATTAACGAAAATTTGGGGTATTACACAACAATTCTATAATTCTTCCAAAAACAATAAGAGAACGATATTTGATTACAGAATACTGTAAGACAAAGAAGATTTGAAGATATTAAATCTAAAAACTAGTTTTGTAGGAGATAATCTATATATATATATATATATATATATATATACTTGTAAAACACCTCTGCGAAGAGTTGTGTTTTAATTTGAGTAGGCACCTTTCAAAAGAAGCGTCTTTTTGAGAAAGCACCATTAATTATAATTAATTCGAAATGGTAAAACTACTGCTTCGTTCGTAGGTGCGAAATAAATTGCAACCAGGGTGCGAACTGGTGCTGTGACATCTTCTGTGTATGTATATATATATATATATATATATATATATATATATATATTACAATACAAGGGGCTTCGTACGTGAGCAATTGATAGGAGACAACTACTTGTTCAGATTTACAGAATTACTAAATATCTACGACTGAGATACATGGGGCTTCGTACGTGTGCAATTGATAGGAGACAACTATTGGTTCACATTTACTGAGTTACTAAATATCTACGGCTAAGATTTATTCAGATTTTCGCAAGTGTGAACAGTAGTTACCGACTCCTCTTTCTTCTTTTGCAGTCCCGAGTTTGTCCTCTCTCTCTCTCTCTCTCCTTCTCTATAAGTCCTCCAACCAGCAATCAGAGATTCAATTCCTCGATTCTCTCTCTCTGCAACCCTTTTAGCTCCCAACTTTAAGCCGATAGTGTTCTTTTGCTATTCATCCTTCTCCTCTTTTGCTATTCCCCTAACTCTAAACCGATAGCGTCCTTTAGCCAAGGTTTTTTTTTTTTATTTTATTTTTTTTATTAGTTGTGATGATTTTTTTAGTGCCCATAACCCGTTTGATATAACGGCTAATAGAGGAGAGTCAATGTCCTGTTGTGATGCCTAAAAGAGGAGGGTCAATGTCTTGTTATTCGATTTCTTGAAAGATGTTATGCTGCCTGCAGATAGGTATTTTAGGGAGATGCTAAATCGTGATATATTGCCAAGTCCTGTCATTTACACATCCATGATTGATGGCCATTGCAACAGGGTAACTTAGAGGAAGCCTCTTCGATATTTAGAAGTATGCTTGGGCGAAGCATTCTCCTTGATGTGCACCTTTATAGCACACTCATACATGGTCTCTTAAAGAATGGAAGTATGGATAAAGCAATGGGAGTTTTTTCTGAACTCCAGGAGAATGGCTTAATTCCTGATGTTTTTACTTATTGCTCTCTGATTTCTGGCTTCTGTAAACAAGGTGATATGAAAAAGGCTTTCCTTCTTCTTGATGAAATGAATCAGAAAGGTATTTAGCACAATTATATATTTGTTTCGAATTCGTTGTATCCCTGAGTCAGTTATCTTCAATACTGCATAGTTTAGGTAATATTTCATTGATTTTCGTAGTTATCTGTTGAGAATTAATATAGTTAGAATAAATGTATTCTCAGTTTATTTTAAATCGTACACTTGCAACTAACTGGAACAGGATTTATAGAAAATTAATGGAATATACAAAATTTGCAAAAATAAGTATATATCTCTAAGGGAATGAACTGGAAATTACAAGATTAACACATTAGAAAGATAATATTATAAAGGTGTGGGCCTTTTATATCTCAAAGGCATACTGAAACCAAGCCTACAGCAGACTACCCCAAGACAACACTTAGGAGATATAAAATTATAAATCTATAGACACCAAACGAAAAGCATAACAATAATTCCATAATTTTTATGAGAATAGTTTCAATACCCATATTAGCTTATTTAATCTGTATCAAGTGCATCTGCTCACAACGTCAGAGGTCCTTATAAGGAAAAACAACCATTGAGAATAAATTCTCTCTATTCTTTTGTTTGTTTTTAAAATTGTATGGCTATTTTGAAAATTAGATCCTACAAGTTAAATTATAATTTAAACCTATCCTTGCCATAATAATCAATCTAGATCATCCTCAATTACATAAAGAACACCATCAGTTCATATGTATTTTTTCTTCTATACTAGAATTGCGTTCAAGGCTAGCTAATGTTTTATGAACTCAAACTATTCTAGGGAAGTGGTCAATTCAGTCTGACCCAACAATTG
The DNA here is from genome assembly GCA_016624345.1 of Platycodon grandiflorus. Lineage (NCBI taxonomy): Eukaryota > Viridiplantae > Streptophyta > Magnoliopsida > Asterales > Campanulaceae > Platycodon > Platycodon grandiflorus. Next base: position 19,461,036 of record CM028364.1, on the reverse strand, counting down.
CTTAACCCAGTTATACGCTTTGTGTGTATGGTCGCCCTAAGTCTTTTTCGTTTCATCAGTACACAAGAGCTAGATAGGAAGACAGAAACATTTTTTTTAAGTTGTACATTGAGCATTCATTTGATTTTGTATATGTACGTTACAAACTTTTAAACTCTAAAGATCTTGCCAATTTCCGAAAAAGGAATAACAGGAATCCTGCTGATTATAGGCCCGACATTTCTCACCAAGTTAGCAAAATCACTGGATTACAGTCCAATTTCAAGCTTTAGTTCAATTCTTTAAATTCTTGGGCAGATAACCTTGAATGAAGAGCTCAACTTTCACGTGTTTGCTGATTTCCATCAATCCCTAATGACATTTACAAGTCAGTACCTCCAACCCCATCACAATCTCGCTAGTCTCTTTTTTTTTTCTTCTTTTTTCTCACTCATCAATTTAATAATTATATTTTTGGAATTTTCTGTTTGTTTTGTTTTGGGGTTTGGATTTTTCTTTGTCCCAATTCATGAAAGTATAATACTCTGCAATTAAAGCCAAACAGAAAGGGCCAAGTCTCAATTTGACAACAACCGTAAATCATCCATTTAATCAAGAATGACATGGGCCAGCCAGGTTTGTCTCATCTCTTTCCCCCAATTGTAAGTCTTCCCAAATTTAACTTTTTATTAAAATTAGGATTTGGATTTGAAGTGTTTTTGTGTTTGATTTATGTATGCTTTTGTTTTCTTATTGAACTTAGGATTTGGATTTGAAGTGTTTTTATGTTTGATTTATAAATGATTTTGTTTTTGATTGTGTTGATTAAAGTAAGCAATTCTAAAAGTATGTTCAAGCAAATCCAAAAGTATATTGATTCTAAAATAGTCAGCTTTTACATATTGTGGAAATAAACTTCTTCAATAAAGGGGAGGGGCGAGGGGGGGTGGTAATTGACAATGCTAAACATCAAACCTTTAGTTGTTTATTGTGTTGATTAAAGCAAACAATTCTAAAGTTCCATCCAAATTAAAATTTTGATTGATATTATGATTTAGATTTGAAGTGCTTTTGTGTTTTATTTATGCATGATTTTGTTATTGATTGTGTTGATTAAGGCAAGCAATTCAAAAAGTATTGATATTGAAATAGTCTGCTCATACGCTGGATAATAAACTTCTTCAATAAAGGGGAGGGAGGGAGGGGAGGGGGTTGGTAATTGATAGTGCTAAATAACAAAACCCTGAACAAAAGATCATCAAATCGCTTGCAAACGAAAAGAAAAAGAATACAACAGTCGGGAAGAACATTTTTCTGCAGGGCACACGAGATAGATGAATATCATGAGACATTCATATGCATACTACATCATAAAATACATATTGAATAAATGTGTGTGAAGCACTGAAAATAACTTACATTTTTCACCACCTCATCTTTTTAGATTTTGTTAGTCTTTTGGGTTAGTGTGTCCAAAAGTCGAATTGGACTTGCTTTTTCAAATTTGAGAGATATGATGCTGAGATTATGAGGTTGGTTTTGCTAATTTTTAAGTTGTTTTCGTCTGATAATTAGTCGTACATTTGTTATTTTTGCTTGATTTTCAATGTATGTGTAGATCTAAGTTGAAATGTCGTCTTTCATTTTATTAGGCAATATCAAGCTGATTTACTGTCCTAAATTCTTGCAGATCATTGCATCGCCACTCATTGCATTGCAAATGTTTGGCAAGTCAGAGAATTGGAGGATTAGAGAAAGAAAGATAGATTAAATTAAATGAGCAGAATGATGATTGGATAGAAGAAATTTAGGAAACATACATGATGTAACAAGTTGATTGCAAACCTAAATCATTAGAGATCATTCATATTGTTTGTTATGTGAGAAATTTTGAGGGTTAGGGGAAAAGAAAGGAAATCATTGAAGTAGATGAAGATTAACTTGCAAAGATTGATTTGTGTTGGCTTAGATAGAGGATATTTAGGAAAAATAAATATAAATCTCTGTTCCAAGTATATTAGTATATGAAATTTGTGAAATTTTATATTTATTTTGTAAATGTGGGCTCTTTATAATTGAAAAGACAGAGTACATAGAAATTTGTGATATATTATTTGTTCTGATTTTGGTAGATATAATCTCACTGTTTATAGTATTTTAACTGTCATTTTGATCTCTGAACTTTATGGAAGAAAATCGCAAGCATAGATTAACCTCGATCATATATTTATCCGGTCCCATACTGACACCGTACTATAGGCACGGGCATAAATACCTTGGTTTTTCCCTCTAAATTTTCCATCAACCAATTTTGAATTGATTTGGTGTGTATCTCCTTTTAAAACTTCAAATCTTTCTCATCTTTTTCTATGGATTCCTTTCACTAACTATCACCAAAAATCCCCCACTTAGTTAATGATACTGTAATCAAATTTTAAGGTTTTATGCATTTAATAGGTGTCTTTCAACTTAAACCAATTATTAGTATAGCATTTCAAGACCTTGTCGAAATTGTGGCTGTTTATTAACTTAAACCAAAATTTCTATATGACAAGAACGGAGATCACATACACACAAAACCAACTGATTTCTCTAACATGTTCACCGTGAGCTTTAGCACCATTATATGGCTATGTGCGACCTCTTTGATTCATGAATACTTACAAAAGTTTTAATTTCCAAACTTTTGCTAGAAGCGGCACCACTCCTTTGTATTCACATAGGTGAAGAACCTTGAAGCATAATTAAGCCCCTCCTTGTTCATAACTGAACAAAATCTTCATTACGAATATTTTTATATTCAGCCTCCTTTTCATAAGTACTATATTATTCATAGTACTTGCTTATTATCATTTGTAACTTGTTACTACCACTTAAACCTTTGAAATTGACAAGCAATCAGAAAGGTATGGTTTCCATTACTAATGACAAATTAGAATGGTTTTAGACCCATTGCACTCGTAGTGTTTTTAATCATGTCTCTCGAGAGCCCTTTTATTAATGGGTCAGCCAAATTTTTATTTAACCTAACATAAACAACTATGATGATACCATCATAAATTAGTTGTCTAATGTATTCATGTCTCAAAGAAATATGTCTAGATTTACCATTGTAAATTTTGCTAAATGCTCTAGACACAGTTGCTTGACTATCGCAATGTAAGGAAACGGCTGGCATCAGTTGTGGCCATAACTTTATATCTAGCAATAAATATCTCAGCCATTCCGCCTCTTTACTTATAGCTGCTAATGCGTTAAATTCTGATTCTATTGTGGAATGAGTAATGCACGTCTGTTTCTTAGAAGCCTATAGCCCCTTCACCTAAAGTAAAAATCCAACCAGATGTTGATTTATTATCACTAACACTAGTTATCCAACTAGCGTCGGTATAACCCTCGAGCACAGAAGGAAATTTGTTTAAAATAATGCCAAGGACTTGGTCCTTTTCGAGTAGCCGAGAGCTCTAGCAATAGCTCTCCAATTAATGTTCAGTGCTAGGATTATGTGTATAACTTGAAAGTTTACAAACCACAAAGGCAATATCGGGTCTTGTACAATCTATTGCATACATTAGATTACCTATAGCACTAGCATAGTTTAATTGACTAACAGATCTACCTGAATTTTCTGTTAATTTAATTGAAGCATCTAGTAGGGTATTCGCTTCCTTAAATCCTAAGTGTTGAAACTTGGACAAAATTTTATCTATGTAATGTGATTGACATAGAGATAAACCCCCACTAAGTTTCTTCAATTTGATCCCCAAGATAGTGTCAACCTCTCCCAAGTCTTTCATTTTGAATTGAGAAGCCAAATATGACTTGGTATCATTTACTCCTTCCATGTTAGTGCCAATTATTAGCATGTCATCAACATAGAGACACACTATGACACCGTAACTTTTAGTAAACTTAGAGTAAATACATCTATCTTCCCCCATTATGACTAAATCCATGTGACAAAATCACACTATCAAACTTTTCATGCCACTGTTTTGGGGCTTGCTTTAATCTGTACAAGGATTTTACTAATTTACAAACTTTTTTTTTCATTACTAGGAAGCACAAGCCATTCAAGTTGCTCCATATACACTTCTTCATCAAGATCACCATTTAAAATGGTTGTTTTGACATCCATTTGATGGATGTATAAATCATAAATCGATGCCAATGCAAAAAGTAATCTTATAGAGGATATTCTAGCAACAGGTGCATATATCAAAATAATCAATCCCTTCTTTTTGTCTAAAGCCTTTTTGCTACAAGTCTTGCTTTAAAGGTTTGTAGAGTTCCGTCGGGGTTGCATTTTCTTTTAAATACCCACTTACATCCAATTGGTTTAGAGCCAGGAGGTAAGTCAGTCAATACCCATGTTCCATTTTCTAGAAGAGAATCCATTTCATCATTTATTGCTTCTTTCCAGAAACTTGAATCTCTTGAAGCCATTGCTTCACTGAATGTTATTGGATCTTTTTCTATATGTAGTACAAATGGTATTCTATTTAATACTTCATCTCTACTTCCTTCAACAAGAAAGACTAATACTTGTGAAGAAATAAAATCAGAACCCAATTAGGTTTTTTCTTTTCTTGGTCTTTTACTTTTCCTAGGTTCAGTAGGAGATTCTATTGATTTCTTTTTAGTAGAGGAATTAGTATCATGTGATATATTTTCGGGGATTGCTTCATTTGGTTGTGGACTATTATTTGAATCTTTTAGAAAACTTGTTTCTAAAAATTCAACATCTCTTGATTCTACAATGGTATTTGAGTCTAAATCTAACAGTGTATATGCTTTTGGATTTTCAGCATATCCCACGAAAATACTTTTAAGTGCTCTAGGTCCTAATTTTATTCTTTTAGGATCTAGAACTCTATAATAGGCTAAACAACCCCAAACCCTCAAATAACTTAAGTTTGGTTTCCTTCTTTTCCATATTTCATATGGAGAAGTTTTAGTTTTCTTTGAAGGTATACGATTATGCACATGACAATCTATTAATAACGCCTTTCCCGATAGATTAGTTGGCAATTTAGCATGCATAAGCATAGCATTAATCATGTCTTCCAACGTTCTATTTTTTCTTTCAGCAAGACCATTTTGCTGTGGGGTATAGGGAGCACTAGTTTGATGGATCAAACCATTTTCTTCACAAAAAACAGAAAATTTAGTTTGAAAATATTCACCCCCACGATCACTTCGTAAAATTTTAATTTTCTTTCCAACTGATTTTCAACTAAGGCTTTATAACTTTTGAACATATTAAATGCTAGATCTTTGTTTTCATCAAATAAACATGTGTGAACCTAGAATGATCATCTATGAATGTGATGAAATATCTATTTCCTCCTCTAGTTAGAAGACGATTTAATTTACAAATATCAGAATGAACTAATTCAAGTAATTCAATTTTTCTCATTCTTTGGAAATGGTTTCTTTGTCATCTTGGCTTGTATGCGTATTTCACATTTTCCATAATTATCATTAGCACATGAAATAAGACCATGCTTAGACATATACTTAATAGATCTAAAATTAACATGGGATAAACGAGCATGCCATAAATTGAAAGGAGACTCAAGAATAAAAGTAGAAAAAAGGAGACTCAAGAATATAAGCAAAAACATCAATTTTATTAATGCTCAATTTGAACATGCCATCACAACAATATCCTTGGCCTACAAACACACCATTCTTAGACAATACAAGTTTTACTGCCTCCAAAACATCTTTCAAGCCTTTCTTACATAGCACACTTCCAGAAACCAGATTCTTCCTTACATCCGAGACATGGAGTACATTCGTCAAGATTAATTTATTTCCAGAAGTGAAAGGCAATTCAACGGTCCCTTTTCCAAGTACCTTGGTGTTAGGAATATGCCTGCACAACATTTGCTATATATGTTTGCATATTCTAAACCATGATTTACTTGTCACCATTACAACGCATATTCCACAAGTAACTAAAAGGGCTGCGTACTGGTTAGTGTGGCAACTCGTTGAATATTACATATGTCATTAGACTAGGAGTCTTTGTATATATCCGAGTCTTTGTCCTACCTACTTATGATGAACACACATGGATTAGCTCTACAAGTGCAAGCATCAGCAGACATCTCACCAGCAGATGTCTCACTAAGCAATTACTCTTATCTGTATATCAGTAGCCTTCAATCAGCAGACCTTGAGGTCTAGAAGCTCCAGCGTGTCAAAGAAGGCTGATAACGAAGAAATTGGAAGTCCAGCTCAGATCAAAGATATTTATCAACTAGATATTATTTCAAACATATCTTGTTGAACAAATTCAAAGTTGACTTTCCAAACACACTTCTCCAAGGACTATATAGGTGAATTAATAAGATTTTCCCCATCTGTGTATCCGGCAGAAAAGTACTTTAGCTTTATAAGTCTGAACCTTTGCCTTTTCTAACAAAGAAGACTTTTTCCACTCTACAAGACAAGCTACAATGCACTATGTACAGACAGGCCAAAACGTCAAGTCACATCCATTGACAGTTTGTATCAATGGACAGAATTCAAGAGAAGATCTTCAAGATGATTTCTTTAACCAATAGTCCTCAAGATCTACTCTGATGCACTAGAAGACAAACACTCCAATGGTTAGAAATCCATTCAAGTCTCAATGGTTCCTTTATCTCTTCGCCTATAAAAGAAATCTCTCATCCCTCTTCTACAAAAAGGCAGAACGACGAACACTGAAGTAACTGTGAGATGGGACAAATACAAGTGTAAGAATAAACACTTTGTGTGAGAGAGATAGAACATAAATTCATAAGGCAAGAAGCTTCGCTTAGTCAAGAATTCACTTCTTGATTTGAGTTCTTTCTTCCTTTGAAAGACTCAATCTTCACTGCTCCTAGACTCCAGAACTATTGCAAGAGATTAAGGTTCGAACCTGACACTGAAGATGGAACCTTCTTGAAGATGTCCGATGAAGATCACGAGCTAATAATCCACATTGCATTCATACCAGCAGACTTGTATTACATTGCAAGAGTTGGTCGGTTGTGTAATAATGTGTCATCATAGATGCTCGAGTGCTTTGCACTTAGTTGTTCAAATACTAGCTATTTGAACAACCCATAATATTGTATTCTCACATTACTCTCACATTGGCACTGCCATTTCCCTCTCCCTAAGGGACTTAGGATTGCTAAGGTGAGAGTTCTCATGTATGTCTTCCCTTTCCCCTTCTGTCTTCCTTTCCATGAATCCCTGGAAGGTTGCTAGGATAGAGAGCCTAGGTTGATGTATTATGCATGTTTATCTTTGAGTAAACCTCTGCTGAATTTTATTATTTTAATATAAAATATATTTCTCTACATTCAGTCTCCACTTATCTTTCCTGCATTATATGTTTTACATTTTAAGCAATCTGTTTATGAAAAGATAGTTGCATCTAATGAAGACTTAAGTATGCTGTTGTGTTGTATTTGTTCTAATCTAGTTACAGCTACTTTAATCTTCCATGTTATATATTTGTTGTATGTCTTTCCGCTGCACAAACTCATTTGTAGCAGCAAATATTATAACATCAATTTCCAAGAAGGTGCTTAAGTCCACTATGACAAATAGCTAGTCTGTTGAAGCAAACCTGCTGATTCAGCACCAATAGAGTTGCTTTGTAAGGAAATTGAGTAGACCTGATAAACATTTCATCTTTGTTCTTAAAGATATTTCAAAATAGGATGAAATTTTATATGAAGGTCATATAGGCTATTCAGCCCCCCCTCTAGCCTATATTCTGAGCATACCTACGGGACCCAACAACTGGTATCAGAGCAAGTACTCTACGAAATTCATTCCAGGTCTAACAACCTGAGAGTTTGATTTTGTTGCTCAGATTAGATGCATAGTCAAAAGATGCTTTCAAAAATCATTTTTTTTAAAATCTTTTGACTGGGAATTAAGGAAATCTTTTTTTTTTTTTTAGGGAAACAGGGACGGCACCCTGCTAAATTTTATTAGATAAGGAAAAAATTACAAACTTGAGGGGGACAACCAGCCTTGCCCTTATAAGAGGGAGGACAAAGGAGCCTAACCTCGAAAAGGAAATACAATCAAATAAAAGAAAACACCTAAGAGATACGAACATTTGGGACGTCTCTAGCTTCAAGAGAAATAAGGCCTCTGGTAAAATGCGGAATGTTATGACCATTTGGAAAACTAAGGTCATCTTTAGAATCACAAGCCATGTTCGCAAGACTGTCAGCCACTTTGTTTGCTTCCCAGAAGCAATGCTTGAACAAGAAGCGTCGATCCGGTTTAATTTGAAGAATCTCTCTGAACAAGTAAGAATATTTCCAAGGAGGAGAGTGACCCGAAGATAAGCAATCATAGATAATTTTAGAGTCTGTTTCGATAATGGCATCAAAAAAACCATTCCTTGAAAGCCAAAGAACACCATTATGAAGAGCATGAATTTCAGCTTCGATACTAGACATAATCCCAAAATATTTTGAGAAAGCATAAATCACTATGCCCAAGGAGTTCCAAATAACTCCCCCTCCACCACTTGGCCCTGGGTTGCCCCTACTAGCGCCATCCGAATTAAACTTTAGAGAACCAGTCGGAGGTTTAGCCCAAATAACAGACTGAATGGTGACTTTCTCACGATGTTTATAAAAGATGCGCGAAGAACCTGTCATGGAAAAAGGAAGGAGACCGCCAGCTTGAAGAAAGTTCGAAAGATCCACCTTAATAGCTGAGATGAGCTGGTTAGGTTGATGTCTTGTGTTATCAAACACGGCCCGATTTCTATGCTTCCATAAATGCCAAAGAATAATGGAAGGAATAATAGAGCAAGCAGCCGACTTATTGTATAACCACCATGCAAAACATTGATGCTGAATTGAAGAAAAAACAGGAGGATGAATGTCATAAAGATCTTGAAAGTGAGACCAGACCTCCATAACAGTTTGGCTGAGCAGGAAGACATGATCGAATGATTCTATATGGCCTGAATCACAGCAGCAGCATTTTGAGGCTAATTGAAAACCCTTGTGCCATAAGCCTTCGTCTAGAGGCAGCTTACGAGAGTTGAGGCGCCAATGAAAAATGCTGATTTGACGAGGCAGAATAGGGTGCCATATAAATCTGGAAGAAAGCAAAGAAGGACTGGGCGGCTTGATGATAGAATAAGCTGAAAAAATGGAGAAATGACCTTTAGAATTTAGGTCCCAGCATGGCTTGTCATCAATATTAGCCAAAGAAATTTTCTGGGCAGCGATTTCCTTCAAAGTGTAACACGGCAACACAGCAGCAGCAGCATGAGAAAATTCAGTAGAGTCAGGGCCTCGAAACATGTCTTTGACAAGGGAAGGATCACAGTTCACAGGCCGGACAAGAGGGTGATTTCGGAGCCAACTATCGTGCCAAATCGAGCACTGTCCGCGGCCAATAACCCAGTGAATGTGAGGTTCAGCCATGTTGCGAGCTTTGAGAAGTCTTGACCAAATATGGGATCCCTTGGAGTTGGCCAAAGAAGGATGAGAAACTGAGCAGTACTTAGCACGCAAGAAGGCTGTCCATAAATTATTGTGGGTGCGAAAACACCACCAAAGCTTGAGACCATAAGCTTTAATAAGAGCAAGAAGAGAAGGGATGCCAAGGCCACCTTCCAAGGTGGATTGACAGCATGAAGGCCAGGAGATCCAATGGCTTTTATTCTTGCCATCAACATTGCCCCAGAAAAAATTAGCACAAATGCGATCTATCAAAGTCACCACTGATGCCAGGGGATCTATCGAAGCAATTTGATAAAGAGTGATTGATTGAAGCACATGCTTGATAAGAGTAACCCGATTGGATGGGTTGAGGAAAGAGCCCATCCAATTGTTAATTTTATATTGCAATTTGACGACAAGATTATCAAAAAATTGCTTCTTTTTCCTGCCAAAATATAAAGGACAACCCAAATAAGTGATAGGAAGATGCCCTTGATGATAGCCCAAAGTCAAAGCAATGGCTTGAGATCTGGCAGCCGGAGTTCGAGGATCAATATAGAAAGAACTTTTAGAGGTGTTAATGAGTTGACCCGAAGCAAGCTCATAGTCAGAAATTATCTCTTTGTGCTTAAGCAGAGATTGCTTACTACCATTACAGAAAATAACAATGTCATCCGCAAAGGCTAAATGAGAGACAATAGGACATCCACTAACCGTAGAATAAACTGAGGTAGAAGAAGTAGAATGGAGTCTGTTAATGCTACGACTCAGAACTTCAGCCGAGATAATGAAAAGGCTTGGAGATAACGGATCACCTTGTCGTAAGCCACGAGTGGATGGAAAATAACCAACCGACTCTCCATTTATTAGAACTGAAAACCAATTCTCAGACAACAATCGCCAGATAAGATCAATAAAGACCTCATGAAAACCAAACTTCCGAAGAACCCTAGTGAGAAACACCCAAGAGATACGATCGAAAGCCTTTGCCATATCCAATTTTATAACAATATTGGATCCGGTGATCTTTTCCCAGTGCGACATCATTTCTGGGCTAGCGAATATTATCTTGGATTAACCGCCCTTTTATAAAAGCGCTTTGATTTTCGAAATAATAGCGGGCGTGATGGAGGACAAACGGGAGGCCAGGATCTTGGAAATAACTTTAGAGTAGAAATTGCATAGACTAATAGGCCTGAGATCTTTAAAAGAGAGAGGCACATCAACTTTTGGAATTGTAGCAATAAGTGTACTGCACCAAGCACGAGGAAGAGAGAAACCAGAGAAGAATTCCAAGATAGCTTCACAAAAGTCTGCACCAATGATATCCCAGCAAGCTGTGTAAAAATGCCCGGTGAAACCATCGGGGCCAGCAGCACTATCACCACTCATCGATTTGACCGCATCTAGAATCTCAGAATTATTCGGAGGAGCGATTAACAAAGAATTCCAGTCATCTGTGATCAAGTGAGGAATAACATCTAAATTATAATTTGGAACCCCACCCTCCGCTTGAAGTTGATTTTGAAAATAACTCACAGCCACATCCTTAATGGCCTGATCAGTTTCTAGAATATTACCCTCATAATCCTGAATGGAATGAATATGAAGCCTGCGCTGAGCTTGTTTAACAGAGGCATGGAAAAGCTTGGAATTCCCTTGACCCTCTTTTAACCACTTGATTCTAGATTTCTGCTTCCAATATTCTTCCTCCCTAGAAAGAAGGGTACGAAGTCTAGCTTGGGCTAGCATAAGATTAGAGCGATTATCATCAAAATTATTGAGCTCAAACAAAAGCTCCATTTCCATGACATCTTCTTCAGCCTTCCGAAGATTTTCAAAAATATTGCCGAAAGGGGTTTTGTTCCATGTTTTTAGTGCTAATTTGACATTGCGTAATTTTCTAGAGAAACGATCCATAGGTCGCCCACTAACTGGAAGATTCCACGAAGCAGTAACAATATCCTTAAAAGTGGCATGCTTAGTCCAGACATTTAAGAAACGGAAAGCTGCTGGTCTGGAACTGGAAGTCCGAGAGATAGTAGTGAGCAAAGGAGTGTGATCGGAGCAGGTACGATTTAAATGGAGCACATTGGTAGCATTAAATTGATCCAACCAGCTAGTATTGCATAAAACACGATCAATTCGTTGGTGAATGGTGGCTGAGCCTTCTCTCTTATTCCACCAAGTGAAATTGCTGCCAGAAAAGCCCAAATCAGTTAAGCCTGTTGCTGAGATGCATGCATGAAAATCCATGGCACCGACCCTATCCCATCCGGATCCTCCTGATTTCTCACTCGGCTGTCAGATGATATTAAAATCCCCACCAATAAGCCAAGGAACAAAAACATGCTGATTTTGAAGCTGGATCAATTCATCCCATAACTCCTGACGTTCACGAGAGTCACACCTCGCATAAACACAAGTGAAATGAGTGTATGAAGGCCAAGTATAATGCTTAAGCTGAATAGTAACTTGCTGAACAGTTTCTTGAACTAAATTACAAGTAAAACTTGATTTAACAAAAACCCAAATGGAACTATGAGTGTTGGAGAAACTGAACCTGAATTTTAGCTTACGTGTGATAAGATCAACTTTCTCCATGGCAAGCATTGGTTCGAAGATAGCAATAATAGAAATATTATGAAGGCGGATAAGATTCTTCAAACGAGAGATTGTTGGGTTATTCCCAATTCCTCGAACATTCCAAAAAAGAGCCTTAACATCCATAGGAAGGATTTGTGAGAGGATCAGCTGGGGGCTTAGAAGCCTGGGATCGAGTCATGCGATCTGTAATTGGGATTTGCGGTTTTGTTCTTTTCTTTCGCGCCAAGTTGGGAAATTCCAGATTCAAGAAATCCAAGGCAGCATTGTCTTCACCTTCCTCTTCCTCCAGAACATTTAACACATCAAATCTGTTTGGAGTAAGGGCTGAGATATCTTTTTGAGGAGTAGCCTGACTAAAAGAAGAAGCTTCTGAGCAGGTTTGAGAACGCAAAGGAGACTGATGAAGAGGTTGAGCTCTGTGATTTATGAAGGGACTGTCCTGATCATTGTTACTTGCACCATCATGATCATTGTTACTTGCACCAGCCTGTTTAAAAGGGATATCAGTCTTTGAAGGTTTATCCAGCAGTTGGACATCACAGGTATCTGTGCGTGTAGGAACAACCTGTTCCAGAACACCCTCGTTACGCACGTTTTCATTTGCAGCTTGCTCAGTAACAGCTGTATCGTTTACTTGTTCAACTTCAATATGATTATCTTGAGAAGTCAGAGGTATGTCCTTTTGAGTGGTTTGTTTAGGAACCCAAGTGTTTGTAATTTTCGTGGCTTGAACCTGCTTAGGGGTGACTTTAGTAGAATTTGGATGTTTGAATTTGCATTCATCAATAGCATGGCCTTGTCTCAAGCAATGTGAACAATATTTAGGAAGCCTCTCAGCCTGAATTTCTTGCCAGAATCCACTATACTTAGTGCCTCCATCTATCCATATACGTTTCGGAATTGGCTTTGTTATATCAACCTCAATACAGACTCTAGCCACACTCGGCCTTGTTAAGGCGGCAGTAGGGTTATCAATAATAAGTGGCTTACCTATCATAGCACCAATAGAGAAGAGCGTAGACTTATGGAACAAGTGAATGGGCAATCCCGGTAAAGAAAACCAAACTGGGACGATGGGACTTTTAATATCAGGCCTAAAATCTGGAGACCATTTAAAAACACGCATTGGGTACTTACCAAGATACCACTGATCCTTAATCCATAGACGTTGAAAATCGGCTTCGTGGTTGGCTTGAATCAGTATGTGTTTAGCGTCTAGATGCCCAAGGGAGACGGCAGCCTTAAGGCCAAAAGTCTGGAAGTGTTTCTTTGTGGCTTCCATAGCAGGGCGACCGTGAGAGAACTTTCCAATGAGAGCGAACAAAGCAATCTATAATGTCATCGGGAAGATATAGAGCTGGTTCACCCTTATAGAGGGATGGTTATATGGCCGGGATGGAAGTTTGATTAGAATCCGTGGCCACTACTGATGCAAAAGATTTGGCTGCAGATGGAGATGGAGGGGGAAGGTTTGGAAGTAAAGGAGGGGAATGTTCAGCGATGGGCAAGGCTGCCATGGCAGCCGCCGTCAAGGGTTGCCCTAGCAAGGGCTAGGGTTGGCAAAACGGGAGAGAGAAATTTTTTTGAATTAAGGAAATCATTTTGAAAAACCTTTCCTAAATACTCTAAATGTGTTTGTTTTTCAAAATTTATGTGAGAGTCAATTACTATGATGTTATTTGCTTGTAATGAGAAATTCTCTCAAATGACAGAAGTTAATTCTTTGATTATCATTTTAAAGAAAAGTACTACAGGTGTGTATTGAGATTTACTGGGATATAAATTAAAGATGTTCATACAAACCTCTCTGTGAAAATTTTGAGAAGAAATTCTTTCATAATCCAGAGTTGCAGCATTTAAAATTTTTAGTATGATGCACCTGTATTTAACTTTACTATATTTGAAAATCATTTCCTTTATTTTCAAAATTTTTGATACATCCTCTAGCAGATTCATTATTTCTAAATTGATGGATGAGCTACTAAGATGCTTTTTTAAAAGATTGCTTCCTTGATATAAGGCTAACGATTGTTTAAATCTAACACCTTTTCGAGAAAACTCTTCAGTTCAAACACTTATGATTTTGTATCATAAGATTTTGAGGTTTCTTACCAGATCTGCCGGTTATGTCTAAGTGTCAAAGACTCCCTATCATGGAGTCTCCGATTCCTACACTCTATGATACTTAGTTTTTAAAGACTTTGCTAGTTATCCACTTAGAAAAAGTTTGAAACTAATCACTGAAAGGTCAAAGCAAAATTACAAGGACAACTTAAGTATTTCGAAGAAAATCAATTAAAACATCTTTCAAGTATGTTGGATGATTAGCTCTCTTCCAAGGAAATCTATGATGAAACTGTTCTTCTTCCAAGAGATCTATATTGCTCAAACATCAGATTTGGATCTTCAACAACTATGAGCATGCAAGATCAAAGAGAAAGTGTTGGATGTGTTGGCTTGATGTCCTGGCAAGAGGCCGGCGCCCTCAAAGGGGGGTGCGGGGGGCGGAGCCCCCGCGGTACGGACTATTCAGAATTTTGGGAAACATGCGGATGCATAGGGCGAACGCATGACACACTGGAATTTATGCGGCCGCATAAGGCATCCGCATAAGTATTCTGGAAACCATGCGGCCGCATAGTGCGTCTGCATGGGAATCTTGTAAATTGCATGCGGCCGCATAGTGCGACCGCATAGTGGCGGTTTTAGGGTTTTCTATTTTGTTGTATACCTAAAACGTTTAAAGGTTAAGCCTCTAATAAAACTTTGACCGTCTGTTGACCCCAATCTCTCTCTCTTTCGATTCCCAACTGATTTGTGTGTTGTTTTGTCAATCGTTTCCGCTGCGTTGCACAACAACTGGTATCAGAGCTGGTATCAAAGACGGGTGAAGGATCATCTGGTTCAAGCTGGTTTAGGGAAGGTTCTTCGGAACAAAACTAAACCCGCAGATATAGAAGAAGGACCATGGAAGGAGCTGCAAGAACGGGCTGTGTCTTCGATACGGTAGTGCCTTGCAGATGAAGTGGTGTATCATGTGATTGATGAAGAATCACCAACAAAGGTTTGGGAGATCTTGGAGGCTAGATATATGTCGAAATCCTTGTCGAACAAGTTTCATCTTAAGCAAAGCTGTATGGGCTTAAGATGGCGGAGGGTTCAGACCTCGACTCTCACATCCACACGTTTAATCAAATACTCAACAATTTGGTTAGGGTGGAGGTGACATTCGAGGAGGAGGACAAGGCTTTGATGTTGTTGAACTCGTTTCCTACTTCTTCAACATACGAAAACCTTATTACTACGTTGACGTGGGGGAAGGATACTTTGGAATTGCAACCGGTCACAGAAGCTCTTTTAGCTTTTCATAAACGGAAGAAGTCCGTTGATGAACCTGCGGGTGAAGGGTTATTTGTGAAGGAGAATCAGGAACGTGGGAGAACCCAGTCCCAGGATAATTCACAAAGGCATAATTCCCGTTCGCAGTCAAGGAAGAAGTATAAGGGGAATTGTTTCAAGTGTGGGAAGAAGGGGCACAAGAGGCAGGATTGTCCGGAGAAGGGGAAAGATAAAGCAAGTTCTTCAAAGTCAGTTAATGTGGTTGAAGATTGCTCGGATGATGTGGATGGTGATATGCTCACGACTTCATCAGCTGTAGAGCACCCCACAGATTGCTGGATTCTGGATTCAGCATGTTCTTTTCATGTGACGGCGAATCGTGATTGGTTCGATACCTACAGGTCAGTTAATTCTGGTATAGTTACTATGGGTAATGATGCTACATGTAAAATTGCTGGCATAGGAGCTATAAGAATTAAAATGTTTGATGGTGTGGTTAGAACGTTATGTGATGTTAGATATGTACCAGAGGTTTCTAAAAATCTGATTTCATTGGGTACCTTGGATGCAAACGGTTTTACCTATAAAGCTCAAGGTGGAGTTTTGAAAGTTGTTAAGGGTGCTATGGTGGTGATGAAGGGTGACAGGGGCTCTAAGAACATTTACAGGTTACTAGGGAGCACGGTTGTAGGTGGAGTAACATCCGTAGAATCTGAGGTAGATGTTGATACCCTTCTATGGCATATGCGGCTTGGCCACATGGGTGAAAGGGGGATGCGTGAACTTCATAAGCGCAAGTTGTTGAAGGGTGTGAAGACTTGCAAACTTGAGTTTTGCAAGTATTGTGTTCTTGGAAAGCAAAACAAGGTGCAATTCAAGACGGGTAAACATACAACAAAGGGCATCCTCGACTATGTTCACTAGATGTGTGGGGCCAGTTAGAACAGAATCAAGAGGTGGACATTATTACTTTGTCACATTCATTGATGATTTTTCGAAAAAGGTTTGGGTTTACTTCATGAGGCACAAGTCAGAAACTTTTAAGAAGTTCAAAGTGTGGAAAGTCAAGTGGAAAATCAAACAGGAGAAAAATCAAGTGTTTGAGAAGTGATAATGGGACGAGTACACAGATGGCGAGTTCAAGAAATTGTCGAGAGCATGGAATCAAGAGGCACTACACAAGACGCAGACACCACAGCAAAATGGTGTGGCTGAAAGGATGAATAGATCTATTGCGGAAAGGGCTAGGTGTCTACGATTCAATGCAGGGTTGGCAAAGAATTTTTGGGCTGATGCGGTAAGTATGGCATGTTTCTTGATAAACAGGTCACCTAGGGCTTCATTGGATAACAGGTGTGCGGAGGAGGTATGGACGGGTAATGAGGTAGACCTCACTGATATCCAGGTGTTTGGGTGTCCATCTTATGTGCATATTCCTGGTGAAGAGAGGTCAAAGCTTGACCTAAAGTCAAAACAGTGTGTCTTTCTCGGATATGAAACAGGTGTAAAAGGATACAAGCTTTGGGATCCCAAGTCAAGCAAGGTGGTGATCAGTAGGGACGTGGTCTTTAATGAAAAGGCTATGTTGAAGTGTACTCAAGATGATAAAGAGAAGGTGCCAGAAAACAAAGGGAGCGATAAGCAGGTTATTAAGGTGGAGTTACATGAGGAAGAAACTGATACGAATCTCACTCTTCCGGATTCAGAGGTAATTACACAGGAAACTGAAGAGACTAATACTTCAGTTGGGAGACCTAAGAGAGTAATCAAACCACCTGTCAGGTATGGGTTTGAAGACATGGTTTCATATGTTCTTGTTCTTAGAAGTGGCGACCCAAATTCTTTTCAGGAGGCAATAAAAAGTCCTGAAAGGGATAAGTGGGTAACGGCTATGACGGAGGAGATGGAGTCGTTGTCTAAGAACGATACATGGGATTTGGTGGAGCTTCCTAAAGGGAAGCGTGCTATTGGTTGCAAGTGGGTTTTCAAGCGTAAAGAAGCGGTATCAGAAAAAGAGGGGGAAAAATTCAAAGCTCGATTGGTAGCAAAGGGATACTCGCAGCGAGAGGGGGTGGATTATAATGAAATTTTTTTGCCTGTTGTTAGACACACTTCCATTCGAATTGTGTTGGGTCTTGTAGCACATTATGATTTCGTGTTGGAGCAAATGGATGTGAAAACTGCGTTCCTACACGGTGAGTTGGATGAGCAGATTTTCATGGAGCAACCACATGGGTTCAAGAAGCCCGGGCAGGAGCGTTTGGTTTGTAAATTGAAGAAATCACTTTATGGGCTGAAGCAATCTCCGAGGCAGTGGTACACGAGATTTGACTCCTACATGGTGAGTATTGGCTACAAGAGGTGTGAGTATGATTGCTACGTTTATGTGAAGAGCCTTGATGGTGGCTCATATATTTTTCTGCTACTTTACGTGGATGATATGCTTATCGGGGGTAGAAGCAAGAACGAGGTCAATCAGTTGAAGGCCTTGTTAAGTAAAGAGTTTGACATGAAGGATTTGGGGGAAGCCAAGAAGATTCTTGGGATGGAGATTCGCCGAGACAGGAAATCTAGGAGATTGTGGTTGTCTCAAGCCGGCTACGTGGAGAAATTGTTGGAGAGGTTCAATATGCGGGATGCAAAACCTGTGAAAACACCATTGGCGAATCACTTTAATTTATCTGCCTCTGATTCCCCGAGTTCGACTGAAGAAATTCAAGGTATGTCAAAGGTTCCCTATGCAAGCGCAGTGGGATGTCTCATGTATGCTATGGTTTGCACTAGGCCAGATTTGGCGCAAGCTATTAGTGTGGTTAGCAAGTATATGGCGAATCCGGGTAAACAGCATTGGGAATCAGTTAAGTGGATTCTCAGATACTTGAAGGGCACTATAGGTTATGGCATCATGTTTGAGGGAAAGAGTGAGGAGCTTTCTGTTGTGGGGTATGTAGATTCTGATTATACGGGTGACTTGGATCGGAGGCGGTCGACTACGGGTTATGCGTTTACACTCGCAGGTGGACCCATATGTTGGAGGTCTATGATTCAGTCCATTATTGCATTGTCTATATCGGAAGCGGAGTACATGGCAGCTGTTGAAGCTGCAAAGGAAGCCTTATGGCATCGAGGCTTAGTTAAGGAATTGGGTATTCAGCAAGGTGGAGTAAGGTTGCTTTGTGACAGTCAAAGCGCGATTTTTCTGGCAAAGAATCACATTTATCATCAACGGACGAAACACATTGATGTGCGGTTTCACAAGATCCGGGAGTTGATTGATATGGGTGAGGTTGTGTTAGAAAAGGTTCACACCACAGAGAATGCTGCTGATATGTTGACAAAGCCGGTTACTACTGACAAGTTCAAGCATTGCTTGGATTTGTTACACATCACTAGCTGTTAGAGATGGGGAGGTTCGATGTTTACACAGGTGGTTCGGGTATTGGTTCCTTGTATCTTCTGTTGGGTTGGGTGAATGCTCGCCAAGGTGGAGATTGTTGGATGTGATGGCTCAATGTCCTGGCGGTACGGACTATTCAAAATTTTGGGAAGCATGCGGACGCATAGGGCGAACGCATGACACACTGGAATTTATGCGGCCGCATAAGGCGTCCGCATAAGTATTCTGGAAACCATGCGGCCGCATAGTGCGTCCGCATGGGAATCTTGTAAATCGCATGCGGCCGCATAGTGCGACCACATAGCGGCGGTTTTAGGGTTTTCTATTTTGTTGTATAAATAGTTGTATACCTAAAACGTTTAAAGGTTAAGCCTCTAATAAAATTTTGACAATCTGTTGACCCCAATCTCTCTCTCTTTCAATTCCCAACTGCTTTTATGTGTTGTTTTGTCAATTGCTTCCGCTGCATTGCATAACAGAAAGTAAGAAAATAATTCAGGTTCCTAACTCTATACTATAATGGATTATACGTAAAGCTACATTTTGTAATTATTCACTGAATGTACTTTACTATTTCTCAATGTTCTAAAAATCGGCCTAGGCGCCCCCAAAACGCCGCGCCTAGGGCCAAATCGGGTAAAAAATCGTCAACGAAAAAAATCGCCGCCTAGCCAAATTGCATTTTTTTTTAAATCTTTTTTAAAATTTTTTTTAATTTTTTTTTTCAAAAAACATCATCATTTTGGTTTAAAAAAACAGAAAAATCTAAGTTAAGTAAGTTTGTTTTCCATACTTTATATGTTGTAGTATTGTTATTTTGTTTTAAAGTTTAAACTTTGAAGTTTGGAATGATACTATTGAATTTGGTTTTAATTTTTTACTATTAATCTTGTAATGTGATCATTATTTTAATTTATTTTGTCATATTTAGTTATTTACTATTGTTGCAGCAAGTATTGATTATTGAATTAAATTGTAATTTTAACTTTTAATCTTGTAATGTGACCATTACTTTTATTTTATTTAGTTATATTTAATTATTAATATTGTTGCAGCAAATATGGTATAAACTTATAGTGTAATTATGCCTCGATTTTTAGATCCCGCCTAGGCCCCGACTAGGCCCCTAGGCGCTAGGCCCTGCCCTGGCGCCTAGCGCCCGCCTAGCGATTTTTAGAACACTGCTATTTCTTACTTATGTATTATTGAAATTTTTGGAGCTATTATATAGCTCATAAATATTGCTAATGATTTTTGATGATCATTAAGGCAGGAACTCAAATGATAAAAGATCATAGATGCAACACATCTCTTTTCCTCACAAGTGTAATGCAAATATCTACTGGATTCAAACTTCAACCTCAATGAAATCCAAAGGATAGTCCAAGATTATGAGCATGACTGCACCACCAGCATATACGTAATATAGGTAAGTATCTGTTTCGCTATATGCATGCATCTATATCTGTTGTACATTTCCTTGTGATACTAGATCAAGATATGATGCTTTAAATAAAGTCATGTCATACTGTGTACTTCTTGTTATATCTTTTCATCTTTATGACTTGCTTTATTTAAGTGTACTTCATAAGCTCAGTTATATGTACTGACTTATAGGAGTTGAAACTTTTAAAGTCTAGTCTCTTCTACTAGTCTATTAAAAGTGAAGGCACTTTTCGAAGGTATAGACTATTTTCAAGATCTCGGTCAAATCAAAATCTTTTGGAAAATCATTATGTCAAAACAAAATCTTTCACTTTTTCAAAAAGATTACACCGAACCTTGCGAATATCATACCCTTGGCCTTCTCGCTGAAATTTTTTAAGGGTATGTGAAAAGACAACTCAATAAACCTCACTTATTGATTCATCCTTTCGTCTAGCCTCTATGAGTTTAAATAGAGCCCTTCCTTCTTTCCAACTCTATTATCAAAACTCACAAACTGATTAGAAAACTTGTAATATTATACACTGATTCAAACATTTTCACAAAATGTTACTTAGTATCAATTTACGATTTCGATCAATTCATCATCTCAACAACTGGGTAAGATTTGTTTCATTCCTTCAAAGTTGTTTGGTTTATTTCTAATATGAAATGGGTTGATCCAAATTTCTCAGAACTATTCTAAAAATCAAAATCCTTTATCTTAATTGTGTAAAATACTTGGAAAAATCTTTCGAAACACAGTTTTCATATCTATTGAAATTTATCAAAAACATTCCCTTCAGAAATCATTAATTGTAAAGATTAAGTTTCGCTTTCTATTGACTTGATACGAAGTAAGTCTTCTGGATTCTGAATTTCAAAGAAATTTTGGCAATCTTTTCTTTGATGATATTCATTACTATTGCCTTAAATTCTTTTTCTCTCAGACCTCTAAAGAATGCTTTATGATCTTTTCAACTAAAAAAGCACAATGTAATCCTATCAATTAATGTTCTTAGTGATTCTTGTTCCTTCATTAATAGTTGGTTATCATTGTATTGATATACTAAATTGATATTAGATGAATCACTACGACGGCCACTTAGCGTATACCAATCTGACCATTCTGACACTGCTTACATACAAGAGTTGTTTAATGAAAAACCCAGGAAAAGTTCAGCCAATGTCCAACGAGCATCTGGCTAAGTGTTGTTCATACAACATATCTGGAAATGTGTTAGTATGTCAGTCATCATTTGCAAGATGGCTGAGGCAGAAAAGGTCTCCATGGTTGGAGAGGTAGCTAAAGGAGATATATAACTGATGAAGAAGATTACCTGCAAGGGACTTATATCCACCTTGTGGATGTGTAGTCTAAACAGGGAAATCTTATTTGGCTTCTTCCTTGAGGTCTCGACTAGTGACCTCCTGGACAAGGTTCTTCCACCTTCCTCAGAGTTGGAAGAGATCCAAAAGTATGAGCCAGCTTGATCCATTCTGAATTCCATGGCTAATCTTTAATTAGCCTTGCCATTTGGATTAGGAATATCAAAGATGATACCCTATAACTAGCTTCTTATTCAAAATGAATCATTGTACAATATCTACTTGTATAGCTTAGCAGTAAAGTCAACTCAAGTTGTATTGTTCTTGTATTTTAAAATTCTTTATAAAATCATACTTAATCTGTTTGGATTATTGAATACAAGTTCAGCAACTTTCCTTTATGACTATCTGTAATTAATGTTACATTTTGTCGATAGCATAAAGTTTTGTGTTTAAATTATATTGATCATATATTTGCTCTTCATCCTGAACTTTCTTTGTCATCAAAGGAAGTGTGAAACTTGCATTTAAATGAAGGTCATATAATTTTTAACACAACTCTGCTGATAACCTCATCAGCAAACTTATCCTTAAAACATCTGCTATATAGTGACTTATTGTCTACCCTTAAGGGAAACTTATTTTCCTTTAACTTTTTGGATAAATTGCCTATTTGAATTTAACCAACTCACCTTGGTCAAAATTCAAAGTCTACTAAACTAATCTAAGACGATTTCTGAACACGTTTTTGAAGTAGACTGTAGCACTTAAAAGATGACTTTTTAGGTCTATACTTCACTTTTAAGCACTCCTAAGATGATTCGTTTAAATCATCCAAAAAGGTGGCTACAAAATTATTACTCAATCTCTGAACTTTGAAAGTTAAAAGTACAAGATTTTTAGTAAGTCTGCTGAAAACAATGTTGCTTGATGCCCACATTAAAGTTTGCTGAAAACCTTGTATTCTGAAAAAGGGATTATTATTAAAAGTATATGTAAATACTTATGTGCTTCAAATTCAAAATCCCTATAATTTAAACTAAACATCAAGGATTTCATCTTTCTTTGACAAACGCAACAACAATCCTTTTTTCAATTCAGAAAACTCTCAAATCTTGTATACCTGTTAAGGTTATTGTAATAAAAGGCAAAATTAGCTAAACATCATAATGACAATTGAAACTCCCAGTTATTTGCATTTGTAGACAGCTTATGAGATTAAAAAACAATTGGTATATACCCCGGTAAATAACAATTGATATCATTTTGATGAATATCTAATTAGTATCCGACCAAATTCTAATTGGTATTTATCTTTTTATCCCATGGAATGTTGGTAAAAGAAGATCAGTAGAACTTAAAGGATTATGATTTAACTCACCAAAGATAGTTAGATAATTATCGATTCTTAGGAAGACTAATATTGTCAAATCACAGTCCTTCCTCAGGAATTATCGGCTGATATGACCCCTGTTGTCAAGATTATGCCTCATTCTCTCTTCAAAATCGTGAAGAAAAGGTCCAGGTATGAAAGAAACCTTTAGCAGACTTTTTACTCTGCTGAACATTCAAATGATCTGACTCAAGCACAGACAAGAGCCTGAACTTCAAAGGTAAATATATACTCACTGTACCCTTCTTGTCTCTCTTTTCTCCCTCCTAAGACAAAGGGGCCTTAAACTCTTTCGTTTGAAAAACTATCTTGAATGATGATTTTTCATCATCATTACACTATTGTCAAATAAATATCACAAGTATTTAAATTCCAAATACCTGTTTAGTAATGAGTGTCTCGTGTCTATGAGACTCTTCGACTTCATTATCAACAATTCGTATTTACATCCTATTTAGATATTTCTTTTGTTCTTCTAAAAAATAATCTTTAGTTCTTCAGATTGTGAATCCATACCTTACCTTTATCACCCCAACAGACTCTCTTTTCTACCCCAAAATTTGCTGGCATCCCCCTTACTCCCTCGACCAAATTAAATCAACGGGAAAAGACCTAACAATAGGATCTTAACTGTATCCGAATCCTCTATACCATCCTACCAATCCTTGCGGTTATCCCTTCGTCCCTCTCTAGTCAAAACATACCCTTCTCTAGCCCCATATCAGTAGACTTTCACTCCTAATCTTTAGTCTGCTGACTCTTCCACTTTCTTAGGATTTAACATATGGTAAGAATTTATCATTTGATTGAACCTATCAATAGGACCTAACAATTGGTATCTTTCTCTTTATCCCCTTCTTTAACAATTAGTATCTCTTCTTCAGTAGACCTTCTGTTCCTATTATTAAAGACCTCTGCTCGTTCGAGAAAAGGGCAAGTCAAAACGAAAGGCTGCTGACCTTATTCCTTCAGCCCCTGCTAAGGCTGAGGAGGAGCCCAAAGAGGAGGATCCTGCTAAAAGCACCCAAGGAAGTAACTTAGGAAGAAAACATATTTAACTCTCATCTCTCGAACCTTTCACAACTACTCCCTCAAAACTCTCCAAAATCTTCTCCTATATCATTTAAGTCTGCTGACACTCTAACATTTCTCTTTGAGATATCGTCAGTAGACCTTTTTCCTCTCAACCCTTGTTCTCATATTCCCCAAGAATTATCTGAGGAAACATTCATTCAGAATGAGTAATTTTTCATTCTCTATATCTCCTTCAGACTGACATGAGCTTATCAATTGTTTATTCATTAATTGATGTCATTAATCCTCAGCTATCCTTGATTACAAAATTCTACTGATCCCACACATCAACTAACAAATGGTATTAACTGACAATTGGTACCAAGTTTTAAGATCTTTAGCTACAACTTTTGGGATAGATGGTAGCACTGACATCCTGTAAATTCTTGCATCACCTAACCTTAGCCACAACCCTACCTTAACCAAATCCTTACCTTAGCCACAACCCTACCTGAACCAAATCCTAACCTTAGCCATAATCCTACCTTAACCAAATCCTTACCTTTGCCAAAACACCCAACCTTGGTAGAATATCACTATCTGAAAGGATCTAAGGTACTTTTTAAAATGAACAAAACAATGGTTATAATTCTCTCCGAAATGAATGCATTGTCTTCAACTTATTCATTAATCATCTCTTTGCATTTTGTCCATATATCTGCCAACTTACCCTTATTGTGTAGATAAAGCTCCCACTCCATCTTAATACGCTTCACTCTCCAATACTGCTTAAATGCCTTCGTGGTTGCTCCCTGAATGCTTGATGATACTGTATGCTTGCGACCATTAAGGAGGAGAAATGGTGTGACATACATAAAGCACATAAAGTAAGAGGAGAAATAGTGTGACACTTACACAAAGCAGAATAAATACTTAAGGAGGAGAAATTCTACTACTTAAGAGGAGAAATGGTGTGACATATGCTAAACACATAAATAAGGAGAAGCTCTGCTTAAGAATGAGAAATTTCACTTAAGAGCTGTGACACATGCATTGTCAGCAAGACAAGGAGAAAATAATTAAAATGTTAGTTCACCCTCTAGTTCACCCCTTCCCCAGATAAACCTTTGTGGATTATCTGATGGAAATGAATATGCCTTTGTGGCACACTTAATGAAGAAATGTAAATCTTTTCAAAAGTTCTGCTGACCTTATTTCTACTTCAGCAGAATATCACTATCTTCATTAAAGAAAACATTTTTTTGAAACTATTTTGCTCTGATACTTAAATAACTCCTTTGAGTATTAGGTAAATATCAAAACAACACCTTTCAAAAAAGCTTTTTTCAACTCTTTTTAAATTGTTATGAAGGTAGTTGTTAAACTACTTTCTTGTAAACATAAAACAAGAAAGATACAATGGTTTCGAAATTAGTATCCTGGAGCAATTCTTAAAATATGCTTACACTCTACTTTATACCTTATGAATTGCTCTCAAAAATATTCTTGCCGAAATTCTTCAACTTGTTCAAATCATCGGGCAAGAAAGATCTTTTCAAAAATATTTTTTGGCCTGCTCATCAATTATACCTCATAATTGCCTAAAGATGTTTTTACTATTGCTATGTATTTGTACTTTCATTTATTAAGTCTGTAAATATTTATCAATATGTGACTATACAAAAGCTATCACTTGTAAGTTCAGCCTAGGGCTTGCCTTGAGATAAAATGACCACTCATTAGTAGGCATGTTATTACTAAGGACTGAACGTCTATTTTAAAAGCTTTATGTATATGTCAAATGTAGTAATGGTTCCAAGCAAATAGGAAAAAATTGTTATGAATATGCCTACACAACATTTGCTATATATGTTTGCATATTCCAAACCATGATTTGCTTGTCACCATTACAACGCATATTCTACAAGTGACTAAAAGGGCTGCGTGGTTCGAGTCACCGAGGGGTAGGTGGGGAACCACTATTGATCCCAATTTAAAAAAGAGAAAAAAAAAAGACTAAAAGGGCTGCGTACTAGTTAGTGTGGCAACTCGTTGAATATTGCATATGTCATTAGACTAAGAAGTCTTTGTATATATCTGAGTCTTTGTCCTACCTACTTATGATGATCACACATGGATTAGCTCTACAAGTGCAAGCACCAACAAACATCTCACCAGCAGATGTCTCACCAAGCAATTACTCTTATTTGTATATCAGCAACCTTCAATCAGCAGACCTTGAGGTCTAGAAGCTCTAGCGTGTCAAAGAAGGGTGATGACGAAGAAATTGAAGTCCAGCTCAGATCAAATATATTTATCAAATAGGTCTTATTTCAAACATATCTAGTTGAACAAATTCAAAGTTGGCTTTCCAAATACACTTCTCTAAGGACCACATGCGTGAATTAATAAGATTTTCCCCATTTGTGTATCCGGCAGAAAAGTACTTTAGCTCTGCAAGTCTGAACCTTTGCCCTTTCTAGCAAAGAAGATTTTTTCCACTCTGCAAGACAAGCTACAGTGCACTATGTACAGACAAGCCAGAACGTCAAGTCACATCCATCGACAGTCTGTATCAACGGACAAAATTCAAGACAAAATCTTCAGGAAAATTTCTTTAACAAACAGTCCTCAAGATGTACTCTGATGCACTGGAAGACAAACACTCCAACGGTTAGAAATCAATTCAAGTCTCAATGGATCCTTTACCTCTTCGCCTATAAAAGGAATCTCTCATCCCTCTTCCACAAAAGGGCGGAACGGTGAACACCGAAGCAACTGTGAGGTGGGAAAAACACAAGTGTAAGAATAAACACTTTGTGTGAAAGAGATAGATCAAAAATTCATAAGTCAAGAAGCTTCGCTTAGTCAAGAATTCACTTCTTGATTTAAGTTCTTTCTTCATTAGAAAGTCTCAGTCTCTACTGCTCCTAGACTCAAGATCTACTGCAAGAGATTAAGCTTCCAGCTTGACGTTGAAGACGAAACCTGCTTGAAGATGTCCGATGAAGATCACAAGCTAATAATCCATATTGCATTCATACCGGCAGACTTGTATTACATTGCAAGAGTTGTCGGTTGTGCAATAATATGTCATCATAGTTGGTCGAGTGCTTTGCACTTAGTTGTTCAAATACTAGCTATTTGAACAAATCATAATATTGTCTTCTCACATTGGCTCTGCCATTTCCCTCTCCCTAAGGGACTTGGGATTACTGAGGTGGGAGTTCCCTTGTATGTCTTCTCTTTCTCCTTCTGTCTTCCTTTCCATGAAACCCTGGAAGGTTGCTAGGATAGAGAGTCTAAGTTGATGTATTATGAACGTTTATCTTTGAGTAAACTCTGCTGAATTTTAATATAAAATATATTTATCTACATTCAGCCTCTACTTATCTTTCCTGCATTATATGTTTTATATTTTAAGCAGCCTGTTTATGGAAAAGATAGTTGCATCTAATGAAGACTTAAGTACGATGTTGTGTTGTATTTGTTCTAATCTAGTTACAACTACTTTAATCTTCCAGGTTATATATTTGCTGTAAGTGTTTCTGCTGCACAAACTCATTTGTAGTAGCAAATATTATAACATCAATTTCCAAGAAGTTGCTTAAGTCCACTATGATAAAGTAGCTAGTCCGCTGAAGCAAAACTGCTGATCCAACACCAATAGAGTTGCTTTGTGAGGAAATTGACCAGACCTGATAAACATTTCATCTTTGTTCTTAAAGATATTTCAAAATAGGATGAAATTTTATATGAAGGTCATATAGGCTATTCACCCCCCTCCTCTAGCCTATATTCTGAGCATACCTACGTGACCCAACACTTGGCAGTGTCATGATTTCCCATTAAGACTTTGTCCTCCTTTGTAGTGATTTCATAACTTTTGAACATATTTTTGTCATTGCAAACATGGACAGTAGCACCGGAATCATACTACCAATCAACAGAATTATCTCTTGTTGCCCTCGTTGCATTCTGTTATCATGCATATTTTAAGCCCAACAATCATAGCAACAATATCAAGAGATCTTGACTTTTTTTCAACAATGTTTGCCTTGTTGTGTTCACTCTCAGTCACCTTCTTCATTTTCTTATAGAATCTGCATTCCTTTTAAAATGGCCTTTTTTTCCCCAAAAATGACAAGCTTTGTTTTTCTTATAATTGGCATTGGCAGGACCTTCACTTGTAGTTTTAGAAAACTTTCTTTTATTTCCAGAATAATTGTCATTCTTAGTACTAGACTTAATACTATTCACCATAGAACTAGACTCATTAGCAAACTTCTTCTCACGAAGACGTGAGCCTTCTTTAATTCGAATATGCTTAATGAGTTGGTCTAAGGTAAAGTCTTTAGAAATATGTAATAACTTCTTTCTGTAATTATTCCAAGTGGCCGGCAACTTCGTAATTACAGCAGCCACTTGCAATGGTTCAGACACATCAATTTTGAAATCCTTGAGTCTAGATACTAAGACAAGTAATTCATCAACTTGATCCATAATAGACTTATTATCGAACATTTGAAACTCAAAGAATTTCATACTTAGAAATCTATCCGTACCTTGTTTTTCTGATGTGTATTTATTCTCTAAGGCACTCCAATTTTCTTGCGGGGTTTTCATTGTACGAAACAGATCATAGAGCCTATCTGTGAGTGAGTTCAGAATGTGTCCTCTGCAGGGAATTTCATCTTCTTGACGTTTCTTTCGCGAAGCCCTTATTTCAACGGTGTTTGCATCGGATGGTTCTGGAATCACAGGCAGATTTCCACTCAAGATGTACGCAACGCCCAATTCAGTCAGAAAGAAAACCAATTTGTCTTTCCAGCGAGTTAAGTTTGTTCCATCAAAACGTTATAACTTCATTGTATCAGAACTCAGCATCGTACTAGCGACAGTCTTTGAATCAGTAGCCTCTATTGCAATCGAATAATTTCCTTGAGGAAATTATTGCCTCCACTATATTGCTGCTGGGATCAATGGCAAGTTTTCTCCAGGATATTCAAAACGAAATAGAATTATAGACAACAATTCTATAATTCTCCCAAAAACAATAAGAGAATGATATTTGATTATAGAATATTGTAAGAGAAAGAAGATTTGAAGATATTAAATCTAACTACTAGTTTTGCAGGAGATAATCTCTCTCTCTCTCTCTCTCTCTCTCTCTCTCTCTCTCTCTCTATATATATATATATATATATATATATATATATATATTGTAAAACACATCTACTAAGAGTTGTGTTTCGATTTGAGTAGGCACCTTTCAAAGGAAGCGTCTTTTTGAGAAAGCACCAATATATAATTATAATTATGGTAAAACTGCTACTTCATTCGCAGGTGCGAAATAAATCGCAACCAGGGTGCGACAGCATTAATTATAATTAATTCAAAATGGTAAAACTACTGCTTCGTTCGCATGTGTGAAATAAATCGCAACCAGGGTGCGAACTGGTGCTGTGACATCTTATGTGTGTGTGTGTGTGTGTATATATATATATATATATATATATATATATATATATTAATTATACCACCAAATTTGGTTTTTCCCCCCAAATTTTCCATCAACCAATTTCGAATTGATTCAGTGTGTATCTCTTTTAAAACTTCAAATCTTTCTCATCGTTTTCTATGCGGGATTCCATTCACTTCCTATCACCAACAAGGTCGGCCTCCCTTAGGTCGACCACCTAGGTGTGTTGATCCATGTGGCTGCTTACTCGGTGAGACTTGTTCCTCTTAAATCGTCGACGTCCGGTGACAAGTAAGTCCTAAGAAAATTCTCAAAAATCCCCATAAAAAAACTATATATTGTCGTTGTCCATACAATATATATAGAACTCGTACAAGTCCTGGAATATGATCAACCTCTTCTTCTTTCTAGGCCTCTTTTTCCAAGAAGCTTCTTGCAAGTTTATCGTACTTCCATAGTACAATGGCAAAGTCTATATTGCATACTTGCAATCATTTTTAACTCTCTTCAAACTCCCCACCTATATATACATGTTATCCTTCGTATTTAGAAGAGCAACTCCTAACGGTAATTGAAATAGAAAGGTGTAGGCTATAAGCTATATATTCATTGGCTTCGCATAAAAAATGTCTCCAACTAACTCCGATGATTTGCACCGGATTTTCAACAAGCTTGACAAGAATAGTGATGGCCAGGTGAGTGTCGAAGAGCTCAAATGGCTTCTTGATACGATTGGAGCGCACACGGGCTTAATCGAGCTCAAAACAATAGTTGGGCAAAAGACCCTCGGCTTTACTGATTTCTGGATATTTTACGAAGTTTTTATCGAGCGGAGCACATGTGATCAAAGTAAAACTGTTGAAAACGAGGAGCGTGGGGGCGAAGAAAATAAGTTGGAAAAAGATCTCGTTAAAGCTTTCGAAGTTTTTGATATGAACCGCGATGGATTCATTTCCTCCGAGGAGCTCCAAAGCACGCTTTTGAGATTAGGGTTATGGGAGGAGGACTGTGGTCAAAGTTGTACGAGCATGATTGAGTTTTATGATACTAATGCAGATGGGTTGCTTGATTTTGAGGAGTTCAAGAAGATGATGCTTCTTACAAACACTTAGAATACCTTCGATCGGCTTTGTATTTCACTTTCCATCTTTAATTTTCTTTGTTAGACTAAACATTTTTAAGGTTTAGTTAATAATTAATACATCAATTTTTAATTTTATCGACATTTTAGTTAATGTTTGTTTCGAACTTCATGCATACGTCTTAATTAATTCAAGAGTTACACTTTAACTAATGAAAAATGTTAAAAAATAAACACTTTAACTTCCTAAAATAATACTCTCAAAATCCTTTGACGACGTAAATAATATGGAATTAATGCATTTTATTTAATTTTTAGGAGTATTTTTGAAGCTAGCTAGGGAGAGTGGGTGGAGAACTAATTGAATAAGAAAATTTGGAATTTGATAACAAATTTCTGAAACCACGAATCTTTAGATATTCTATGCGTTCTCACACGCATTTGTCAATTTAGGATAGGAGGATTCGACAGTACGTAAAACAAAGACCTTAATTGAACTAACTAACTAATTTCTATGTTGACTTTTGATTTGTTTCCAAGGTCATCATCCTGGTTGGCTGGCTAATGGAAAACCCCAACAGTCAAATGCCCATAACCCCCCAACTAGAGCTCTCGATCAATTTGGTTGACTTTAGTTCAAATTCAAAGTTATTCATTAGAGTTAATGAAAAATGTTCATTTTAATGATTAATTTTAGATATATCCAAACTTATTTAATATCCAATAACACCTAATACACAATTCTTAATAGTATCCATTAATTAGCTTCTACACTAATTTTCTTTGAACATTTTATCTATTGTTAGAAAAAAAAAAAAAAAAATTTAACCATAGGCCTCGAGTCCGAGACTTATGGGAACGTAGTTGCGTTAACAATTTTGTTGGGAGAGTTGTACCGCCCTTGTGGTCCGACCCAGCTCGGAGGATTAGTCTTAGGCTTTCAGACCTGGGAACATCTTTAGGAAACCAAAAAAAAAAACAGTTTTTCTATATCCTTATTAACTTCTTTAATAACAAATTATCAGATTATCCCAAAATGAGTGTTCATTTAAAAAAAAAATTAATAATTAAAAAAAAAAAAGGTTAGTAAGAGATTGAAACCTTAAAAGTTTGTTCCAAAATGAGCACCAAATTACTTAAGCGAATAATAAACCTTGGATTACTCATTTATATATCATGATAACCTTTTGGTCTTGCTTGTAGAATCCACCATTCTTAGGTGAGCTTCAATCCTTCTCTCGTCCAGTAAATCTATGTCAACTTCCCTGCTTTGCTCTTTTGATGCTTCCTCAAAATGTGCTACTATGTAGGAAGTCATTGGTATTTTAGCTCGGGCCACACGGCTTCAGATCCATAAGTTAAGGTGAAGGGTGTTTTTTAGTAAGCCCCCTAGTCATTGTTAATTGGCCATAGAAACGTTTGTAACTTGCCCAACTAATTTCCAAGTTGTTCTTCTATGTTTCTCTTTAATGCACGAGATATAAAGAGATCCGATCGAGATGAAGCATGAGCAACATGCATTTTCATATTGCACTCTTATGGGTGGGTTCATAATCTAATGTGATATCCATCCCGAGAGCAATTATATATAGTGTGTCATAGCCTCATAGGTGTCGGGTTTATTACCCCACAAGCATCCAAACATTTGTTGTTTGAACGTACGTCTTGATAAAAATTCCCTTCACACACTCAATCAAGAAGCTTCAAGCTCACTGAAACAATGTTGATTACATCTGAAGATCAATGTAAAGCTTATATATTGGACTTCTTTAATTGATCAGTGATGAATAATTAATGTTTAGTCCTTTCCTTTTCTTAGGTTTTCTCTTTACTAGTTTTCTTAGGATTAAAGTGTATTAGGTTGATATACTAAGTAAGTTTAATTACTATTGGTAAACCTCTGTTGAATTTAATGAATATTAATCATTTACATACTTCAACCTGTACTTTCATTTTGTTATATGTTTAACTACTTTTATATCTATCAGCAAACTTAAATTATGAAACCTACAAATCTCTTTGAATCTAGCATGATAATAAGTTATGTCTATATCTTTCATTAGCAGTTTTGCACTCATGTTAATTAAATAAGTCTGTCGGTTTCTCTTTATCTTGATCTTTATATCAACAAATTTATAACAGTGCATTCTACTCTGAATATTTCCCTGCATTAAACTCTGTCAATAGCAATTAAACTTGTTACAGGTATATAACCATTTATGTGGAATGCACACCAGTTTAAGTTTCTTTTGCATAAGATTTTTAAATTGGCAAAATAGGTCATTCACCCCCTAGCCTGTCACACCCCAATTCAAGCTCCTAAAGAGAGCCCAAATTCAGGCAT
Source organism: Platycodon grandiflorus (assembly GCA_016624345.1). Lineage (NCBI taxonomy): Eukaryota > Viridiplantae > Streptophyta > Magnoliopsida > Asterales > Campanulaceae > Platycodon > Platycodon grandiflorus. The sequence continues at coordinate 19,428,179 of CM028364.1, read as the reverse complement.
AAACCCACTATACATAATCAAAATAACCACATGTTAAACACAGCACAACTACTAAAACAGAAACATGGCGACATGCCATTCAACTTCATAGACTAAAGAATATATAACTGAGTTTACACAACTCATCCAACTTATATACAAATCAAAAGAGAATGCATCAAGCCTTTATATACATGTACAAAAGTGACCAGTGTTTGATACATAAATAGTACGACAAGACCACTGTCTAATCATATACATCAAAATAAAACTACCCCAAAAGAGAGTAAACCACCTTCTATCTCATAGTGAGCCACACACGCTTGTGACCCCTTCGTTTCGCTTAGATCTAAGGAAAACAAATGTGAAAAGGTGAGTCACCTGTGACTCAGTAAGATTTCACTATACTTATGCATGTCATGCATGTATGCAACAATAATAGGATGCTAACATGTTGCAACACAAAATCATTATAATTGATAAGCAACCAAGTCTCATTACCACACAAGAAAGCTCACGACCGCTAATTGTCCCATACTAGTTGGAAGTAATTACCAACTTACAAAGCATACGATGAGTTAATCAACATCTCATATCACGTATTAAACAAGTAATAACATCATAAAATCATATACATCAGGATATAGAAGTTGAGGTACACCTCCGACTAATCAGCTCCCCTTATAATATCATTTGATCTTGAAGTTCATATCATTTCATTTCGAACCATATAATTCGTATATTCTGCGGAATAGGTCAACATAAACCCAAGTCCCTACAACCTTGGCAATCATGAGACTACACTACTCGTATCCAATAATCTACGTAGTGTAAAGCCCTATTTTGGCCGAAATAGGGAGGCAAGCCAGATTAAGATCGCCACAACCCGACTATCACTGCACTCCACCCCATGACAGTCAGTGGTCAACCAAAACCCCCTGCAAGTTATTATTTGTTTGTGCACTTCCGTTTACCAACTTAATGGTCATATATAATTCCGTATTCATTTACAAATTCAAGAAATTTGTTTATCCCTCAAGGATCACTTCGATTTCTATATTTACGAATTAACATAAGTAGCAAGTTACTCATATCAAACAACTCAATTCCAAGTCACAACCTCACTTTCATAGCCATGTTACACACTTTAATTCAACTAGTTTCACATCGGTTTCACGAATTCAAGTATACAATCGATTAACAACGTATTCAAGGTTCATATAACCACCAATACACTTTATTAACACATACTCATAATCATATCAGCCTATTAAACAACTTAGCATGGCTGAATAATACAATTTCACCATCATATCCACTCAATAATTGATTATAACCAAAATAAACCGATTAAACTACAAACATGGATAAGCTAGAGATCCCTTACCCAATTAGAGTGCTAATCCACCGATTAATCCTTGGAATCCAGTGACTAAACCAGCCTAGAACTCAATCACACCAACCCCCTTAAGTTGCTTTGAAAAAAGAACAAGAAATCAAGCAAGAACACATTGAACCCCTAGGTTGATTTGATGAAGTATGAAGAGAACTTGAGAAAGAAATATATGTTTTTTGGTGTTCTAAATCCAGGTGTGAAGTCTCTACAACATTACCCACAAACTACGCTAGATAAGGGGGCAAGAAGCAGAAGGTGGCATCAAGAAATGAGGTAAAACAGTGAGCTGTCGCATTTCTGTTACGGCACGACGCGGCCGCGCCTAAAGGAGTGGCGCGAGCGCGCCTCCTGTTCATCCCCCAGGATATTTTATGTTGTTTCATGCTATTTCGTTGGTTTGATTGCTCGGGCACTTGTAGATTTAAATGTATAACACTTATAACTCATCAAAGGTTGTCTCTAAAGGTTCCATATCATTCTAGGATCAAATCAAAGTCACAACAAAGTTTACGAACACGAAAACAACATCGAAAATCAATTCGTCTTAAAACTTTAAAATAACACGACATCTTTCTCTTTTTCAAGGCTCGATTTAACATTATGAAACCCATATAACAACAAGCATATCCAAGTTTAAAATATCATGGCTCATCTCTTTCATTTCAATTCGATTTATGCTACGGAATCATGTAAGAAAGTAACACACCGAGACATACAAACATGAGTTCACGACTCATCTATTCGTAACCATGAGATAAGATAATCAAGTTAACAATGAATGCACATAATCATAAGATTAATATGCTTATGAAATGCTCGGGTATTACATAGCCTATCTACTGAGTAATACGATACTTAAGCATATGTGTTTTATTGGAACTCCAACAATTGGAATCAAAGCATACCCAATCGGGGACCAACAAAGCCCCATCAATGTTGAGCAACCAACATTTATAAACTTTCGGTTGGAATGGGTTGTTCAGGTGTCTCACTATCTTTTGTGACAAGATCTTTGACTATCTTAGAAGTTTGAGAAGTGAAAGAAGTTTTTATTATAAAATCTTCAAAGGCTTGAGCTTTAATTGCTCGTCTTGGTGAGTAAGTGATACAATACTTTTTAAATTAGATAGACCAAATTAGTAATATACACGAAGTACGTGATTTTGTGCAAGATCTTCCCCTAGTATGTACATATATTGAAGGACTGAGGGGGTTAACTAAGCAACACATCAATTTATGGAGGGCTTAATCTACCAGACACATCGCTTACTAACACTAGCACTAAGTTAATCCTGACTAGTACCAACTACCAAACATGGGAGTAGCTTAGTATTAATCCCATTTTTTGGCTAATACCAACATTTTAAATAAGGGACCATCTTGACCATTAGATTTCTTAAGTTATTTGTCACCCTTTGATAACAATTCTTGAACCATATATATAAGGGCTTAGGGTTAGCAAGTTTTCATTGTCATTCACCACCTCTATAAGCTTAGGTTTTCCTTTGTTTTTCTCTCCAAATGTTCTTTGCCGTCGTACTCAATGATATTGTTCATCGATCTTCCATACTCTAAGCCATATATATCTTTCGTCTTCTAATCATAATCCATATATCTTCTATCATGATATTCAAATTTTCAAATCAAACTTTAGATCTGAAAGGGAAGAGGGTTTGCTATGGTTTGATATTCCTTCATGAAACAGAGGTGGAATTGGTGGGGAATATTAGAGGTGTACTCTAATCGTTCAACTATCTATCGAAAAATTATGAAAGATGTATTAATTCTCAAGTAGCTTTTCGATGAATCGTTGATACGATTAGATCTCAATTCTACAAGATTGTGTTATTTAGAGTAATTTAGAGGTACATGATTTACTATTTATAAATGACTAAAAATATGCTATTATGCCTCTATTGTTTTATGATGCATGGATCCTTATTTTCATTTGCTTTTATATATTCTCTTCATTTTGACCTTTTTTTTGGTTGTTTATAAAATTTTCATCATTATATAAACATTATTGCTATTTTTCATTAAATTTCAAGGCTTTTTATTTATATAATGATTTGATGCTATAGTAGTTTATGTCAAATTGGTAACTTTATTCACCTTCATTCACATTAAATAAGTGAAGAATTTTTTTTTTTTTTGTTTCCATGAATTCAATTATATTAAAGACAATCAAGCTTCATGTTATTTTCTAATTTTATCATGTCCTTTATCAAAGAGTTGAACATGCAATGTTGGACTACTGATACGATTGTCAAAGAGTTGTTGGAAGTTCATACTTTACACTTAATTACTCAAGTAGTAAATATGGCACACGAGTACGTGTGCATAATTATTCTTATTCTTATTTTTGTTGCTTATATGTTATTTTACTCTATAATTTTTTCATATGAAGTTTATTGGTTATTTTATCTTTATAATTTTTATGTGAATTTTAAGTTTTTTAATTATTAATTTCGTAGTTTTTAGGTAATTAACTTTTGAAGAGTGTAAGAAGTGGGTGGTTATTGTAAAGATTCTGGCAACTTTATGATTTATTATAAAATTGTAATTGTATATTTAGGAGAGGGGTAAAGTTGGTAAGTCAAAAAAGCGTGACAGGGCCCACCCACTTTATAATAGTATAGGTAAATGGAAATTTGTTTTGTTTCAACCCCATGATGCGCATCCACGCCCTTAATTACTTTATATTTTAGGTTGTGTTGTTGTTAGACAAAATTGCCCTTATGATTTTACTTTATTCAAAGTTCTTTTACTCTTTTTCTCTCATCACTTTCATCTCCACGACATTGAATCTACATATTAAGAAATTTCTTATTCAAACGAATGCATTCATGTATAGGATATTTTATCCAACTGAATTTGAGTGAGTGATAGTCATCAATTGTAGAAAATACTTTGATTTCAATTTGAACTCTTCATCTAATGATATGTACGATTCGCCAAACTACAATTTATATTGGCCATTCACAAGGTGCAAAGTTAAAATTGCATAGAATGTTGACTTATAGCTTTAGAGTTGCATACAACTTATGCAAAATAAAATCTTATAGCTTTAGAGTTGCATACAACTTATGCAAATAAAATCATATCGAACTACAATTTATATTGGCCATTCGTTTTGAGCTCTTCTTTTGAAACATCAAAAGGTTCCTCTTCATTTTGTTCAGAAATGATAGTGGTAAGTCATCTTCTAAGTCATAGGAGTCTTTTGCAACAAGGCAAATATGTGCTTCTTCAACAAAGTCACAGTCATCCTCGTCCTCAGAGTCTGTCTCACACCACGTATGCATGTTATTTGGCTCCAGATCTTCATCAGCCATTCCCCTTTAATTTGTTTGAAAAATTTCTTGGGGGAACGTTTTCGAAAGAATTCATAGTTAGGCTATGGACAGTTAGAAGCAAAGTGTACTGGCTTTCTATAGTTGAAGCATAATAGATCACTTTTCTTCTTTCCATCAGCACCCTTTTGAAAAGGTTGCTTAGGTGAAATTTTCTTAAAATATCTTTTGAATCTTTGGTACTTCTTCACAAACATTTTAAATTGTTCGTCTGAAATTATGTTGATTTTAGAAAAAGATGATGAAGGCACATCATCAGAGATTTGTACTAATTTTTCAGAAAGAGCACCTGAAGATATACTTTTGAAATGTTTTTTCACACTACTACAAACACGCTAATTACTGTCAAATTTATTCCGTCAGTAATTACTGATGAAGATTTTGAAATTAATGTCGGATATCCGACAGTATATGGATAATTTGCAATCCTTTTTTACCTCACTCCCAAGTGCTGATAATTGTTCTTCCTCAGCAATATTTCTAGGCTTCAATGAAGGATGGACATCTATCAATGACATCAAAAATTCCTCTTTTAAAAAACTTGACATCAAAAATTCCTCTTTTAAAAAACTACGCTGTCCCTAGATGCTTTCAAGAATTCCTCTTCTTAAATAATCTTAATTCGGTGGCAGAGATAAATGACGACGTACACAAATTTTAACAAAAAATTGCTCGACGACGAATGGAAGAGGTACTTCAATTAAAGGATCTCCCATCTTGAATCCAAAACCTTTTTCAAGTGGCATTCACTTTTTCACTTGGATGATGGATCTTTTGAGAAAGTTTAGTTCTATTTTTTGTTTTTCCCGCTCGGATACTCCACTGTTGGTAAAGGTACGTCTATCTATATTTAGGGTATAGGGTATAGGTATTAGTTAGGGGCAAAGGGTATAGTTTAGGGTATAGGGGTATTCGGTATATAGGGTATATGGTTTAGGGTTTAGGGGTTAGGGTTTAGATAGGGTTACAATTTGTTTAGGTTTATTGTTATCTTTCCTCTTCCTCTTTTTTTTTCTTCTCACTGTTAATATTCTGCACTTTAGGTAAACCAATTTCCATTGCATGTCTCCGATTTGCAAGCTCATCCCATCCCTTCTATTCTTTGATCTCACTTTCCTCACTGGCACCCCATTCTCAACATTGCTGTGAATGAATTGGGATTACTTAATAGTGTATTCGATCTCATACTAATCGTTTGTTGCTTAATAGGAGCGATGTCGACTGACGATCGTAGTTGGATGTATAATCGGAGGTTGCCGAATCGTAATGGTATTATAGATGAGTTTATTAGAGGTTTAAAAAGTTTTATCGAATTCGCTCTAGCGAACCCCAAATACATGAGTGGTAACAACATTAGGTGTCTATGTGATAGCTGCAAAAATCGAAAGTACTTCCCTTCGATGATTGTTGAGAAGAACCTTCTCCAACACGGGTTTCAAGTTGGGTACAAGCGGTGGGTAGCTCACAGTGAACAAATTAGAGTAGCGACTAGGCCAGAAAATAACCAGCAGAGGAATCCTGTACCTGAACCTGAACCAGCAAATACGAGTGTGAACGATGAACCAATTCATGGTATGAAAGATATGGTTAGGGATTTTGCTGGTGCTCATTTTGACTTGTCAGAGAACGCATGTCAGGAGGAGCCAAATCCTGCAGCTAATAAGTTCATTAATGCAATGGAGTCTGCAAGGGAGAAGCTGTATCTTGGCTCTGAGCAGACCATTTTGGAGACTGTGGCTGAGTTCCTTAACATCAAATCAGATTGCAATATTAGTCAAGCTGGTTTCGATCGTCTCATGAAAGCACTGAAAAAAGCTTTACCGAAAGAAAATAAGATGCTAAAGAACTTCTATCAGACAAAAAAGATGGTGGGGCATATTGGGTTGAAATATGAGAAGATTGATGCATTCAAGAATGATTGCATGCTTTTCTACAAGGAAGATTCAAACTTGAAAGAGTGTTCCGTGTATGGCCAAGATAGATATAAGCCGAATCGAAGGGGCAGTTCAAAATGTAAAATGAATGAACCTTATAAGCAGTTGCGTTACCTACCTTTGACTCCGATATTGCAATGCCTCGAAGCGTCTAAAGCTAATTCAGAAGCTATGCGTTGGCACAAGGAAAGCCCGAGCGAGGATGGCTTGTTGACTCATCCGTCAGACGGCTTAGCTTGGAAACAATTTGATGCAACCCATCCTGACTTTGCTGCCGAAGCTAGAAATATAAGGTTGTGCATATGCGCGGATGGTTTTACTCCTTTCGGGCCTGGGACGAAGTCCTACTCTTGTTGGCCAGTTATAGCTACCGTCTACAATCTTCCACCGTGGTTATGTATGAGTGATCCTTACATGTTCTTGTCACTGTTCATACCTGGACCGACTAGCCATGGCAAGAATATTGATGTTTATCTTCGACCTTTGATTGGCAAGTTGAAAATGCTTTGGGAAGACGGAGTGGAAACATGGGATGCATTCAAAGAAGAAAATTTAAAATGAAAGTCGCGTTGATATGGACGGTGAATGACTTCCCTGCCTATGGGATGTTATCGGGTTGGAGCACACATGGGAAGCTATCATGTCCGATTTGTATGGATGACAGTAAGTTGTTCACACTCGAGCACTCTCGTAAACCTTGTTGGTTTGATTGTCATCGTCAGTTTTTACCGGATGACCACCCATTTAGATCACAGAAGCAGCAATTCACTAAGAATAGGGTTAAGCGTGATGAGGCGCCTAGACGTTTGAGCGGTGAAGCTATTTATGGAAAGATATCTAAACTATAGAAGACCAGGTGGGGGAAGACGTTTGCAAAGGATAGATTACAAGATTTCGGTGTAAAGCATAATTGGACTAAGAAGAGTATATTTTGGGAGTTGCTGTATTGGAAAGATAATTTGATACGCCATAACCTTGACGTCATGCACATTGAGAAGAATGTGTTTGAAAATATTTTTAACATCATTATGGATTGGAGAGCCACTACCAAAGACACACCCAAAGCCCGAATGGATATGAAAGACATATGTAAGCGACCTGCCTTGGAGCTAAAAGAGGTCAATGGTAAAACAGTGAAACCTGTCGCTCCATTCATGCTAACCAAGGATCAAAGACTTCTACTGTTGAAGTGGTTGAAGGGATTGAGGCTTCCAGACGGTTACGCTTCTAACATCAAAAATTGTGTAAATGTAGATGAAGGAAAGGTTCATGGTTTGAAGAGTCATGATTGTCACGTGTTACTGAACAGGCTACTTCCTATTGCGCTTAGAGACTTGTTGCCCGAAAATATATGGATTGAGTTAACCGAGCTGAGTGAGTCATTCAGAGGGTTATCATCCAGCATTCTGCGGGTTAATGACATGAGAAGACTGGAAGCGAGCATTGTCATGACGATTTGCAAACTTGAGAAGATCTTTCCTCCGTCTTTTTTTTATTTTATGGAGCATTTACCGGTCCACTTGGCATATGAAGCTAGGGTTGGTGGTCCAGTTCAATACAGATGGATGTGTCCATTTGAGGGGTAATTACTCGTCTCATACTAATCGTTTTTCCTCTATAACATACTTAAAATTCAGTTATAACTTGAGTAGCATTTATTTATCCTATCATGCATCTGCAATTAGGTATCTCGGTCATTTGAAAAGGAAAATGAGGAACAGGGCAAAGGTTGAGGCCTCAATATGCGAGGCTATTATTTAGAGGAAATTGTTGCCTTTACAGCGCAATATTTTCACCCCGATGTTGAAACGAGATTGACTAGGGTTAGGCGCAATTATGATGGTGGAGAGCCCGATTCCAATGGAGACATCTCATTATTTAATGCTCTAGGTCGGCCACTCGGTAAACTGGTTAAGACTCGAATGCTAAGCAATAAAGAGTATGACGCTGCCAGACTCTATATACTCCTTAATTGTCCTGAGGTTGAGGAATATCTCAAGTAAGTTAATTATCAATTTCATTTAATTTTGGATAGTCATCCGATTCAAATTAAAGTTGCAACATGCATAAATAACTCGTATAAACTCTAAACCTAATGCATTATGTTCGAAGATCAAGTCGGAGATGATATATCTGGCAAATTGCGAGAAATCAGGACAGAGAAAGAGTTTCCGTCGTGGTTACGCAAATATGTAAATATCATTTCCTTGCTCGATTTATATGTAGACATTTTATATATGTATCCAAACAGTACAATATCTCAGTCATTTAAAAATGCTTATTAATTATTACTTTCCAAGTTTTGGAACATCCTAATGACTCGAAAGTCGCGAGATTATCTCACATATCTGCAAATTCGTTGATGAGAGTTACTTTATACAACGGATATTATGTGAATGGCTATGTCTTCTATACTAAGGAATACGAGGAGGGAAAACAAACGGATAACAGCGGTGTCAATCTTAAAGGCAACCTTGACTATTATGGTGTCCTTAAATAAGTCATCGAGTTACGATATCTCGGGAGAAAAAATATAGTCCTATTTAATTATGACTGGCGAGACGCTATACGAGGTATAAAAAAGCATGACTCGTTTGACCTAATCGATGTGAAGTAGACGTCTAGACATGCGGGTGATGATGTGTTCATCTTAGCATCACAAGCACAACAAGTATACATGACACCATACCCTTATCGGCAAGCTGATGAGAGGGGATGGTGGGTTGTTTAAAAGACTAAGGCCAGAAGCACAATTGATATAGCATATTGGTCTGACGACATAACTACAGAATCATCATCCCGTTGTATCTTCCGATAGTCATCCAATGGATGAAATGCACGTGCCTCCCTTACGTCTGGAAGTAGTATTACTCGTTGATTTGCCACCTCCTTCCCCGTCCGAAGATGAAGTCCCGATTATTAAAGGTGATGCAGAAGAAGACGACGAGGTAAAAGAAGATGAAGAGGATTGGATGTCCGAGGATGACAATGAAGAAGAACTTGAGTTTTGTGTAGTGACTCAAACGCTGAGACTGAAGAATCTGAGAATGAAGAAAATGAAGACATTGAGAATGAAGACTCTGAGTAGTCTTGTGTACCATTTAGGTTCTTTTATTTTTTGTAAAAAATGAATAGTCATGTGTAGAACACTATTTGTATGTTACTTTTTATCATGATTAATATCATTTTAATTAATGTTATGTATTTTAACATAATTGTCATCTAAACTTGGCGTTAACTGTCATCATTAATATATTAATTATGTTTTTATCATATATAGACATGTTAGGACGAGCTGGTAGAGGTAGGGGTCGGACTGGTAAGGTCCGACTTCAACCTTCTTGCATTATAGCTACACAGCCACGTGTACCTACACCACCTACAGTACCCACAGGAGGAGCTGAGTCTCACTTTCCTCAGCCCGAGGATGCGCCCGACTCTCCCCACGATCCGATCAGCGGGGTTGGGTCATCATCTACCCCAGGCGAGCATGAGGTTGTTGATGGAGATGGTAGGATTATCATTACCATCTCCAGCCTTAAGCAGTAAGTAATAACTTTACAGTTGTAAAATTTTAATGCTTCATTAGATAAATGTTAATTACATATTTGTGTAATATATATTTGACAGGTTTACAGGCAGGTATCCCGATCCTGCTCGCTTTATCGGACGCATTCTACGTGGGATGAGGCACGAGGAGTACTGGCCATAGTACTCTAACGTGCTGCCTAAGGATGTCCGAGACTCCTGGTGGGATGATTTTAGGGTAAGATAAGATATGTTAAAGTTTAATATATATATATATATATATATATATATACGTATGTATGTATATATGTTGTTTAGTTAACTTAATAATTTAATACTTTTTATTTATTTTTTATAATTAATATGTTTAAATTGGTCAAACTTGTAACAGACGTATTGTTGTCCTGAGCACTCTGACGCCGAGGCATACGAGGCATTTAGGTTGTTGCGAGGTAAGAAGTACCGCGACTGAATCTACGCCATCAAGAAAGCGTGGAATGAGAAGAAGGCGAGGGCTCCAGGTTTCAGCGAAGATGTCTGGGGCCGGTAAGTACATTATAATAATTATAATTAATTTAATTTCATTCCTTAAATATATGTTATTTTGTATATATTGTTTCTATAAAAAATTTAACATTTTCACAGGTTTACCTCGACGTGGGATTCCGAGAAAGCTAGGGATGTCGCCGAGCGATAGAGGCAAAACAGGCTGAGCTCAACGGGGAGGGGTGAAGCACACCTCGGGGTCAATCAACACCTCCGAGCACCACTTGCGAATGGTAAGGACTTTAATGTGTTGTATTGTAATGCATACCTTAATTATTGCTCAAACATATATAACATATTTTATTGTTTTACTTACAGTTTTAATTGATTTGTTGGGTAGCCATGTGGATGCTATGAAATCTATGGCTAAAAGTAATTTGTTACTTGTTATGTGTAAGGATTGAGTTGAAAACATAGACATATATTTGTCTAAGATTGCCTTGAGAGGGGGTTAGTGTAAATACGTATTTTTAGAAGGAGTTTGAGTGTAAATAAGCTATTTTAGAATGGTTTGAGTCTAAATAAGTTGTTTAAGAAGGTTTAGAGTGTAAATAGGCTGTCTTAGTAGGATTTGAGTGTATATAGGCTGTTTTACAAGGGTTTTGAGTGTAAATAGGTTGCTTTAGAAGGGTTTGAATGCAAATAAGTTATTTTTTCTGGGTTTGAGTGTGTATAGGCTGCTTTCGAATGAGCTTGAGTGTAAATAGGCTATTTTAGAAGGGTTTAAGTGTAAATAGGTCGTTATGAAAGGGATTTGAGTTTAAATAGGCTGCGTTAGAAGGGTTTAAGTGTAAATAGGCTGCTTTAGAAGGGTTTGAGTGCAAATAGGTTATTTTTTTCTGGGTTTGAGTGTGTATAGGCTGCTTTAAAATGAGCTTGAGTGTAAATAGGCTATTTTAGAAGGGTTTGAGTGTAAATAGGCTACTTTAGAAGGGTTTGAGTGCAAATAGGTTGTCTTTTCTGGGTTTGAGTGTGTATAGGCTGCTTTAGAACGAGCTTGAGTGTAAATAGGCTATTTTAGAAAGGTTTGAGTGTAAATAGGCCGTTATGAAAGGGTTTTGAGTTTAAATAGGCTGCTTTAGAATGGTTTGAGTGTAAATAGGCTGCTTTAGAAAGGTTTTGAGTGCAAAAAGGTTGTTTTTTCTAGGTTTGAGTGTGTATAAGCTGCTTTAGAATGAGCTTGAGTGTAAATAGGCTATTTTAGAAGGGTTTGAGTGTAAATAGGCCGTTATGAAAGGGTTTTGAGTTTAAATAGGCCGCTTCAGAAGGGTTTGAGTGTAAATAGACCACTTTAAAAGGGTTTGAGTGTAAATAGGCTGTTTTAGCCTGGGTTTGAATGTGTATAGGCTGCTTTAGAATGAGCTTAAGTGTAAATAGGCTATTTCAAAAGGGTTTTAGTGTAAATAGGCCGTTATGAAAGGGTTTTGAGTTTAAATAGGGTGCTTTAGAAGGATTTGAGTGCAAATAGGTTATTTTAGAAGGCTCTGAGTGTAAATAAGTTATTTTATAAGGGTTTTGAGTGCAAATAAGTAGTTTTAGAAGGATTTGAGTGTATATAGGCTGCTTTAGAAAGGTTTGAGTGTATATATAGGCCGTTTTTATTTTTTTTTTATAAGTTGATCATGTTATACCTTAATATGTGTTGTTCGCTAATTTTAATTCATTATATTTATAGAATCGACACTACGGTACCGAGGTACCGATGACTGATTTATTTGCTGCAACCCACACCACTCCTACTCCTCCTGGTGCTGATTTGCCATTTGTCTTTGTCGATGATACGGCAAATAAAGCATTTATAAGTATTACTTAAAATATTTTAATTTTATTTTGTTTATTAGTTAATTAAAATGTTAATATTAATATTTTTATATTTTTATGACACAGAATGACTATAAGGCGACTATAGACACGCAAGTCGCCGACGAGCTTGTCCAGACGACCCCTGAGGTGCCGACACCCTTTGTCGGCGACATTTGGCATTCGCTCACTGCGGAGTCACGGATGAAAAGGGAGCTCGCCTCTATGGCTTTGGTGACCTCGATGTTGCTGTGTTGAGACCAGGCACATCCACTTCTTCCTCGACAACCGCGTCTTCTGGTCCTCTGCAGCAATCAGCTACCTAGCGTGCCCTGGTCGAGAAGACGCAGACTCGATCTCGAGCAACTGGTGCAGCAGCAGGGCAAGCAGATCGAGCAGCTGCGGTGACTGGTCATGGAGCAACAGAAGCAGTCTAGGTCTTCTAGTGTGCGTAATTTGTTTAACCCCCCCTCCATAGTAGTAGTAGATTTAGAAACTTTATTTTGGTACTGTAATATTTTTTTTAATTGTATATATATTAATTTTAATTTAATTTATGTTTTAGTTATTAATTATAGTTTATTATTGCAGTGTGTATGTGTGATTGTGTATATATAATTGCTATATCAGGTGGGAAAAAAAATTTACAACTTTTTTAATTTTTACTGTCGGAGATCTGACAGTAATTATTTCATTAAAAAATAATTTTTAATAGTTACTGTCGGAGATCCGACAGTAATTCACAGTGAAAAATAATAACAGAGTTAATTTACTGTCGAATTTTCGTCAAAAAATTAACGGTGTTCCAACAGTAAACTAACGGTATGTTAATGTCAGTGACCATGTTACTGTCGGAGAGATCGGCAGTAATTACTGTCGGCGTAATATTCCGACAGTAATACTTTCGGAGATAAATTAAATTACCATCGAAGGTTTACTATCAGATACTGTCGGAGAAGTTCTGACAGTAAATATAAAATTACTGTCGAAATTATTGATTTACTGTTGGATTACTCCGACAGTAATTACGTATTTTCCAGTAGTGTTATTTCTTAAGCTTGACCAATTTCAAGCTCATAAACCGTAAGACTTGTATATATGCTTCGAAAAGTCATCTTACTCAAGTCTTTAGATTCTTTCATGGATATGGTCTTCACATGCCAAAGACCCAAAAGACTCAAGGAGTCTCATATTCCTTTTTTTCATGCTATATTCTTTACCTAAAAAATAACAAGAATGACCAATGAGATCCAGCTCAATTGTTACTGTTCACTTTTCTTAACAACAAGGTCTGGTGTTCAAGTCTCATAAGAGACACCCTGGTACTTAAAGGTCAGGTCTTCAAGCCTCACTAGAGGTATCATTGTTGTTTAAGCCTCACCAAAGGCCCATTTAATATTGATCACGTCTCTTAACAGAGAGGTCGAGTGTTCAAGCCTCACACCAGAGCCACCCTTGTAACACTCCGACCTTACTTCCTTCCTAGTTTACTAGTAGTCACTTCATATCGGTTTTTGAAACCCTTGGATTGTGAAATGTCATGCTTGTTTACTCTCTGTGTGTGACACGTGATTAACCTATGTTGAGTTGTGCACTATTTTTGTATTCGTTCGAGACTATTCTCTACATCAATTAGCATTTATACTCCGTATGTACCCCACGTTTAAGTGATCTAGCCTTGGTTTAGATTCACTCTTGAATGATAAGCATGTTAGTCTTGTCGTTAAACCATAAATTGAGATGATTCGGGGTTCGTTTCGTGTGTTTACTCTCGTATGCGACCGAGACTTGGGTTTATCGTCATTCACGCATCAATGCGAGATGATTCAGTTGAGGTTTGGGCATGTCTTGACTTGGTTTAAAGTTAAAATCATCTTAGGGTCACTTAAAATCACTTCAGAATCATTTTCGGACACTTTCAGAGAAGCTTGAAGTCTGAGTCGCGCCCTAGCACCGCGCCCTAAGGCACAACATCCTGAAGTTTCATAAAAAAAAAAATCAGACTTTCATAAAGTTCAGGGACCTGTGTGCCTTACCACGCGCTCGCACCCAAGAGCCTTAGCGGCCGCGCCATTTACACTTCAGAAGGCCAATATTTGGGGTCAGGCGTGCTCGCTATGTCTGGGTGGCGCGATCATGCTGCCCTATTTTTCCAGTTTCGTTATTTTATTATGTCCCGACCTTTTTAAGTGGTTTAAAATGTTCAAACAACCCGAGAATTGGACCGAAACATTAACCCATTAGATTTAATGAAAGAAAAGACTCTCATCCTCCTCATTCTCTCCCAAAACCGGCCATGAAGAAGAGAGAGACTGCAGAGAGAGAAAAGAGAGGGTATAGAGAAAAAACTTCAATATCTTGAGCATCAGAAGTCGGATCGACGATCCATCTTTACTGTAACGTAGAGGGCGACGAAGGGATCATTCCTAGCCAAGAAATTCCTCCGATCTGTTGGTGATTAACGAACCCATCTTCTTCTCCTACGTTTTAGAGAAAGAAAGTTGAGTTTGGGAGAGAGAAGGCTTGATTCGGGCTTGGATCGAGCTTGGATTTGAGGTTTGGACTTCGTAGTGGAGTAGAGGTCGCAGAGGAGTACACTTCCACCCAAAACCCACTTAGATTGATTCGTGATTTTGTGTAAGTTACTATTCTTTTTCCTAGTATTTTTAAGCATCGTAGTGTATAATCACGATGTACGCACGTGATACTTGTTTTAGATGAATTGTTAGTATGTTATTTGTGGGTATTGATGATTAATCATTAATTTCGTAGTCTCCGAGTATCAGAGACTCGTCGAGGTTGTGTTGTGAATGTTATTGTTGTTGGTGGTGTTTGTTTTCGAGCATGTTTAGCTCAACGAGATTTGTTGTTTGTGTAGTCTCCGAGTAAATAGACTCGTAGAGGTATACTTGTTGGTATAGTTTTTCAGGCCGTAATCTTTGTCGTCGAAGTTATAGTCATTATATACTCACGATGAACTCGTTAGATTGATTATTGGTAGTAAACACACCGAATATTAGGTATCGTGATTGATGTGGTTAATTAGGGACAATACTATAGTTCATCCCGATGTTTTGTAAGTTAGTAACGACTCTAGCGGAGTCAATAGGATAGAACGAATTATATCAAGTCTTTATACGAAATGAACACTAGTCAAGACTGACTCTGGCGGAGTCGTATATGACGTAATGATCATACGTCGAATAATGCGAGAAATTTATCAATGGGTGTAATTGACTCTACGGAGTTGAGTAATGGGTAGTATAAATCACTACGAATTATATTTTTAGTATCCTATGATATGGGATGACGGATTGATGAGGTGATGATTCGATAGAGCTTGACGTTGGTTGACTTAGTCAAACATTAGTTGACTACGAGTTGCATTGCATAATTGATTTATGCCTTTTGTCTAAACAAGAGTTGATAGTATACCTTTGACTTTTCATTGAGTTATCGAATAGTCACACCTTAATATGTGACGTTAGTAGCGATACGTATAGTCTCAATCGTCGGGTGACGGGTTGGTTGTATCCTATGTATTAGTGGCATGTCTAGATTATCGTGTTCTAGTACGAACAATGTGACTTATAATGAGTCGTGATATTCATAATACACGAAGATAACAATATGTGATAGATTATGATACGTATGAGCTGGATTGTATTGTGTTGTTATGGGATACTGTAGAGACCCTAAGTTGAGCGTAGTAGTACACATTGGTTAACGATTGTAAGTACGAGTAAACTTACGTATAATGAGGTTTTAGAAGTTTAGCATTAGCGGACCTAGATGAATTGTAGAATATGTTACTTTGTTTAGGATTAAGAATGAATAACCTATCCTTGTGATAATTAGGTGTTCCACCTTGTGGGCATCGTTTGATTGTTGTTAACGATAGGAATACCCTACATAGGATTGAAACTATTGGTGTGTCTAACTATCGTCGACACCATGAGATTGTTGAGTTTTACAATAGGCCTACTTTGCCTATTGTCTTGATTTGGTTATATATTCAGTGATTACGGACATTGTGTGGTTGTTCTAGTATATGATAGGACAATCATCCTACTTTGATGATTGATTGTGTGTTTAGTATCTACAAACCCATTGAGTTGATTTGGTATGTGATTTAATAGAACACACATCATGATTTGTTTTATTTAAGTGGTGATTCAAGAAAACACACTTTGATTTGTTGAGAATGACAAGTAAATATCTACTTGTGCATTGCATTGAGTCCAGCTGGCATTCTTGGTAAAGTCATGGTGGGACGACGTATAGTCTTTACGAATCTATTTCGTAATCGCTATGGGTCGTTATACTGGATTTACACACGTGACACATCCCTCCTCTGTTGGTCAAGTACAGTTGAGATGTAGCCTCACTGTTGTAGCAATACGCATAACTTTGGTTTGCTAGTGGAACCTGATAGGATCGGGGACGTCAATACATCTCACACGAGTATCGAGGCACACTTATTTTCTCGTGTATTGCAGGAACAACACGGAGATCGTGGATGGAGATTATATCCTTTCATATATGATTTATTACGTTGCACTTATGTGAGCATCACCGTGCTACGTGGCTTATGTGATTTGTGCGTTTCCTATACGAGCGAATGTTGGTCGTGACCTCCAACTGATATGGGACGGTTGGCGGCTACTGAGCCTCTCGTTGGTATAGGGTTGGTTGCCTTTATGTGTTATCACCTATGTATTATCCTGGTATATTGATGTGCATTATACCATGTCATATTGCTGCATTAGTAACTTAACGAGCCTTGTCTCATCCCACGCCTTTGTTTTCCTTAATTTGCAGGTTATAACTTTCAGCGTTATGAGGCCTTAATTCGGAGTTTAGCGAGTTGTATTTAGTTGTTATTTTATCTTTATCTCTTGTATTTGTGAGATCGTGGATTCAACTAAGTTATGTAAACTTAGTATGTCGGGTAAAAGTATTTGTATTTTATAGACTTGTATTTTGGGTGCCGACTTGTGGGGTCGAGCAGTAGTATTTTATTGTATCATCAAATAGTTTTATTTAATTTCGTTGAGGCTTTGAGTCATTTATTTATTAGTAGTTTTTCCGAGCATGTTAGCTCGCAGGTGTTTAGTGTTGTTGTTTCTTCGGCGCATATATTTAGCCGTCGAGGTTTTGTTGTTGGGATTTCATTAGTATTGTTCTCCGGCTTATGTTTGGCCGTGGAGGTTTTACATAGTTGTGGTTTTAGTTATTCGAGCTTTTGAAGCTCGCGTGTTTATCAGGTTTTTCCGCTGCATAGTTTTTTTTTTTTTTTTATCTTGTGTAGCTCGTTCACATTTGTAATTTTTTGTTGTTTTTCTCAGTATTAGCACACTGAGTCGGGGTTCAACATCGAATTTCGGACTCAGGGCGTAACAACCCTGGTACTTCACTACTCTCAACAGAGAGGTCGGGTGTTCAAAAGTCTCACCAAATGTACCATTTGTTTTAATCACACCAAAGATATCATATAGTCTTAATTGTGGCATTTCAAGACATTAAATAATAATAATAATGGTTGGGGTAAGGTCTATGTCCCCTCCAACCTTAAAAAAAATAAAAAAATGGACTACCTCACAAAGGCAATCATAGGCTTGTCGAAGTGATTCCTTGGGATCCTTCTTGAAAGAATCAAATTGTTTTATATATGTGTAGAGTCTGTTGTCTCTTGTTTCTTGATCACCTGCGAGGTACTCAGCAAGAGTTTCCCACATTTCCTTTGACGTTTCGCATCAAATGACTTGTTGATAGGTGCTAGTGTCTAGAGCACTAGCAATAATATTAAAGGCCTTGCCATCACCATCACTCGTCAAGCTTCGTACCATTACCAATCCATTCCTCTTCTGTTTGTCTATCTCCGCAGGTGCTCCTGCCCAGCATTTGGATTTGCTTTCCTTGGCACATTTGGATCATCTTCTACACTTTCCCAAAAGCGTTTGCCAATAGAGTTCATTTATCTTCTCATTTTGTCCTTCCACATATCCAAATGTTCCTCATTTATAATTGAAACATGATTTACATTCGATGTTTGCATCATTTTATGAGTCATAGATCAATTCTCAAGTTGTTAGACTTGAAAAGCAAGGTTTCAGCAGAGTCTGGTTCTGATTGCAACTGTTATACCCAAGAGGCTCAAAATAGGCTAGACTCTAGAGGGAAGGGATGAAAGGTCTATGACTAATTTAAAAGTGAATCAGTCAACTTTCCAGTTTAAACAAAGCAACCAACTATATTGAGAGTTGGGCAGCAAAATCGTTTGGAGAGTGTTAACCATAAAGGTGCATATAAAAGCTATGAAGGTTATAGCAGACTTTGTGACTAATAAATAAAGATATGTATGAACAAGCTTAAAGCAAGCATTTGCAAATATGTAATATCAGCAAGGTCTGCTATTTAATCAGCAGATTTGATAAAGAGCACAATAGCTAAGGCAAGCAAGTATATTAGCAACAATGTAAAGTATGAAGTGGTTTAGACCAAAACAGTGCCACATCCATTACCAAGGTGGTCAGCTTGGGATTTTCAAATTGTGCACTGTTTTATCCAAGAGTTACAAGTATAAAGCCTACACTTTAGTTAAGCTTTCACACATGAAAACTTAAGTGCAATAACTATCTTGATCCCTATGAATCGTGTATAAAAATCGGTTTTGACCTAAAGTTTTATGATAAGAATGTTATTTAAGTAAAAACAGACAACTCTCGTGTGGGTGCAATCAATGAGGCTTTCAAGTTTGGAAAGTCACTCAATGATTTTTACAGTAACTATGGGTTGGTGTGATCAAACTCTGAACAAAGAATTCAATAGTGTAAGAGTGTTTGTTCTATGAGTGAGATCTAGAATGAATGCTCTTGGTAAATTCGGCAATCTCTTGTTCATTGTTCTTGGTCTGATTGGTCTTCTTGTTGTCTTCAATGCTTCTAAGTGCAGCCTTATATAGTAGGAGTCTTGAAGCCGTTGAAGAAGAAGTTGGATTCAACCACTTTGATCTGAAATTTGAATGCATTAAATGTATATAGTTGTTGGAGTTGAATCCCATTCGTCGAGCTCTTTGACAATCAAAAGCATGAGCTGGTAAATTGTTGCAAATTAATTGCAAAGACCGTTTTACTCAAAATGGCATAGGCAATCTTTGCTGTTGAAGACATCCTTTCTGAATAGTTGCCTAAAAGAGGAAAGAACCTTTTGCAAACCCTCGTGAAGACACATGCAATGCTCTTCCAAGTCAAACGTCTATAGGAGGATAAGGTCTAAAAATCTTCTTGAGAATCCTCTTATTCAGTCCAATAAGAACTTAAAATTAGTATACTTCGAGTCCTCTTCATCAGCAAACTTTAGTAAAATGAGCGCATACGTAGATAGGACAAGTATATGATAGAACCACATAGGTAGACTTTGCTTCAAAGCCCAAATCTGCTAATGAACACCAGTTTACATACCAACCTATCTAGTTATTACTAAGTCCTAATAGAGTCAGTCGCCTTTGAAATTATAGCACGCATGCTACTTGCAAGATTGCTTATAGGCACTCTTCTAAGTTATGGATACAAGAAAATCCAAGTTTATGTAAATTTCCTAACAGAGACGATCCTATTCCGATTAGCGATTAGGATTGTCATTTTATTCTATTTTCCTTTCTTTGTTCCCGCATATACGGATCTACAATCTTGTGTATGGACAGTTTCAAATTGATTCTCTTGTTGAATGGTTAATTTCGAAGGAGACTTTGATTTTCTCACCAATTGGTCTTTCTCCGTATCCACCCCATCCCGAAAACGATCTACCCGGAACAAGAAATGAAACGAAACAAAACAAAACGAGAGACCACTCTCCACTGCTAGTGCTAGAAATAATGAAGAAACAGAAATTGTAGCATCAGAATGCCAAGCAATTGGGCTTTTCCACTCCCATCCTGGCTAACTCTCTGCAAAGCCATTTTATTGCCCAGTTTATTACTAATATCATCAAGAGATCTTACAAAGAGACCATGGCCCAAGATTTCTCTCCATCACCCATGTCATAGCAACCATAGAGGCCATATTATTTTCTGTCAGTACTACTAGAGTTCGCAAAAGAAAACCAAAGCTTACTAATAGCTACAACTTCTGCCACATTAGAGTCATGTATCCCAATACTATAGGGACCGGGACCAAAAACAAACCTTCTACAACTCCAGAAACTCCGCTCATCCTCAATGGTCCCAGCTTACCTCTTGAATAACCGCCGTATTACACTTCAACTGCAGGAGCCCTCCATTCTGTCACCAACTTCTTTTCTTTTATTGCTATGAAACTTCTTTTCTTACCAATGATCCAACACAATCTGTCCACAAAAACTTTAATCTCTCTCTCTCTCTCTCTCTATATATATATATATATATATATATATATATATATATAGCAGTACTGGGAACCTTGAAAACAGACATTAATATAATAGGGGGAGAAGAGAGCACTGCTTTAATAAGCGGTATCCTACACCCAATTGACAAAAACTCTCTCTTCCAAGGAGCCAACAGGTTGCCATGTCTCCATTTTTCTTGGATCCCAAGAGGCAAATCCCGAATAAGAAAATGGAAAAATCCCAACAATAGACTCCAAAATCTGAGCAAATCTCACACTATCCACTTCTGATATCCGAACAGAATATAAACAGTTTTGTTAAAGTTAATCTTTAACCCAGAAAGCAACGGAAAAAAATTGATCAACAATCTTCTGATATAGACCAGTTCTCGTCCTGTCTCACTAAAATGCACATGACATCAGCAAACTGCAGATGAGACACAGATACTCCAAACCCCACTGGAATGCCCTTTAAATGACACAGATACTTCACCAACAAGTAGAAACAGAAAGGGGATATAGTATCCCCTTGTCTAGTCCGTCTTTCCATCGTTATGACAAAGAAAAGTAAAAGTCACCAGCCATCTACACCCCCCAAAACAAATTCCCCCGTTCAGTCAGCTTCCTCTTCTCCATTGTGGAGAAGCGGTGTTTGAATTTCCATTTCGAAACAAGGAACAAATTATTCTGGATCATCAACGAGAAACTCTACTCTCAAGAGCGTACAGAGAATGCATGAAGCTGTTGTATGGCACAACTACCAATGCATCAGTCGGTTGTGTGAACATCCATTTACTGAATTTCTGTACACATTATGTATACTTTTGATGCAAGTATTCTCCTAAACAATTTCAACCAGAAGCCATTCTAGCGGCAAAATAACAAGAACTGGACTACATTCACTGTTCAGACATCTTTTTAGTTGATAATGAGCAACCACAAATGCAGTAAAGGAGTACAAAGCGACAAGCTTTTGATTGCAAGGATAGCAGAAATTTGATTTAGGTAGAGGTAGAGATTAATATGACACTTTTACAATTTCAGGACTCACAAAAGTAATGCGCTAATTTAAGATAGAAAATAACCTTTTAATGGCGATTTTGATCATTTAATGTTAATATACGATATCCAAATGGAAACAACTACGCAAGTCTTATAACTGTTTCAATCCACAGTACCAATAATCCGTTGGTGCATGAAAATTATGCATAAAAAGGAAGAAGTATTGTACAAGACTAGGAAAATTCAGAACAAAGATGTAGACTATACATCGTTCAGAAAGATATACTATAAATTCACAACTACATTTGAGGTAGAGTATTACCTATTCAGAAATCAGCAGTATAATCCCAGATTCAGAAACACTTGAGCAGAATTCATTCTCCT
This sequence comes from Platycodon grandiflorus, assembly GCA_016624345.1. Taxonomy (NCBI): domain Eukaryota; kingdom Viridiplantae; phylum Streptophyta; class Magnoliopsida; order Asterales; family Campanulaceae; genus Platycodon; species Platycodon grandiflorus. The sequence goes on along the minus strand of CM028364.1, from coordinate 19,405,891 downwards.
CCCTAACGCTCATATTAGCATTCCTTTATGGCTTTACAATATTTTGCCCACAGAGGTACGTTGAGCATAAAAGAACATTCCAGAACAGGATTGCTAAGCAGCAGCTATCCAACACTGCACTCAATACTATAGTTCCTAGGCGTTAAAGAAAATAAAGCTATGAGAGAAGGAATGAGAAAATAAACAGCTAACCCTGTGCTCCACCTTTGCCACCATCTACCTGGAAACATCAAGAACAAGATTTCAATGATAAATCAAAGAAAGAAGCATCAAACTTGCTGCTTATACAATTGATTTTCTACTAACCTTTTATATAGCGAAACGACATCTTCTTTCAACAATGGTGTTTCCAAAAATTGATCTCCACAGTCGGTGATATCAGCAGTCTCCATTTCAAAATCATGGTGACCACAATACTCATTCCACTCAAACCACATCTTTGCAATAGACTCCTTTTTGAAGCAGGTAGAGTGGTCTTCTGCTTCAGGTGACTCTGCAGCCACCAACCGATATGTGTATACCTTCCTCTCCTGCCCGGGTCGGAATGCACGCCCTATTGCTTGACGGGTAACAGAAGGATTTAGATGCACATCCAGTATAATTATCCTAGAAGCTCCCACAAGTGAGATGCCCTCACCACAAGCCTTTATGGATCCAAAGAAAATTCTAGCATCAGGGGAGTTATTGAACCGGTCCATTGATAATTCCCGAAACTCAGAATCTGAATCACCCGTTATCATGAATATTTCCTTCCCTGGACTCCAGCCCTTCACTTTCATGGTCAATCTCTCCAAGAACTTCAATGGTAGTAAATACTGACCAAAAACAAGAAGCTTCTCTCCACCAGATTCACACAGGCGCAGAAGATTCAAAAAGAACTTGGCCTTCACACCTTCTCTCTCATCAAGATTCTCTAACAATGCATCAATCTTCCCCTCATCAACTCTGTCTTTTGCCGTTGTATTTTTCGCAAGAGATTTCAGTTCAGGGTGCACATAAATTGCACTTCCATCAGAGCTTATCTTGAACTTCCTCGCTAACTTCCTAAGCTCTGAAACTTCTCTTTTTTGCTTATGACTCAGATTAAGAAAGACAGAGAAGTCAACAAGGCCCGGAAGTTCATCCAAGAAATCTCCCTTGTAGTAGTGGAGAACCTTGCTTGTCATCTCACGTAGATCTTCAATGACTGTTATCTTCCTCTTGAAATTTTCATCTTTCACCAGCGTGTGCTCCACCAAATCATAAAACTCGTTGTCTGTACCTTTTTTCAGCACATTTCTCCTGCTTGATATGGGTACTCTGCTCAAGATTCGCTTCTTTATGGCTTTGGAGGTGTCCAGCCTCAAAAACTTGGGACGAACAAGGTTCAAAATGTTAAAGACCTCCTTGACGTGATTTTGGTAAAGAGTGCCTGAAAGGACAACCTTTCTGGGTGTTTGCACCTTCTCAAGGGAAGTTAGAACATCAGTGTCTTGGTTTCTTGGGGTGTGACCTTCATCCAGAATAAGAATTGAGGGATAAGTTAGTAGTATCTCCTGGCACTTTGCTGAAATATTACTTGTATCATTGTCGCATACAATGGCTGAGAACTGCTTGTATCCCAGAAACAGGATGCTCCTTTCCTCTACCCATTGCTTTAGTACTTCCAGTTGTTGAAATCGACTATCAGCTTTCACAGAATAAAAGTCAAACAATGGGATATCTTCAATTTGCCATCTTTTAAATTCTTTCTTCCATGTTGGCAGGATGCCCCTAGGTAGAACCACCAATGGTCTCGCCAATGGATACTTGGCCATGAAGCTTTGTATGAAACTGATGAGCATAAACGTTTTCCCAGATCCTGGTGCATGGGCGAGGATGCAACCGCCAGGATTCTCTGTCACCAAGTTACTTAGCAGAAAATTGAAGCCCTCAACTTGATGGGGTTTCATTTGCTTCCTGTGCCTAGGATGAGCATTGATTTCTGACACAGAGAAGTCTTGTCCAGAAGCTCTCATCCCATCAAGAAGAACTTCGGCTGCTTCTCCATCTTTGGAGGTTCGGCCTTCATACCAGGAAGTTCTCGTATTCCTTGTGCCCTAGATTGAAAGTAAATTGAGAATATCAGCCTACCAAGAATACACTTTCACAGATGTTCAAGTCTCATCTGATCAAACATTAAGCATAACAGAAAAAATTTCAAAAACAATAAATGGTATGAGGGGAAGAAACGGAGAAGAACAGATAGAACTAATCAACAGAAGAACACAGAGCTGAAAATATAAAGATAAATGCATTCAGAAACCAACAACTTCTTTGATTGAATGTTTTTAATAATCATAAGCAAACTAATTCATCACATAAACTCAATTACATATTACTTATCTGTAGAAAGAGTTCAGTATCAAAAAGAACATGCATAAATTAGACCAAAAATCTATCTATGGGTTACAGGTGAATATGCCTGGCGAAGGCAGCATAAGGCTAAGGGTGCCATGGCCCTTCCGCCCCTTCAGAACATATATGAGCATGCACAGCAGTTGGGATGTGATTTAATGGTATATCAAATATAGTCGCCCCCTAGCAAGTATTTGAAGTAGAAGTTAAATGAATACAATTGCTTCTCAGAGAGAAGAAAGGTTTTTAGTAGTGTGATTGTGATAGAATAATCTTTGAAGAAAATTATAAAGTAATGAATATTTACTCAGAATAGTTGTTAATTATCATTTCATATCCACTGGTCGGCTTACTACTACTTCATATCCTCGGTCACTCTACTCTTTTGTACAGATGTACTTTTATGTTAATACACTAACACAAGAAAGTTAGAGTCCTCTTGATAATATAAAGAGCTAAAATATTTCACTATTTCATCATGGTTGAGTTTAGATTTATATATGGCATACCTCACTAGAAACATCCATCCTATTGTATCATGATCCAACGGCCAAGAAGGATGATAATTAATAATCTGGAGAGAGCACTGTATTTCTTACACAAGGAAATTTTTCAATGCAATGGTGGTGGCTACAAATCTAATTTGATTAGGATTGTTTAATGGGTATAAGTTTTCCTTATACAGCTTTGTTACTTAATCCGACTGAAGGCATGAGTTATTAATTACCCTATATTAAGGCTAGTGGTGTGAGCCTTCAATTGTTTCATAGTCATTTAGTTAGAGAGTTGTAGAGATCTATGTATACAACTTTATGGAAGAGCCTAGAGTGATTTTCTTGGTGTTGTGTATAGTGAAACTTTGATAGAGTGTTTCTTGCATTCTTGAGAGTGTTTAGAGGATGAATCAAGAGTCTCTATATTGCTTGTACTCTCTACATTATTATATAGTTGATTTGTCGCTTCCCTAGGTGTGGAGAAAGGCCAAGGATCTTGCGTGTACCATGTTAGACCTTGTGTTCACTCCTTGTTGATTTATTTATTCTCTAGAAATATCTTTCTTGCTATTGTTTCTTTATTTTTTGATACAGAAATTCTTCTGATCTTCTGGCACCTAAGACTGCATCCAACGATTTCTTGATCAAAAAATATCATAGATCTTATGATGGTAGCATTTCCTACTTTTAAATAAGAACGAAAGGGCAAATTACATGTTTCCTGACTTCTACTGAATATTTATTAGATATATTTGTGGATATATTTTTGGCCCATCCGAAGACGAATTCCTATCTTAGCCCCTGATCAAGAGCAACACATGTACGCAGAAGGTGTTGTGCAGATAGTAGATAATATAGCATTACTGATCAGTGGCCACCCCTTGATAATTTTAGCACTGCCGTACTGTGGCACACATCACCATTGTCTAGGAGTCACAGTTGCCTACAAGAATAACCAACCACAAATGAATGTGCCAGAATTAGATAATTTTTGACAAGTTGGCTCTACAGGATCCATTTATGATTATTACAGAAAGTTGATGCAGCTGTTGGGTGAAGAAAAGTGGCTATAATATAAGACTAGGCCATGAACGAGCCCAAAGCGATATGTCAATTCGACGACATCAATTACAAAAACAACTCCAAATTCTCATTTGAGAGTACCAATGATGAAGCATGATTCTTCATAATGGACAATATCCTTTCTTTTTCCTCTTTTCCTGTTAAGTAGAGTTTTCCATATGGTAGCTCTCTTTCAGCAGATGTTGGATCTATGATTGACTTTAATTGAAATTGAGAAAGACCAACCAGTAGAACAACCACATATTCAGACGTCACTTAAGAAGTTCAAGTTATAGGAGAAAGTCACAGAGAACTCCAACTTAGATCTGTTCTCCACAACTGGAGGCATCTTTCAAGTAGCAGTGTGTTAAGAGTGGCCTTGGAAAATGGATTAGTTTGTTTAAAGTAACAGAAGAGGTGACGTGGTGCAGAACTACTTTAAGATTCAACACTTATCGTCAAACACAGAGAGTGGGAGCAACCTTAACCAAGGAATTCCAACCAAAGGGAAACCAAATTTCATTAATCCACCAAATTTCACCAAGATTACGTCGACTTATAGGCTTAAGAAACTAAACCAAATTATACAACTTCATTAGAAATATCCCTAAATACTTAAAAATATTGTACTCCCTCCGTCCCTAAATTATTGTCTTGCTTTCCTTTTTTGTCCGTCCCAAAATAATTGTTTTGTTTGAAAGTTTCCTTTTTAGGACAACACTTTTACCATTTTACCCTTACATTTTTTTCCTACTTTAATTATGGGCCACATGCAAATGGGCATTAAAGGAAACTACACACCACCGATATTAATAATCAAGTCAATTGTTTTTCTTAATCTGTGTGCCGGGTCAAACAAGACAATAATTTAGAGACGGCGGGAGTATAAAATAACAAAGTTATCAGCATAAATAAATATCCTAATTGCTCTTGCATCATAACGATACTGTGAAAGTATAACCATAATACTTCTCAGTCGTAACTTTAAGATGATCAAGTCTTAATCCCAAGAGACTCATAACATACAAAACAAAACGTAATGTATGTACAGGAAAAAGTCAACTAAATAGTAAGATAATTTTGATTGTGGTTCATGTCTATTTTCTTCGGTAGTAGTTTGCACACAAACTACAAGAATAATACAAAAGAAAGTAAAATCATTTTGCAAGCATGTGCGCACACAGAGATTGAAGTTATATCCCCAATCTGCAATTTCTGAGGTTTAGGGGTATCTATGCTCCATCTCTCTGCTTCTTAGCCACAGACATAACATGCTTGAATCACTGTGACAAACTACAGAACATCCAACCAGGGAGATTCTCCCTTTAGAAGGAGAAACCACTGATTATTCCGCATCCAGTATAATGCACGAGGCCACATTATAGATAAATCAGACTGGTGAAACAACATAATTCTAGGTGTTAAAGGCAAACTTCCACAAGATTAAACTATTGTCTTGGTATACATTCTCTAGTCCATTTGACATATATACTTTCAATATCCTCGAAACACATTAATTATGTGGATGGCTTTGCAATGGCAGCTGGCCGATAATTATCCCTTGAAATTATGTGATGCAGGGACAAGTAAAACCAATCAGGAAAACAATATGGATTTTAATTAGAAGTATTTAGGTCTAGTTTATTATATATTTGGTTACTTGAATCTGCCCCTATGAGATTATTGAGGCCTAAATATATTAGGGAAGTCCAATTAGGTATTAGTTTTTTGGAAGTATTTATAGAATGTTTATCTTTTTAGTTAATTTGTATCTAGGGTAGATCCTTTCTTGGGGAATAGGTAATCTAGAATGTTCTTGTAATAGTATAAATAGTTATTAAATAAATGAATAGAACATTCTTGGGTTTTTATTTTTTCTTGATAAGTAATAAGATGTATATAAATCAAAAGGCGTCAAAACAGGTGACGCATCCTTTGTGCACTAGAGGTGTACTCAGAAAGAAAAGGAGACCTAACCAATCGAGAAACTATTCACAAAATCTACAAAAGAGTCTAGAGTAGGATCAATAACCTCCATGCACCAAAAATACATTGTGTAAAGAATTGATCTCTTCAAAATATTAATAGGCGTTTCCTCATTCTCGAAAGTTGTACAATTTCTCTCCCTCCAAATGATCCGGCATACTCCCAAGGGTGCGACTTCCCAAATAAAATTCCAACATAGGAATAGCTCCTTAATGGAGCCAGGCATTACCCATGAGGTTAAAATGGTTAAGCATAAAATTCCACAACTCCCTTGCCACCGGACAGTGAAGTAAAAGATGATTGACACTCTCTCCATCTCCTTTACACACGAAGCACCAATTAACATATATTTTGTAATGAGACCTAAAATTGTCCCCTGTGAGAATGGCTTCATAAACAGCCTCCAAAGCAAAAAAAGCCACTCTCCCTGGAGCCTTCGTTCTCCAAATTGATTTCCACGGAAAGGAGAGCCTGTTATTCTTTGCAAAAATGTAGTAATACGATTTACAGTGAATTTTCTTCCCTTTGAACCATTCCATAAAACCCTATCTTCCCTGTTGCCCACATCCTGATGCGAATAAAGCTTACTCAACAATTGAACGAAGTCCTCTATCTCCCAATCCTGAAGATGTCTTCGAAATGTGGGACACCAAGAAACATTACCTTCTCCAAAGTGTAAGAGAGAATTAACCTTCACATTCTTGGATTATTGTTAATTGAATAATAGATAAACACTTTATGTGTGTAATTCGGTGATTGAGTCCCCATCAAAGCAAGCATCGAGGCTTGGATGAGTGAATTAATCCTCATTTACTGATTTTCTTCTTCCCATTCTGAAGAAGAAGCTAGGACCTCTACTTGGGAGAGTTTCGAATTCAAGTGAGAGGAAGCGGGTGAAGCACATCTTGACACAACGCTCTTTGTTTAGCAAAAATGGCCCGATCCAAGGCATCCAGAAGGAACCTAGGGTTTATCTGCAGATTGGATTGGGTTGACCCCTATCTTTCCTGCATCACTATGGCTCGTATACTCTTTGAATGCACAGTCTCTAGAAAAACTTGGAGCGTTTTTTTCTGATTTTTCCCAAGTAACAAAACCTTGGAGAGGCCAGGATGAAGAATTCGAGGGCAGTGCCAATTTACAACAGAAATCCATTCCGGTTGCAAGGAAATTATGCCTGGCAAGAGTGATTGACAATGTCTGAACAGAAAGGGTCTCAAAGCTCTAGAAGAGGACCCATTGGTCTTTGGCCTCTTTGAGGAAATCCTCTTTTAAGTCAAAAACAAGCTTGCTCAAATTGGGAATCAAGCCCAATCAGACTTCTAAAAGACATAATACGAACTACGAGATTTTCTCATGGACATGTTTTATAGCTTGACTACACTGGCATGACATTGCCCCTCACCCCCTAGTTTTTATAATTTCATTCCTTCACATTTTCTCCACTAAAATTTGCATTCACAAAAGAAAGTAAATAGGAGTGGGATGGAGATATCTTTAGAACAAGGATCATGGTGCAGAATAAGTAATGCAGGGGCACTTTATCTCACTCAACAAGGATGAGCACTGCAAGCTGGGGGAGGAGGTCCCAAGATGTAAGCCAAAGGGAGGAGCAGTAAGGTGGGTGGAGGAGATCCCACAAGGTAGGGACCTTGGAGATCTCAAGAAAGATTCGAAGCCTTCATTAAGAAGGATTATTTATGTCGATCCTAACAGCATAAGCGTTTGGAAGAATTGGTTGTGCAGGTCGTGTATCAAGTGGTATACTAGCCCAGGTCTTGGATCGAGAATCCTTCTTAAATAGAGAGCATAATTCAAGGAAAGTATTGCTGCTCCTGCTGGGCAGTTACCATTTACCAACCTTAAGAGGTGGGTGTCTAAAAGGAAAGGAGTCATGCCCTTGAAAATGTTTACTTGTGGCTTCCTTAACAGCCTAAGCTTTTGGGAAAGTTCTCAGCCTGCGTCACATATGTAAGGGCTACGAACATGAGCTCTTTTTCTAAGATGGCTACGATCTTCAATACGGACATACAAGCTGCTTTGTAGTGATTATTTTATTTTCCTTCACTTTCTTGCTCCCCGAGGATGCGCCTTATCCTTCGTTTCTGTAACTTTCTCCTGTTGTATAAATAAATAAATAAAACTTCATTTTCTGTCCAAAGGAAATGTTGCCATCAGAGAGGAGCCTCAAGTGTCAAAGTGACCTCCGTAAGCCAAGGAATTAGGCTCACCTTCTTGGGGAAAATGTATCGATTTGCTAGAACAATCTAGTAATCCTACTAACCAACCCATGTAGCATATTATATAAGGGCATGCCCCGTCAATCCTATCAGCTTCATCATCAAAAGTGATCTAGTATTCTGCACTCAAGCCAGATCAAACCCAACTCAAAACCTAACTCATCTACGGACCTTTCTCCAACAAGGAATGTCACCACCACAACCCTCCGGTGGCAAAAATATTTGCAAAACAAGAACATTTAGCATACATGAAAGTGCCAATAAAGTCTAAAGGGTCTTCTTATTTTGACTTAAAAAAAGGAACTTCGAGCAGCCAAACCATGGTCTGAGGGCTATTGTGGGTAGTTAACAAAGTCACGAGGTAGAAGTACAAAATATACTGGTAGGAAATTCAAATTAAGAACAGTATTTGGACATGTTAAAAAGTTGAATCTATCAAAAGGAAGAGTTGACCAAATGGATGTCACATTGAGGACTTTTAAGATGGATGTACGGTAACTAGGAAAGCTCAAAATCTGAAATTTAACATACATGAGAACCCAATAGGGGATAAAAATGAGATAAGAATGCCTACATCTGGAGTCTTTGCACATACACAATGTAGACCAATTAGTGAGCAACTTAAGAATGATAACAACACTTCCGACAGGCAATGTTATGGCAAGACCAGAAACCCTAGTACTTGAGATAAAGGATGAGTTGAGTTGAGGCAAGAAAAACAAGGAAGCAATGTGTATATGTCAATTTTGTAAGAGATCAAATAGTAGGCCAACTAGTAAGGTCAAAAATAGACGATCCGATTTCCAATCCCAAAGCTAGAACCCACCTCCAAACAAAACACAGAGAGAGACATACATATCTTACACGTCCTACCAGCTTGAGTACATTCATATTAAAGCACCAAACTAAGAAATTGACACTATTAACCTAAATCGCAAAGGACAAAACAGTAGTAAGAAAATAAAAGCCTTTTGTAATATAAGGAGCAAATTTTTCTATCCTTATCTTGATCAGTTTGTAATCAAAACCATACCTTTGCATGCTGGTACTCAATTATGGTTTCAATTCCTCTAGCAATTACTCCACATATGCGACAAACATAACCAAGATCATCTTTCAAGAGAAAAGAATGATCACATTCTTCTCCAGTGTCCCTTGTAGTTTCATTAGTTGAAGGCTCTACAGATGTAGCAGTATCCTAACAGACACCAAAGAGTTTAGATTAGGTTAAAGGGACTTTATGAAGCACAGGAAATATAAGTACTGTCAATAATGCTAAATGGTTTATATATATTAATAACCAAAAAGAAAATCTTCAAGAAGCAAATCTGAACACTTTTAACCTTAACACTGGAAGCAATACTAGATACTGGTCTTAAGCGTATCATTAATGTGTATTGAGCAACCGATGGATATAAAGTACTCTCAAGTACATAAATAGACACAAACTTTTCAATGGAAGACACTGGAGGATTATAAAGATAAACTTCTCAAATATTTTATAGCATCTAGGCAAATATCTATGAAGTCTCTCTTTCCTTTCATCCAAGGAAAAAAATAAAAGAAGTTCACAAAGGATAGCCATTGTAAGAGTTATTGTATCAGGATATTGTCAAAAATATAAGTATCTGTATCCAAATCACTCTAGAGCACCCAACGCCATTGATAATGTATACTGTATACACTGCCAATATCTTGAAATTACATACAGATTTATAAACACTGAGATGTTAGGCCTGGTAAGTAGTCTGATCTCTGTGAGCAATTGTAACTTTTGTAAAAGCACTGGTCATTTCCATCTGCTTTCACAGTGTGATTATGCGGCAAGAGCAGATGGCACATCTTAAGCACAAAAAATAAAGCGCATTATATGCAGACCCATTTTCACTTTTTGCAAGCACTACTACACAATTGTCTTTTCTAAATTAGGGCAGTGCTGAGATCAAGGGCCGCCCTAGTGGATAAGGCTCAGGTAGCTCACTTACATGTGGTCACGGGTCCAAATCTTATGGGGAGTTGGAGAGATTTTAGGGAATATCATCGTTGTAATCAAAAAATAAATTAGGGTGGTGCTCTCTCGTCAAGCATGCAAATAATGTGCAAAAGCAATCTTCAAAGCAATAATACATTAATATTTCAAAGATTAATTATTGAAATACTATATGATGAAATATTCCTATATTATTATGAGAAATGCTAAAAAGTTGATGCATTGTGTATGATCCCAATACAAGCCTTTTTTTAATTAGATGCTTAACAATTGCCGGTACTTGTTAGCATGACTCTACTATCATATGCAACTGTTTAGATCCCATGGTAAAGTATAAAACATCAAACAACAAACAACCATGAGATCCTCTCAACCTTCTTATGTTATTTGAGAGAATAAATAACAGCAAAGACTTAAAATGGTAATAAAATGCACAGAATTTAAAGCCAAGTACCTTGGAACATTCTAATGCGACTGTCATCTCCTTCCATATATCAGCAAGACCATCAAAATTGGCGTCCAAATGCTCATTGCTTTCCTCACTTTCCATTTCATCCTCTACCCCAACATATACACCTTTATTCTTTGGGCTTTCTTCATTCTTTGGGCTTTCTTCATTCTTTGGGCTATCTTCCTCTACAACCTCATGGACTTTCTTACCTTTCCTGCTTTTAGACTCGACAGCAATGCTTGCATCTCCTTCCATCACAGTTCGTCCTTGAGAATAATCCCTCTCCTGCATGTTAAAGAAACCAACAGAATGTCAAATAAATAACATGAAATTACAAGATAAATTCATGAAGAATTCAGAAAAAATTCCAGCTTTTTTAATCAACAAGTTAGAGAGAGGACTCTCATGTCCGCCTCCCTCAGTAACCAGAGCATGTTATCATATTAACAACCAACCAGATGTTAGATAAATATAAGTGGATACATGTTTTTTTATGAGTTTGCAAAACGATTTGAAATATACAGAAACTTATTAGCAGAAAAAGTATATATCATCCACCTCTTTATAAAAATAAAAATGTATATAGATAGGAGAAAATAAGAATAAAGACGGAAAGCCTGAATTGCTAGTTAAAACAATAATCCTGGTCATCAAACAGCTTTTTCCTTGTCGTTAGTAATAACGAACACTAACACTTAGAAAATTGTTTGTGACTTGCATCCTAAAACAAGTTAAGAAAGAAAGTAATTTTGTTTAAGAAGAAGGTAACAATTGTTTAAAGCTGGCCTGCTGTCATCTGCTGCACAGCCTTCAGCTATAAGTACATGCTGGCAGAAGCACACAATATGTCCCACTATTTAAGAATAAGAAAAAGGAATGTCATATTCCGAACCCAGGAGTAGTTATGTATATATATATATATATATATATATATATGTATATATATATGTATGTATGTATATATATATGTATGTATGTATATGTATATACACATACATATACATACATACATACATATATATATACACATACATATATAATATATATATACATACATACATATATATATATATACATACATACATATATACATATATATATATATATAGATACATACATATATATATATATATATATATATATATGTACGTATATATACAGCCTTCTAAGGAGAGCAGTGTCCTCTTTTAGAATTACACACCAAATCATCCCGGCTGAGATTATGAATTACTCCTGTAAAATAAGACAATTATTTGGGCCAAGGATTGTACAACTTCTGCCCAATGCTTCCACACCAAATTCATCCAAATGATGTTCTTGCAGACCATAAGATAATGGTAACTAACCAGTTCCGAAAGAAACAGGATTTTTGTTAAGGCTTGCTTGGTTCCAGTGGCCCATATTTGCTATTTACGCCCTTACCCAAGTAACAGGAAGTAATACAATTGGTAGAGAACGGGGTAGTATTTCTCTAATGACACTAATATCTTTGTGCTATATTATGTCACTTCTTAGTGTAACAAGTAGAAGTAAAGTTGATGCCCATCAGCTAGCACTATGTATTATATCTTTGCAGAGTATGAAGTTTTTTGTGCCCCCAGCGCTCATACTATTAGTTGGACACAAGCTCTATTTGTGACTAACAGCACCAGAAATGTGACATTATCCATCAGTAACCATTAACTAGTATAAACACAAAATTCGACACAATAGAGGCACAAAAAGATTTATGAAGTTAAGAAAACTGGCATACATTCAGGGATAAAAAGAGTCACTAAAATATTAATAAAGATGAAGGGAGAGGTAAAGTGTCCCACTCAAGTAACACCTGTACGAGAACGAGAAACAGACCTCGCCACCTCAAATACATGCTCATGTACGAGAAACAAACTGTAAAACAAATAAGTTCCAAGCACACACGCATTCTTGCAAACTGTTTGATAAAAGCCCCAGATTGTCCTTCCCCAATAAAGAAAATTCATCATAATCTCACTATAAAAAAGGTACACATACATTGACATACAGTTGCATCAGAAAGGGGAGAGCAGGGGCAGTAGTAACAACCAATAATCATTCCAATACTTGGCATAAAATTGAAGTATAACGGTCGGATGGAAACCACAAATACAGATGACTTACCAAAAAATGCTTCATTAGAAACTGTCCAGAAGGTTTATTCAAGACAATCTCCTGGTATGGTTGAAAAGGCCTCTGATTACCAGGTTCTTCATCATCTGAGTCAATAATGACAACAGGCTGTACAGCACTCGAGTCACATCCAGCATAACCATTAAAAACAACCATATCCCGTCCCAAATTAACAGGTTGATTCGCCATGAAATTAACAGATTGATTTGCCATTGAGAAATCTCTCCGAAGGCTCCAGTCCATGGGAACATGAGCAAGTGTAGGATACCTCTTGAGATAAGGCTTTATCTTCTCCGCTCTCCGAGCAAGGAGGTCCTCAATCTCTTTAGTAACAGAGCCATATTTGGCAGAACTCATCCCTTCCATCCAGTTCTCCACAGCAAAAGGATCATCAAAATCAACAACTGTGCAGTGCATACAATCACCTTGCATGTATTTATAATATCCAGGGCTTACTTCTACTTCTTCACTGAGTTTCCTTTTCTTCATTTGTCCAAAAGAGAAATCTGCCTCAGAAGAACATTTAAAAGTAAGCCACGACAAAATATATATATATATATATATATATATATTATGTAGAGAAACTATAATAAAGAGAAGAAACAACACAAGAATAATATGTACAATAACCGCAGTAATAGAATAATTTGGAAAGGACCTATAATGCACAAATCGCATTAGATAACTCATCAACAGAATGAGCACAAGCCTACATATCTACTTATGCAATGAACAAAATCAAACCAATAAACTGGAATTAAAGTGATATGTGCACCTTACAAAAACACACACACACACATACATTTCTTCTTTTCTCTTTTTTTCTATTTTCTTTTCTGTTCTTTTTTTTTTTTTTTTTGAATTTGCTTAAGGACACATAATCGTTCAATCAACAGTCATAGGTTAATTTTTCAAAGTCAAACCAACCATTTTTGTAATTAAAAAAATGATACGGATTTATTTTATTTTTCCAAAATATAGGCCAAGAGGACTTCCTTTCGTCAAGAGTTGCTAATTGGCTCTATCTTTTATCCTGTAAAACCAATTAAATGTGTGTGAAATATCGAACATTGTTCAAATTTACTCTTCTTTGCGAATGGAGGAGTACATGACAAGCAACTAAAGACATACTGTATCAACGCGCGTGTGTGTAGGGGTGCTCATCAGTTTGGTTTTTGATTCAGTTTGTTTGGTTTTTGTTCTTTCAACCCTAAAACCGAAAACCAAACCAAACCAAATAAAAAACCAAGAAACCAAATTTGAATTCGGTTTTCGGTATGATTTTAGGTTAAACCAAGCAAATGCTAGAACTACAATCAAATTCAAAGTTTAAATATTTTAATATTGAAAAAACATCCAAAACAAAGATTAAAACTTTAACAAAATTACATAATGTCCCTAAAAATGTAGGGTTACATGTACTTAGTCACACGAACTTGAAGGAAGTTTTGGATTCCACACATTAGTATTGGTTTGGCATTTCTTGTCACAAAACATCCACCAAACTTGTTTGAGTTGTCCCTTTGCAAATTGCAGTAGTGTTCAGGGTTGGGTTAGAATTCCTTGGCAAATGTTTTCCTTTGAAGGGCTAATAATTATTTTTATTATTATGATATATCTAATAATTATTTTATTTGAAGGGCTAATAATTATTTTGCATAACTAATAATAATAATAATATATTTAATTTTATTATATTTCTTCTAATTCGGTTTTCAGTTTGATTATCAGTTTGAAAGGCAACACCAAAAACCATATTAGAATTCGGTTTTGCCAACCAAACCAAAAACCAAATTCGAATTCGGTTTCGAGTTGTTCGGTTCGAATGACCGATTTTTCGGTTTGGTTTTCGAATGAAACCAAATACTGAACACCGCTGTGTGTGTGAGAGAGAGAGAGGGGGGAGGGATACCTGCTACAGTAGGAGGAGGTCTTGTTGAATTGAGCAGGGCGGGAATTCTGTTATTTTGTGCATACACGATCCCTAATTACAGGAGAAAACAAGAGTACAAAAAATAGGAATTTAATTAATTCATTACGAAGTTCAAAAAAAAAAAAAAAACACACACACACACACACACATGCATTCCATTTATATATATATATATATATATATATATATATCGCTGATAATTAAACCCTGTTTTGGACAGAGGTGAACCCTATATATTGGTAAATTGGCACAAGCTAATAGAAGAGTGTTAAACCCTAGATTACTTGACCAAGAAAGGAATTGATTGATATCCTAGAGAAGAAATGTGTTAAACTAAACCCTAGAATTTGCAATAAAATGGCTTACATTGCGAGCAAGGAATTGATTGATATCCTAGAGAGATAGGCAGCAGCAGCTATAGCAAACAAGCTGATTTGAATGTGCTGACTGGCTGGTACAATGGCGCACACACAGAGAGAGCCTCATGAAGACTTGTGTGTATTCACTCAGACGATCATATTTGGTTTGGAAATGGGGAGGTTTGACCAAAACAAAGGCTTGGGGCGAGAATCACCGTAGACTACGTTGACCCAATATGAATATAGGATCGGCGGCACCACACAAGAAAAATTGTAATGCTGCTGACAGTTATCGTCTCGGTTTCATCAAATTAGTGTAAAGCAACTGGCGATGTTTTTTTAGCATGTCCTACTCCTAGTTACCTTTCGACCATTTGTTGGCTTCCCTAAAGTTATTTAGTTTTGATTTAAAATTAAGCTCGTAAAACTTGGCCCTAAGCCCGAAACCTTGTGAGCTGAGCCGAGCCGAGCCGAAAAAAATTTGATCCTAGCCGATCCTTGGCTCTGCTCCATTTCATAGCCTGTTGTGGCCTTGGCTCTTAGGGATTAGGGAGGGCTCGGGCCTAGGTGCTTAACGTTTGGTTCATCCCGAAAAGCCGACCCTTAATCCAGAAAGCATTGTTCTAAGCTCGGATATTGATTGTGTCTAGTTCGCCTTTTAAAATCAAATGATTGTTTGGTAATATTAAGATCAAAAGAAAGACCTTCTATTTTGGACAAATTAAATTTGATGTTAGTAGCTCGCAAATATCTTTTGTTTATTTCTTGCAATGATTCGCGGGGGATAAGCTTCCTATCCTCTTTGACATGACAAAAGGTTGGGCATGATTGTCTCACCTCCCCCATTCTATTTTTTTTTTATTTTAATATTTACAGGGACGTGTCTTTGTTTTTAATAATAATAATAATAATAAGGAAGACTCTATTTTCATTACGTTTTTTACTAATTCACTACATTATTAATTATTATATTAAATAAATATATGATTAGATAAAATTACCCTCAATTACTTATTCATATTTAGCTAACTAACGAAGTTACTTTTCTACTTACTTCTTTATACATAGATGCTAAATACAACACCCCCCCTCCTTAGAAAAATGCTATTTTGTCCATCATTCAATTATTTAAAAAAAAAAAAGACCACCTCGGGGTGGCGGTTCTCATGGAAGAAGACCACCTTGGGGTGGCGGTCCTCTAGGAAGAAACCCACCTCGGGGTGGCGGTCCTCTACCAAATTTCGTTAAAATTTTAATGATTCAGTTAACTTTTTAACAACTCCGTTAACTTTTTAACAACTCCGTTAATTTTTTTACGAAAATGTTAACTTTAGGGTATTTAAGTGTAAAAAATTTGACAAAATAATGAATGGAAATCAGAGGACCGCCTAGTCTAAGTGGTTCCTTGGAATAGGACCGCCTAGAGGTGGCGATCTTGTCAAAAAAAATTTTTTTTTCATTTATAATATGGGCAAAATAGTAAATTTGTCAGGAGGTGTTATATTTAGCATAAAAGGGGTGTTGTATTTAACACCTCTCTTTTTACATTATTTTCTAATTCAAAACATATTAAATGGTATTTGATTAGCGTTTTTATGCACGACATAATTATTCTTTTTATATTTTATTTATTTTAAATTTTTAATTAATTAAGCTTATGGATAGAGTCATGTTGCATAATAAAAGAATTAATATCATAAGGATATTTTTTATCAACCGAACTTTCAAAAAATATGTGATCTTTGCTTATTAAAATAAAAATCTCACTGTTAGATTTAAAGGTTATAAAAATGTACAAAATTAGTCAAATAGTGAAATTATATTGTGATATGGTATCAAAAAGTTTTAATATCTTTTGACTACCTATAAAAGTTGATTCTAAATTTGAAATTTTAAATTGATTGAAATCAATAATGAATTCAATACCTAACATATTGCTTTTATTGAATAAAAAAATTTTCAATAATAGTTTTAAAAATAAATTAAAAATTTTATTTTAGTAATAAAATATCACTAATTTTCTAAAATTTAATCAATAATGATTTTATGATTTTTTTAATAATGAAACGAGTCATAAAGATAATTGAGAAATTTTTTTATTAAAAATAAATTGAAATAGAAATAAAAAAACTACCTTATTTGTTGATATGTTAGGAATTAAAATGTAATTTGGAAATAAGAAATATACAACTCAACTTTAAATGGCAAGCAATTAATTAAAGGTAGTTTTGTCCAAACATATATTAGTTTATAATTACAATTAAGAATGTAGTGGATAAGCAAAAATTGTAGTGGAAATAGTCTCTCCCTAATAATAATCAGTGTTCTAAAAATCGCTAGGTGCTAGAGCAGGGTCTAGCGCCTAGGGGCCTAGGCGGGGCCTAGAAATCAAGACATAATTACACCATAGATTCATACCAAACCTGCTACAACAATAGTAAATAGTTAAATATGACCAAATAAACTAAAATTATTGATCATATTACAAGATTAAAAGTTAAAATTAAATTCACTATCATTTTAAAGTAGAGGGGAGAAGGAGAATACTTTAATAACTTGAGGGGGAGGAAAAATAATTTAATAACTTGAGGGTAATGATTGTAATTTTGAAAAATTAAAGCCCTAAAACTAAAACTCTAAAAGGCTAATTAAAAGCACTTCACCAACCTCTCTCCCAGCAAATCACGCCTCTCTCTCTCTCTGCAAATCACACCGCCACTCTCTCTCTCACTATAAGCCACAAACGAGTAGACGACGGCCTCAGGGGATCTCGACGGCCTCTTTCTCTCAACCAACAGCAAGCTCTCTCTCTTTCTCGCTCTCTCTTTCTCTCTCTCTCTTAATTTATCTCTCTTACTCTCTCTTTCTCCTCTTCACCGACGTTCTCCCTCTTTCACCAGCGTTCTCCTTCTCTCTCACCGGCGGTTCACTTTCTCTCTATAAAAGCTTAAAATCATGAAATTAGGGCTGGGCGTTGGCGGTGCCGACTAGTCGACACCTAGGTCACGACAGGGACAATTTTTGGTCTGATTTGGCCCTAGTCCCGGCGTTAGGGGGGCGACTAGCAGCTAGGCGTGCGCCTAGCCCGATTTTTAGAACATTGATAATAATTATAATAGTAATAATAATAATATCAAACACTACCTCACACACACACACACACATATATACGAATGAGAATTAAAAGGGTGAATTACAGGTCGGTCCCTTTTTGGGCATTTGTAATCACTCCAGTCCACCATACTTTTTTAAAAATCGAAAAAATACACTTTTTGGGGCAAAAAAACGATTATGCCATTAATGAAAGATTTACTGGAGAAATTTCATCATCGAGATGCCTAATTTCATCATTGCAATGCCTAATTTCATCATCACGATGCCTAATTCCATCATCGCGATGCAGCCAAATGAAGATTTATCGAAGAAATTTTAGTAAGTAAGATTTACTAGAGAAATTTTAGGACTCGATTATGATGCCTAATTTCATCATCGCGATGCAGCCAAAGGAAGATTTACCGGACAAATTTTAGTTAGTAAGATTCACTAGAGAAATTTTAAGACTTGATGCCCAATTTAAGACATATCTATGCCCAATTGCGATGCTCAATTCCATCATCGGGATGCCTAATTCCATCATCGTGATGCCTAATTTCATCATCGTGATGCTTCCAAAGGAAGATTTACCGGAGAAAATTTAGTAAGTAAGATTTATTAGTGTTCTATTGGAATAGAAACAGAGACTATCCACAAAAATTAAAATTTCTTTGCTACAAGCTATTGGAATGGAAATAGAGATTTACCGGAGAAATTTTAGGAAGAGAGATTCACCAGAAAAATTTTATGAAGAAAAGAAGATTCACCGGAGAAATATTAGGAAGAAGTTATCTGGAAGATTGGCTAGAGAAATTTTAGGAAGAAAAGAAGATTCACCGAAGAAATTTTATGAAGAAGCTACTGTATATGTTATTGCGGGGCATTTTAGGAACAATTTTATGAAAGTGCCTTTTAGCAGTTAAAAAAAAAGGGTAGACCGGAGAGAATAAGAACTTTTCAAAGTGGACCGGCCAGCAATTTTCCGAAATTAAAAGGGAACAAAACAAATTAGGGTGAATTACAAACCAGTCCCTTTTTGGACATTTGTAATCGCTCCAGTCCATCATACTTTTTTAAAAATTGGAAAAAGGTACTTTTGGGGCAAAAAGACGATTATGCCATTAATGAAAGATTTACCGAAGAAATTTTATCATCGCGATGCCCAATTACGATGCTTAATTCCATCATCGCGATGCCTAATTCCATCGTCGCGATACCTAATTTCATCATCACAATGCATCCAAATAAACATTTACCGTAGAAATTTTAGTAAGTAAGATTCGCTAGAGAAATTTTAGGACTCTATACCCAATTATGATGCCTAATTTCATTATCGCGATGCAGCCAAAGAAAGATTTACCAGATAAATTTTAGTAAGTAAGATTCACTAGAGAAATTTTAGGACTCAATGCCCAATTGCGATGCCTAATTCCATCATTGGGATGCCTAATTCTATCATTGCGATGCTTAATTCTATTATCACGATGCCTAATTTCATCATCGCGATGCAGCCAAAGGAAGATTTACCGGAGAAATTTTAGTAAGTAAGATTCACTATTGTTCTATTTGAATGAAAACAGATGCTATCCATAAAAATTAATTTTCTTTGCTATGAGCTAATGGAATGAAAACAGATATTCACCGGAGAAATTTTAGGAAGGGAGATTAACCAGAGAAATTTTATGAAAAAAAGGAAGATTCACCGAAAAATATTAGGAATAAATTATCTGTAAGATTGGCCGGAGAAATTTTATGAAAAAATAAAGATTCACCGGAGAAAATATTAAGAAGAATTTATCTGTAAGATTGGCCGGAGAAAGTTTATGAAAAAATGAAGATTTACTGGAGAAAATATTAGGAAGAAGTTATCTGAAGATTGGCCGGAGAAATTTTAGGAAGAAAAGAAGATTCATTGGAGAAAATTTAGGAAGAAGCTACTGTATAGGAACAATTTTATGAAAATGCCTTTTAGTAGTTAAAAAAAAGGTGAACTGGAGAAAATAAAAAAAATTTAAAGTGGAGCGCCCAGCAATTTTCTGAACAAATTAGCCCTAAATCAATCCCGAATGTTTAACCCTAGGCCCTAAACCTATGCAGGGCTTAGGACTGGGTTGTGACTTCATATTTTTACTCCTGTAGTCCAAACAAGCCTACTTTTTACGGAAGCCTTGTGAGCTTCGGCCGAAAAAAGCCCTTTCCAAGGAGAAAAAGACTTGGCCAGCTTGTCACGGTCATTTTTACATGCCTATTCAAAATCATTTTGTGGTTCAAACTTCGATTTAATGGAAAAATAAAATAGACAAGGGAAATTGAATTTTTAGTTATGATCTAGTCGATTTTTATGCTTAGCACCCACAATCATATATATGAGAAGTTATTCGGTGAAGCAGTCACATCATGTCAATCACGTGATGTGGTGTGACGTACTAATTGCATAATAATACTTGCACTAATTAGTCTAACTAATTGTTACATAACCAACCTTGGTCCAGAGGGTCTTATATATTTTGATTGAATAACATTGCTAAGTATTGAAAGATAAATGGAATGTTACGCCAAATTAGAAAGATGATGTGGGGTCTAAGTCACACTAAATAATTAACTCAAATATAGATACCAGTTTGTGCGTGAATTAGTAGATATTTACTAAGTGTAGTATTTCAGCCCTTTTTTTTATGGTGTTGGACCGATTAATTTCCGAACTTATTTGCTGAATGAAAGTTAATTTATACGTTGTCATATTTATTTTCTTAATTAACGATATTGAATGCGCTGCAACAATATATTCACGTCTTTGTTTAGACGTTAATTTGAATGGAAAAAGTGAAAGGTATCTCATAAAGAGAAATTCATGAGACAAACTATGCAATGGAAGAAAATGTTGAAGAAAAGCAAGAAGAGAAATCTCATCCTACATATGAATTTTTAGAAGTAAATGAGGTGAGCATTTGGATTCCAGATCATTTTTCTTTCAATCCTCCCTTGAAATCTCAAGGATGAGTTTTTTTTAAATGTTGGGGGGTTAAATGATACAGAATAATGCCTAAGAAAATTTAACGAATTTAGAGTTACACTACTGTTGGAATTTTATATTATTATTTAGAGATAAGATGATTGTGATTAATTAGTTTATTAGCTTGAGGATAAATTAGGCTTTTAGTTTATTGAGGTTTTTATTCTAGCTAGAATTTTACTGGTTAAATTAGGATTTAGTTTGAACTATAAATATTAATTAATTAATATACACCTTTATTATTAATCAGCGTTGAAAAGTATCGAGATTAAGCCTGTGAGCTTTGTGTGTGTGTGTGTGTGTGTGTGTGTTTTTGCACATGTCCTAATGTGACGTGAGAAGGGGTCAAATATGAGATCTCACATTTTTAACTTTGTGTGTTTCTACCAATTTCTACGAGGGTATAAGTTCCCTCCCCCTTTCTTTCTGATGGTCTGCGAACTAGTCGATCCTTCGGGAATGTGAGACAAACCACACTAACTCTCGTAACCTCCCAGCATTCTTGATCCTTCTTCTTAGATCGTTGTGTCACTATAGAACGAGATTTATGTATCCAGTACTACATTAGGTTTTATTTGCCTCTCAACATAACTTGGCAAAGGTACTAAAACTACGGCAAATTTGAAGGCCATTTTTTTTACAAGATTCAAGCTTTATGCACAGAAGGGCTATATATAGAAATTACATGTTATAAATGGAAAAGCTTTCATCGATATTGTCGGGCCGGATTCATTGGTGTTAACTTTAGCAAAGGGTAAAAATAATAAGTTATGAGAAAGCGTGAAGGGAGTAACGTACACACCTACAACCAAGTGGTATTGGGACTTCAATAATACGGAGTAGTATTTATTGCATATATTTTTTGGTGTACATAAATTAAAGAGGTAAGAGGCATCTGATTAGTAATATTTAATTATATATGGTTAATAATGAGCGAAGGGTGATATATATGAGATGATAGTCTACTTACAAGGCTTAGTTAGGTGACTATGTGATTGACAATTGGATAGACTTGGTAGAAGCAAATGAGAAATTGAAAATACAAGTAGCTAATTTCATTATAGTAGAAAATATACACATAAAAATGGGGTTGGGATAGGACTAGTACATAGGAAAACTTAACGAGATAGTAGGTAGGAAGAATAACAAACAAATGAGATAGCATAATATCTACAAATTTGTGGTAGATATATATATATATGTATATATATATATATACGGGAAAATATTCAATATTTACTTCAAAAATATAATCATCAATGGTTATTATTATAACAACCATTTGGATTGAAAATCAATGGCTAAGATTGAATGCATTAAACGACTCACCTATTTGCATTAATTGACTCACTTACTCGCATTAATTACATTTTCTAACTAACCATTTAATCTTAGCCATTGATTTTCAATTCAATGATTGTTATAATAATAACCTTTGATGGTTATATTTTTGAAGTAACCATTAAATACTCTTATATATATATATATATATATATAGTTATTATTAATAGATATTATGCAGCACAAAATTAAAAGAAAGAAAGAAAGAAGATGGAAAGGGAAAAGAGAAAATGTAGTATACTTCTTCTGTTGTGGCCGGGGAGGAGAGGTAATTAATGTTATACAGAGTAGTAATTACCTGAACCATAGTTATTGATTTTAGCGGAGAAATGAAAAAAATTGTGATGATATGTAGCTCCACGTCGTCGTCGTCGTCTTTCAAGTTGGGGGAACATCTTGAACTACTTGTTGTTACTCGATCTGAAAGAATTGAAGATGCTAAACAGGATAGAAATAAAATTTATACATATATATATGGAGTGAGATTAACAATTAATCATATTAAGTTAGATATATACAATTAAAGGAGTACTAATTTTGTTTAGCAATGCAATTAATGTATGTCGTTATTCCCAATAACCTTTAATTTGTTTGAATATATATATAGAGTGTAATGTAATCACCGTAAAATATAAATAGAGTCAGATAGACATATATATATTGCTATCTATTACTATTAATCCCAGATTCTGTTAAAATGTTGCTTAGAAAGAATTAATTTTTTTATATTAATTAATTATATAGTTCTATAAGTAAATTTAAAAAAAAAAAAAAAGAGTATGAAACCTTAAAAATGGTGGTTGGAAATTGGTACAACTAAACATATCAATCGTTTAAATTATTGAAAATATATTTACCCTTTTATCTTTCATATGAATTTACAAAAATAATTAAATCATAAATATCGATATAACATGAAATTATTAAATTCGTAATATAACGAAGTGGAGTTGGCAAATTGACAATAGTTAATGAATAAGCCATGCGCCTAGAATAAGATGTCTATCAACTTAATTTGGTTTCAAGTAAACATAATTTGTTTTGATTGATCTAAAAACTTTTTTTTTTTCCATTTCCCTAGAGGCATTTTTTTTCCATTTCCCTAGAGGCATATATATATATATATATATATATATATAAATCAACTTTATAAATGTTCTTAATTAGGATTTATCATGCAATTAAGATGAATTATATTTTTCATTTCAAGTTTTCAATATTTTGTATCCATTACTTAAGAATGGCAGCTATATCTAATCGGCTTTTGTTCAAGACTTCCCACATGCACGATCCTTGAATACGCTATTCATAGCTTTGAACCAATCAAGCTAAGGGAGAAATGATCGTAAAATTCCACCA
The DNA here is from genome assembly GCA_016624345.1 of Platycodon grandiflorus. Taxonomy (NCBI): domain Eukaryota; kingdom Viridiplantae; phylum Streptophyta; class Magnoliopsida; order Asterales; family Campanulaceae; genus Platycodon; species Platycodon grandiflorus. The sequence continues at coordinate 19,382,046 of CM028364.1, read as the reverse complement.
TCCAATCTCTCACGAAGTAGCTAGGTTTAATAGGATAAGTTAACTAAATTAGTAATCATAGAATTATATATATATAATTATACCAATTTTATTTTATTCACTATAAATCAATGAAAAATCAATGAGATGAGAAGATAAGAGGGACTATATATACGAGACACTCCATGAAATAACTTTTCAAGATTTTTACTTCTTTTTTAGTGATGTAGAAATAGAAAATACAAAGAATGGTACACTGATTAGGAAAAATAGAGAAAAGAAACATACATTGATCGGCGATTCAGAAGGATATGACGAAAGAGGCACCTAAGCATGAAAATTAAGGAGTAAATCAAAGACGATAAGTAAATTGAGAGCGGCGCACGATAGGAATTAGGCATAGGATTTTAGGGATATAAATAGTATAATTGCTCGGTAATGACCCGATTTCTGGTAGTGACATTAATTATCGATGATGAGGGTAAATTAGTAATATCATAGCAGGGTGGCTCTTTGTCAAATAGGTTTGAGTATTTAATACAAGTCGCAAACAAATAGATTAAACTCTTGTATCTAAACCAATTTCAATCCCCTTAATATACTTTCCAAGGTTAATTTCAAATGCTTCCATTCTATATATATATATATATTTTAAACATTGTAATTAAACTATATATCGCTTTAAAATTACTTCGAACTCACAAATATCACTATATAGTTTATATTTTCTTTTAATTTCATATGTGGTTAATGTAAAATTAAGAAACCATCAAACTTTGATTAAGGTATCGATTCTAGCTACCATCGAACTTGCTAAATTATTGAAAAATCATAAACTTTTAAAAAGGTGACCAAAAAGGAAAAAATATTTATGTTTGGTATTTTTTGATTTGATATCCTGATTGCATGGAAGTGAAAGTGGAAAATATATAATTAATAAAAATGTGTGATGTTCATACGATGGTCAATTATATTGATGTAAAGGGTTTTCATTAGTGATGTAATTAATAGTGTAATTCTTTTGATTTCATATTAATGGCAAAAGCTACCAATCAAACTTTATGTACAAAATTAAATTAAATTAAATTAGTCCACTTGACTATTTTTTTCTTATATGAACAATTTTAAAGTCCATGTCATCACTTCCGTCAATTATTTTTTTAAGGGAGCTAGCTAGGACTGCCAGTAGGGTTTATTTTGTTATAATTAGTATTTTTTTTATTTTTTTTTACTAGTTTAGTGAATTGAATGATATATTGGGAACTTTAAGCAAACTTTGATGGCCTGGTTGCTATTGTCATTATCCCTTTCATATGTGATTTCATAGTAATTATATATTGTCGTTCTGCTATATGTTTATTAAACTCATTTTCTAGTTTATTTAGTTATTAAATATACATCCCTTATGTTTTAACATATTTTCTATTAACACGACACTTAAGAGTTAACATGCCTTAAATTAGAACATACAAAAAAAAAAAGTAGTAGATGTTTAATTTTACCGTTCAACTTGAACATACCAACATATGCATAACTTTGGGGAAAAATATAATAAAGCCTAGCTAAAATGTTTTTCATATCCAAAAAATCTCAAAAATAGCTCTTATCAAAATTATGGTATCTTGCGTAGACTAGGTCATGTTAATTATGGTACCTTGCGTAGATTAATTAACTTTAATTGCATACCAAAATTTCAAATTGATTCCAAACCACAAGTGTGAAACTTGTGTAGAGGCAAAGTTGACTAGGACATCATTTTATTCTATTGAAAAAAATAGTGAACCACTTGGATTAATTCACATTAATGTGTGTGATTTTAAATCAACGCAATCACGTGGTGGAATAAGTACTTCATAACTTTTGTGGATGATAGCACACGATACTACTATGTGCATCTTCTCAAAAGTAAAGATGAAGCTGTAGAGAAGTTCATTCAATTCTCTATAAAAATGAAGTTGAGAATCAACTTAGCAAGGAAATTAAGATGCTAAGAAGTCATCATGGAAGTGAGTACGAGTCACCGTTTAAAGAATTATGTGTTGAACATGGAATTATACACGAAACAATAGCACCTTATGCACCTCAATAGAATGGTATATATTGCAAAATGCAAGAATCGAACACTAAAAGAAATTATGAATGCCATGTTATTAAGTTCTGGCCTACCTCAGAACATGTGGGGTGAAGCTTTGTTATCAACTAACTACCTTTTAAATAAGTTGCCCGTAAGAAACAAGACAAAACCCCTTATGAGTTGTGGCATAGAAGAGTGTCATCCTACAAATACTTGCGAGTGTGGGAGTGTCTTGCTAAGGTTGCTATTCCAACACCTAAAAAGGTGAAGATAAAACCAAAATCTGTTGATTGCATATTCATTGGTTATGCACAAAACAGTAATGCCTATCGGTTTCTTGTGCATGAGTCTAAAATCCCAAACATACACAAGAATACTATAATAGAGTCGAGAAATGTCTCGTTCTTTGAAAATGTATACATGATTCAATAGAACAAGAGAATGATGAAGGTGAATAAGAAGAGTTAGAACCTAGACTCAGCAAAAGAGCTAAGGTGAAAAAATCCTTTGGTCCAGATTTTCTAACATATATGCTAAAAAGTAAACCTCAAAGTTATAAAGAAGCTGTGAATTCTTCTGAGGGACCATTATGAAAAGAAACCATTAAAAGTGAAATTGATTCCATCTTACAAAATCACACTTAGGAACTAGTGGATCTTCCTCCGGATAGTAAACCACTAGGATATAAGTGGATTTTCAAGAGGAAAATGAAGGTAGATGAAACAATTAAGTATAAGGCCAGACTTGTAATTAAAGGTTACAAACAACGAGAAGGTCTTGATTACTTCGACACATATTCTCCCCAGTTACGAGAATAACGTCCCTAAAAATGGAACTTGTGATTGCCGCGTTGCGAAATCTTGAAGTACATCAAATGGATGTAAAAATTGTTTTTCTAAATGGAGATTTAGAAGGGGAGATTTACATGGAACAACCTGAAGGGTTTTTTACACCAGGGCAAGAATGAAAATAAAGTGTGCAAGTTGGTAAAGTCATTGTATGGCTTAAAATAAGCGCCAAAACAGTGGCATAAAAAATTTGATAATGTCATAAGGGAAAGTGGATTTAAAATAAATGAGTGTGACAAATGAGTGTGACAAATGTGTATATATAAAAGACACTGAAAATGGTTATGTCATTTTATGTCTTTACGTAGATGATATGCATATTATTGGAAGTAATGATAAGATGATTAAATCTACAAAAGACATGTTGAGCTCGAAGTTTGACATGAAAGATATGGGTTTAGCTGATGTGATCCTTAGAGTTAAGATTTCTAAAGAAATTAACAAGGATGATGCTGCTATAACTAGAACCTCAATAGACACGAGTCAATATCTATAAAAAAAATAGAAGTGAGCCTGTGTCTCAAGTAGAGTACTACAGAATCATTGGAAGCTTGACGTACTTACTGAGTTGCGCTACACCAGACATTGCCTATGCAGTTAGCAAACTGAGTAGGTACACGATTAATCCTAGGACTGATTACTGGAACAGTATAGTGAGAGTACTAAAGTATTGAAGAAATACTCGTGATTATGGATTACATTATTTGAGACATCCAGTTGTTATTGAATAATACAATGATGCTAATTGGATATCTGATATTAAAGATTCAAAGTCTACAAGTGGATTTGTATTCACCTTGGCAGGTGCGCGCAACAATATCATGAAAATCTTCTAAACAGACTGTTATAGCCAAATCTAATATGGAATCTGAGTTCATAGTCTTAGACAAGTGTGGTGAAGAGGCTGAATGGCTACGCCAATTTTTAGAAGATATTCCAAGTTGGACAAAACCTGTGTTAACAATTTGTATACATTGTGATAGTCAATCAACGATTGGCAGGGCACAGAACAATATCTATAATGTTAAGTCTAGACACATACGTCGGAGACATAATACCATTAGATAACTACAGATCTCAACTGATACTATATCTATTGACTATGTGAAGTCAAAGGATAACATAGTGAATCCGTTAACCAAACGGTTAAGTAGAGAGTTAGTTACAAAATTATCGAAGGGGATGAGACTTAAGCCTCTAGAAAAATGAGTTGATACAATGAAAACCCAACCTAGGTGACTGGAGATCCCAAGATCTAGGTTCAAAGGGACAACCTATACACCCCACCCTCCTTCTTCCTCCTTCCCACCACCACCACCAGTGAAGCCCGCCTCCACCTCCCTCCTTCCTCCTCCTCCTTTACCTCCCCCCCCCAACACCAGTCAAGCCCACCCCTTTCTTCCCTCCTTTTTTTTTTTTTTAAAAAGTTGTTCTGTATTGTGTAATCGAACACCCATAGTGGTGTTTGACACCCTTACCGAACAACTTTAGTTGTGTTCGATAGGACTACCGAACAATAATTAAAATAATTTTTTTTAACTTAAAAAATAAAAAATAAATTAAAATATTTAAATTAAAATTTATAATAATATTTTTATAATATTCATAGGGAATGTACTCGGTAAAATAAATAGCAACTCTCAATTATATATTCAGTGGCACTAAAAGCTTTGGTACTGTAAATAGTACTCCCTCCGTTCCAACTAAAGAGTCCACTTTTGACTTTTTTAGGTCAACTTAATTAAAGTTTGACCGATTATTTACATAGATTTATTTATTTTTACAAAATTATAAAAGTTGTAATCCATAGTATTCTTAATATAGTTTATAATTAATGGAATTATATTTCTTAAAACATAAGTAAAGTATGTGAAATTTTGATTTAATTTGGTCACGTGTTGACTTTTAAAAATGAAAAGTGAACTCTTTACCTAGAACGGAGGGAGTATTTTTTAAAGTACTCAAAAGAACGCTGACGAATTAAGATTGAGTCGTGTCAGTACTGAAAAGATTACATTCTGAGACACTTTAGTACAAGAAGGAATTAAGAATGCCCGGTGGGGTCAGTATACAGTAGCAGCAGTAAGAAGATCTAAGTAGGACCCAGTAGCCCCCTAAACCTCCCGCGTGAAAATCTTTCCATTTATAGACACACGTCTAAATGTCTAATTCATCGTCACCAGTCACCACCCCACCACCCCTGTCTTCCTATATTTAACACTCTTTCTCTCTATAAACATGTGATTGCACACACACACACACACACACACACACAGTTACACATACACACATTGCGGTAAACATGAAAGGAATCGGCGGCTTCTTATCCTCCGATGTGTTAACGGCCATGCCCACTCTCGTCAAAATCACTACTTTTTCCTTCCTATCCCTTTTCCTCTTCTTCACTTTCAAGCACTTCTCCGACACCTTCCCTATTCAGCCCCTCTCCTTCTTCCCCTCCACCACCACCGCCGTCACCACCGCCAATTCTTCTAATTCTCAACCACTGCCACCGCCACCGCCGCCTCAGAGACATCCGGTACAGCCACAATCACCGGCCGCGTCCCGAAATGCGGTGGAAAGGACGGGGATTTTGGACGGGAACGGGGTGATGACGGACGACTTTGTGGTTGGGGAGTTCGATTCGAGTGTAATTGAGAGCGTGATTAATGAGAGTCTTGTAGAGAGTGACTTGAAAAGTGGGACTAGAGTTAGAATTGATAAGTTTAGGGTTTGTGATGAGAGTTTGAGAGACTATATACCCTGTTTGGATAATGCGGAGGCAATTTCGAGGTTGAATTCTACAGAGAGAGGGGAAAAGTACGAGCGGCATTGTCCCGAAAATGGTAGAGGATTGGATTGTTTGGTGCCTAGGCCTAAGGGATATAAGGCTCACATACCGTGGCCTACTAGTCGACAGGAGGTAACCTTTAGATTAAAATTTGTGGTGATATTTATTTTCCACTAATTTACCTTTTTACTTTGAACTAGGGTTGTTATTTGTTTGGATTGATTCTGTTTGTGTCACTGAAACCAATTATTTAAAATCCCTTTAGGAAAATTGAATTCATTTTCTAAATGTTGTCACTGAAATAGTCATTGACATGATGATAATATAAAGATATTGCAAATAAGGTAGTCTGGTTTTACTGCCAATCTGCTCAGCTTTTGATAAAGCAATCTACAGCGCACACCGATGCTACAGGTCATCATTGTGAAAGTTGTTGGTAAATGGTAAAAGTTGCTGGCAACAGAGTCAGCTCTAATTACACTCGCAGAACAAGTTATGGTAGCACTTCTGCTGCACAAACATTTTCTATAACTATTAGTAGTAATTTGTTAGTAGTATTATTTATTGATGTTATCTAGTATTAAATTTACTGAAAATTCTGAATTTTAGGTAGTTAGCTTGATATAGAACTTTTAATGTTAGTAAGAAAGGTTTAAGGGTAATTATAAAATAAAAAATAAAAGAAGAGGTTAATTTAGACCCAATGTGGTGTGGGACACCTCATAGAAGACCAAAACAGAAAATAAAAGAGGTAGTACGTTTGTCTTGAGAGAGAGAGAGAGAGAGAGAGAGAGAGAGAGAGAGAGAGAATAGGAGTGAGACTGTTAAGAGAGACTGTGAAGAGAGACTGTGAAGAGAGACCAATTGGAGACAACTCATCCTCCCGCTTAATATATAGTAACAGATAACACCTGGCTAATAAAACAAAAAATTCCAATTGGGAATCAAATCACAGAACTGAAGTCGCAATGGTGCTGATTGAGTTCACTGAATAGAAGTGTGCTTTACTTTTCGAGCTCAGGTAATGTGGCAGTGCTTTTCACAGAACATGATCAATAATGGGTTCATTGAGGCAGGTTGAATGTGGAAGTTATGTGGGGATAAAAGACAGACTTAGCTTCTCACACTATTTTGTGATTTTATTAAGTTTATTCTTTATGAAATGCAGAAAACTTAAGAACTGCATAGGACGATTGCCATATTTCCCCGTTGCAAACCTCAGGATCCTTAACGAAGTTGTCTCATTCATTTTCATCCTACCACTTTTTTAACTTAAAGCTGAGTAGCTGAAATTTAAGCAACTACAGAATATAGGAAATGGCTGGCCTTATGTCTCCTTTCTTCTTCGTTTTCCCTTCTCTTCCTTTTGAGCTTCAAATACTGCTGCCTCGTAAATTCTTGCTGATCATGGCAAAGGATTAAATTAGTAAAACTAGTAAATTTAACAGGGAATACTAATTTGTCAAAGGTTGCAGTGGGTAGGTTTTCACTGGCTTAAACTTTGTACATAGGAGAATGAAGGCCAATTGCCATTATAACATAGAAATGAATATTGGAATTCTTGGCAGTAGTTATCCTAGTTTATAAGTTTGGAATAGGACCCCACAGCAGGCTAGCCACGTTATGCTGGACACTTTTTGCTAAGGGACAGTGAACCAAGAGGGGCTTTCATCCAGAAAACCTTCGCAACTTCCCTGACTACCTTTGAAGTGAACGAGGGGCCCACAAACCGTTTCAGAACTCAAGGATGAAAGGGGCTTTTTCCGCCAAGGTGATAACCAGCGGGAAGCCTGCCACCATTAAACAAGCCTGACCTAGGGGTCCTAACAGGGTAACCCTTGGGAATTCAAGGAAATATCATTTTTGCTTCCACATAAACGGGTGGCTTGGTGAGGGATTACCAGGGAGATACAGGACTTTAGGTGAGCTCTCACATAGCAGCCTGTGTGCCCATGAATTTCACTACTTATTGGACCGCTGAGGGTATTGGATTGGCAGCTGAAGTAATGAGCTTTGCCACACAGACCCTTCTCAAGGGGACATCGCTTATTGACCTGTAAATGTATGCATAATCTGTGTTATAGGAACAGAGATAGCTTGTCCATACAGTCTTTGTGAATGTTTTGTCCATGTTCAGTTTATGAAACTTAGGGGTTCTGTTGAGCAAGTTTTGAAATTAATGGATCAATTAACTACAGATTAAGCAAAAAATATCTTTCAATGCCAATGGTATAAGGATATGTAAAAAAGAAAGAAAAAAAAAAGTAGAGCTTCACGCTGTTTCAGACTCTTATCCAGTTTTTATGAACAAGTAGATGATAGTACCCTAACACCAGAGTCTCTGATTTCTCCTGCAATTTTTCTTGAATTCTCTACAAATAAATTTTAATCTGTGTATCTGTTGAAGTAGAGATAGGTTGGTCTTCTAACCTTTTCTTCTCTTTTTTCCTTTTTTGGTGAAAGATTCTCTAACCTTTTCTTTTCTTTCCTTCTCCAGTTTTATCTATTTCTATCAACCGTGCTACTTTTCTTATGTATTTATGCTCAATCTTAGTGCTACTCTGATTGTTGATTATTCTTCTTTATAAGTGAGCTGTTGTAAGCTTCTGCTGGATTGATGCTTGGCAATTGCATTGAGTTTATTTTAACTCATATAAGAAAAAGTAGATCTTATGTTTTAATGCTATAGTATAGTATGAAATTAATTACTGAAGCTTTTAAAAGTACGTGTACATGTGTTTTATATATATATATATATATATATATATATATATATATATATATGGGGGAGTTTTCAATGGTTACTATATCTCTCTAACCATCAATGGTTACTATTATTATTATCCATTAGATCAAAAATTGATGGCTAAGATTTAATGGTTGGTTGGAAAAGGCAATTAATGCAAGTAGGTGAGTCATTTAATGCAATTAATCTCAACCTTTAATTTTTGATCCAATGGTTGATATAACAGTAACCATTGATGATTAGAGAGATGTAGTAATCATTAAAAACTCCCCCATATATATATATATATATATATATATATATGGCCATGTTCTCCTGTCTTGAATTTTGAAGGTAGCCGTATCCAACACCATGTCTCTATGTCGATATTTGACACTCTTGTTCTTGTCCACAAAGAGAACTCCACTATCGTAGTAACTTATATAATAAATCTGCCTACTAACTCTGAATTGTAAATACAGGTATGGTTTGTTAATGTACCGCACACACGTTTGGTTGAAGATAAAGGAGGGCAGAATTGGATATCAATTAAAAAGGATAAGTTCATTTTTCCAGGAGGTGGCACACAATTTATACACGGAGCTGATCAATACTTGGATCAAATCTCAAAGGTCTGCTGCCTTTAAAACTTCAAGGGATTCTATTTTGAACATGCATTATTTGATTGTTATTTTGACTCCTGAGGCAGATGGTTCCTGACCTTGCATTTGGGCAACGCATTCGAGTTGCGCTGGATGTTGGTTGTGGAGTAGCAAGTTTTGGTGCCTTCTTGCTAGAGCGCAACGTGACCACTCTGTCAATAGCACCAAAAGATGTTCATGAGAACCAGATTCAATTTGCTCTAGAGCGTGGTGTGCCAGCAATGGTAGCAGTGTTTGCAACTAGGCGTTTATTGTATCCAAGCCAAGCTTTTGACTTGATACATTGTTCAAGATGTAGAATCAATTGGACTCGTGATGGTACACTTTCTTTTTCATTTTTTTAAATCTAGGATAAGTACACTGTTTTCATTGTTATATTGAACAATTACTAATAGTAGTTTACATCTTTCTTTGTGTTCCTTTCTTGTCTTTTCAAAATGATACTCCCTCCATCCCAAAATGAATGTCCATTTTTAAAACTTTTTGTCCCAAAATGAGCGTCCATTTTTGTATTATTTTACTAAATTCACCTTTGTTAATTATCATGTCCTAAAGTTCACTTGGAATGGTATAGCATGGACAGTAAGGGCATTCATGTACATGTGCTACTAAAAGGCCTAAAAGTCAACTTCCTTAATTTTTGTGAAAAAAAAAATGGACATTCACTTTGGGAAGGAGGGAGTATAAGATATGTAACTTACGGCAGCTAATGGGAGCCAAGATGAATTCTTATGCTCCCACTTCAGTTTTCATCTGTATACTTGTCTTCAATTTGTGTATACTACCTGTAGTTTGACCTTTCACAGAAATGTACCAACTATCAAGCCTGGCAACTTTTTCTTTTCCCCTTTTAGATGCATATCAGAAATGCTTCCAGTGCGTTATTTCCCCATGCACAACTGCTTGGTTGTTGTTTCCCTTGGTTCTAATTTCATCTCCTCCTTTGGCTTGTGGCTAAGATGGAATTTTGCTTCTGGAGGTGAATCGGATGCTAAGGGCAGGAGGATATTTCATCTGGGCAGCACAACCTGTTTATAAACATGAAGATAACCTTCAAGAACAATGGAAAGGTAATTCACTTTGTCAGTGTTGTTCAAATACTTGAGTTTGCATTGGACCGAACAGAGTGGGAAAAACATGTAGCCGACTCAAGTAATTGAAGGTCAAGTTGAATTGAGTTGAATGTTGTTCAAACGTATTTGTCATACTATTGTTAACCGTATTCATCCTTTTCTTTTCCCTTTGGGATGGACGTAGCCCTTCCAATGCAGTTTGATCCATAATTAAAGTCTGTTCGTTTATTTATAAACATCATGGCTGCATGCTTAATTATGTGTACTTGTGCTATCATAGTTTGGTTCTTATGTGGAACTGCACGTCTAATATTGCAACTTTGGCCTCCATATTTGTGTTCTTCCTGTAATAACATTATTCTTTCATCCTTTTCCCTGTTTCCATTGCCATCAAATTATGGCTTCTCTCTTCATACTGCCTTATTCATGCACAGAAATGGCGGACCTTACTGGTCGCATTTGTTGGGAACTCATAAAGAAGGAAGGATATATTGCTATATGGCGAAAGCCTCTCAATAATACCTGCTATCTTGGTCGTGATTTGGGGACAAGACCTCCAATATGTGATGCTAATGATGATCCAGACAGTGTTTGGTATGTCTTGGTCCTACCTTGGCAAATTTCATTTTTTTCCTTTTTTTTTCTTTTTTTTTTTGTGTGGGGTATCTCAAGTCCAAACAACGCATGAGTATTTAACCTACTTGTCAATCCTCATCCATTACTTGGATTATCAAATATTCTTATCATTGCTTGACTACAGGACTTATGATCAACAATGTCTTGAATCTTTATATTGTCAGATAATTGGAGCACGATCAAATATCTAATAAAATAACCTAATATGGCCATTTGTTCTTGCTCCCAGGACTTAGTTTTTACCCAAACACTTGACATGTGCCGCTTTTTTAGCAAATTGTTCATTAAGATTTGTAGGAAATTTTTGTATAACTAAAGAAACCTTGATTTATTGACCTACTAGGCTGGCTCATTGGCCCTGGGCTGGGTTCTGATGGATGAATATATTGACAGAAAACTTTAAGGAATATATGGGCAGATCCTCCTTTGCCCAGAATGGTGCAGAATTACCAGATGTGTGTGACCCATGCTTGTAACTTGCCCAGGGATCCAAATTAGGTGTCACCAATAATATCTGGACTTATTCAAATTGCCGATCTCTTTGAATGAAAACAACTGGATTCTGCGGAGCTTGGTTAATATCTTTTCTGGCTCTGCGATTAGGCCTAACTATTATATGTCAAACTTCTGAAACTTTCTGTAGCTACAACAATAAACTTGTGTGCAAACCTCTTCTTGTTTCAGAGCATGGAAACTTGCTGTTCAAATTCCTCTGATTGAAATTATTTCAATAGATCTATTACATTCCTTTTATTAAGTTTGATTAAGTTTATCAAGTGTAAGAGAAATAGCATGGAGAATGTACGAGGGCACACTCGAAAAAGCAATGTAAGACATGATCCTTAGAATCTGCTATCAATGTAAATACCTATGAAATTGAAGGAAGTTGTTTTTAGGATGACTCTAAGGTGGGTATTGCATTGTAGTAAGAATGTTGGGCACCTTAGAACCAACAGGTTTGTAAAACGACTGTACAAAGTTTTCTGTTAACATGAATGTCTAATAAATTAAGAAAATTTCATGAGGAACTGGGTGCATTTGTAAGGTGGTAAAACTTATAAGTAGCTTCAGTATAAAGGTAATTTTGTTAGAAGTAATTCTTTTTGTTTTCTTTTTTTTTTTAGTAATGTAGAAGCTATTCTAGATTGTTTAAATGTATAAAAAGCTGACAGAAAATTGCACAAGTTAGGGTAGTGATTAACAATATACTCGGTAATTCTTGGAGTACAGGAAGACCAAAATTAACATAGATGGAGATTGTCTAAAAAGACAAGTTATCTTGTGGTATAGAAAGTGCATCTCTCTAAACATAACATGGCAAAACATTATTAATTTGGCGAACCCAACTAACTGGGCTAGGCTATGGTGAGTTGAGTTAGTGAATTGAGAAAATATTCTAACAAAACAAAATAATTTTTACTTCTTGTGAACATATATCTTTTTATATGGGAAATGCTAACAAGTTTGAGCACATACTTAAAGAAAGATTTTGTATTAAAAAATACCTATGACACTAGTTAGCATGGCCTTTTTATATACGCCCTCAAAGAGTCCTATTTGTCATTTTTGGGTGTTCCACTTAAAGCGCCTTGTGTCAAAAACTAAGCTTATTAAGTTTTTAAAATTTATCCTATTTTATATGGAACTTCTTATTAGGAAAACTATTTTAATCCTAAAACTAAGGACATGTATGGAATTCAACCCTTGAAATGCTTGACTTTCAAAAATGCCATCTCTTTGAGCGGAACAGAGCAAGTAGTATATATTATTCCCTCTACTTTTTATACCTCAAATTATTTTTAAGAATCACAAGATATTTAACAATGCTATATACAACTTAATGCATGATATGAGAGAAACCTTGAATTTGATATGCCTCATGGTCTTGTAAAACTGTCCTTTGGCTGGTAAAAGCAGATTAGTAATGTACAAATGTGACTGTGATTGGAAAAAGTTGTGGAATGCCTTGATTTTGTAGTCATGCAGCTTGCCCCTGGAACAACTTCTTTATCCTTCAAGTCATTAGCTTGCAATTGAATCTGGAATGAAACGTTCTGGATAGAGTTAATGTCGTTAGGTGCAGCAGATGTCATTCTATCTTTTCTATAGTAGTAATTATTACTCACATGGGTTCAAAGACCTAGGAGAAGATCAAATTGAAAATAGCAAACAATAATAAAAATGTTACTTTGTTGCAGGTATGTTGGACTGAAGGAATGCATCTCTCGGTTACCCAAGAATGGATATGGAGCTAATGTTAGTACGTGGCCTACACGCCTTCATTATCCACCAGATAGGCTTTCTAGTATTTATATGGATGCCTACAAATCTAGGAAGGATATTTACAAAGCAGAATCAAAATATTGGAATGATATTGTAAGCGGCTATGTTTCTGCTTTCCATTTGAAGGAACTAAACATACGAAACGTGATGGACATGAGGGCTAGATATGGAGGGTACCTTCGTGGCATTCTTCTGCACATTTTTTCATTGAAAGCCTTTCTTTTTGCAGGACTCTTCTTCTTCTTCTTCTTTTATACATTTTCTAATATCTATATATTACCGGAAATTCCACTTGTGGCAGATTTGCAGCAGCATTACATGATCATGGGGTTGATTGCTGGGTTATGAATGTTGTTCCTGTTACTGATACCAATACCTTGCCCATAATTTATGACCGCGGACTCATAGGTGTGATGCATGACTGGTATGGGCTATCCAATTTTAATTTAATGTTAAATTTTTCTGACCTACGTTCAGACATCATTATGTACGTACTTCGTTCTTCCTCAGCCTAAGCAATAGTCTTACATGATTTCTTGCTAAATTCTTGTCCTGGCATCGGTTTCTTATAGGGATCTTGTTACTGTTAAGGTTCTTAAGTTGACTGATTATGGTTAATTGAAATTATACAAAAGCAATGACCAAGTGTTTAAATTAACTTGCTATACCTTTATTTGTGGTATCTTATCAAGCTTACAAGAATCTCGCATAGTAGTAGCATGGTTTAGAAAGCTTTTACTACATCTGTTTTATTCTATCACCCGGATTCTGGACCTAGTATAATTCATGAAATGTAATTCCAGGTGTGAGCCATTTGACACTTATCCAAGAACTTATGACCTATTGAATGCAGAGGGTATCTTCTCCATAGAGCTAAAGAGGTAAAACTTGCTGGCAATTCCTTATTCGTTTCCTATTCCACTCATCGAAATCTGACTGATATTGTTGCAAAAATAATAATAATAATAATAATAATAATAATAATAATAATAATGTGTCATTTGTGTACCTTGAAACAGGTGCAATATCTCAACCATCATGCTTGAGATGGATCGAATTCTAAGACCAGGTGGGCGTGTTTATATTCGTGACTCTACTTCTGTTATTGACCAAGTTCATGAAACGGCAAAGGCTATGGGATGGGTGACTTTTCGCTTTGACACTATTGAGGGTCCCCATGCAACCTGGAAGCTTTTGAACTGTGAGAAACGTCTGTAAACATGCTTGGTATTCTTTCGCTCTCGGCTTTTGTAGAGATAGAAAGGGAGAAATATTTCTCCCCTTTGTGATGTTGGAAGCCTGGCAATTCTTTCCCCCCATTCCGTAAATCACACAATAGAAGTAGAGATAGCTGCAGCTAACTAGCCGGTTCTACCTATACAGTAGTAGTCTTTTGGTCACGGTGCCAATTTATGAAGAAAAAAAAATTATTTTCTTTTTTTTTAATCAGAAATTGTGAGTACATAAATTATACTAGTAAAATGGTGGGAAAAAGAAAAAATTATTTTATTTAGTGCATCTCTTGACCACTTCCTTTCTTTTTCTTTTTTTTACCTTTATTATTACCATAATATTAGTCTGAACTCTGAAGGTCTTATATTTATACGTGTTTTACCATCTTCTGCTTGATCAACAGATTACAGAGCTCCTTTTTTCTTCACTAGTTGATGTGTTTTCTTCATCCAAGTCTTTTATGTCTGCCTAATTGCAGTGCATGATATTAATTTGAGCTATGCGTATTTTCCTAGTCCAGATTCCAAATCCGTCATCTAGATAGATGACATGTGAGACCTGTGCTTAACATGTTGCCGTGGCGTCAAAAACTCCGACATGAATTTCTTGGCATTTTTAGGTCCATCGTTTTCCCTCAACAAATCTATAAATAAAACATAGCACAAATATTTTGAAATATGAAGGCAAAATGCATGCAACTATTCTAAAGGGAAACTTTCAGTTGGATGGTTCCTTATTTCCCTTTCATAACATTGAAAGAAAGATAGAATCTATATAGAACACAAAACAGAGGAAAATCAATCGTGTCAAGATGTCCGTCTTGTGCCAAACTCGGGCTTTATACCAATTGAAGAACAAGCAAAATACACCAGCATTGGAGCCATAACACAATTTACAAGTCCAAACTGCCCTCGACAAAACCCCCTCACTAAAAACTATCACACCTTTCTTGCCAGGGAAACAAAATTCACCCCCAATATTACTTTTCAAAAAAATCCACCCCCAATATTGGGGATCACCTATGCAATTTCACCGCGTAACAACCAGAAAATGATATGGAAAAGAGAGTAGAAAATTAACAAAAAAAATTGACTCACAAGAGGATTGTATAAAAATAAACAAAAATTAAAGAATTAGAAAGAAGGCCTAGTGCATACTTGCTATGTCTTTGTAGAAGAATCTTTATGTGCAGCAGTATTAACCTGTTTGGAGAGATAGGCTTCATAGATTTCAACGAGAAGTCGCGGATCTTTTTCCACAAGTTCCAAATACTCCTCCCGCTTACTGAGCTTGTCCATGTTGTCCAATATCAATGATAATGCAGCATCAAGTAAGTTTTTAGCATTTTGCTGGTGAGCAAAGGCAAAGCTCATGAGTGAGTTCTCCCAGTTCAATTTTGAAATCAGAAACTTTTCACAATAGCTCTTAAGATGCTTCACTTGGTATTTCTCAGCCAACACTAGAAGCTCGCATCCAATTTGCTCTTCAAGGCATGCTTCTGCCGTGTACATATAGTTCACAAAGGCGCGAAGGGCATCGTACGATACATCACTAATCTTGATGGTCCCGCTCAGACTTTCTTCCATCTCATTTTCAAGCATGGCTCTAAACACTGGAGAACGGCTGGCCTGTTCATCAAAAGACAAAAGGGGGAATAATGTTGGAAGGAGATGAGTAAATCAAAAAGGTTTAATTTTTTTGTACCCCTTCACCTTTTGTTAATGGCAAGGGATTTCCATGAATAAATCAACTAATCATTCATGGTGTGTGAGACTTCTTAAATAGAAAAATCATGAGTTTAGACCCCGCAGAGAAGCCATCCAAAACATGACACGTCATTCAGGAGAAATGAAATGTTGAAACAACTAACTCGCAATGACTGCAGACCGTTGGATGTATTTTCTAGATATTCAACCTTCTGAGGAAAGGAATAAACTTCCATCATTTGAAGGTTAATATCTCTGAGGCCCCAATCTGGCTTCATACAAGTGGATACTGTAAAAAAACCAAGGAAGAATCAAGAGACATCATTTGTGCTTTGTCACATATTTGCTATGTTTTGATGCCACATTATTTTTTTTGCTTTCCAGCAAGAGGAAATTGATGAAACAGATGATAGCTTTCACACTGCTTGCTTCAACTTTGAAAGCATTTTAGATCTCACGACACTCACATATATGATTTCCACTGTAGTCTCTTCTTAAGTGTCATTCAAGTAGCATCTGGTTAATAAGATTGGTCAATTTGGTTTCCTTGGTGTTATGACAGCATGGATGGGACGATCTGCTTCACGCGGTGGTTCCCCATTGACCATCACAGAGCAATATCTGGAAATTTAAGCTTCTTAATTTGAATTTCTAATTTTGAGTGTTAAATAGGAAGGGGCTTTTTAAGAATGCTGGATCTTGCACAGCGATGGGCCTTTGGAGAGCGCTACTTAACCACTCCAAACAATTTTATCTCTGCCTACAGTCCACGAAAAGTATACACCCAAAAATCCCCACCACTAGTTAAAACGGGACCTGTCCAAGAAGATCCAAAAAATGTTAAGTTTTCAAGAAAAAAGAAAAAAGGGATGTTTACTCCTTTCATTTGCCAAGCTACTGCTTCAACTCCTCTATCCAAAACAAACAAATGTGCAACAGCGAAGTCTTTACACGTGTTATGCAAGATTTTACATTCTCAAAGATTCTCTATCCTCTCCCAAATGACCAAAGAATGCACAATAAAGGTGTTTTCCACAACTTATCCTTCCTCTCATACAGTGACAAATCCAGCAACAAATCCAATATAGACCCTGGATGACCCAATACTATTGAACATCCATTGAATCATATCCCACAGTTCACTCGCAACAGTGCGTACCTGCGATGTAGCAATAAATGATTTACGCTTATACATGAAGCACCATATATAAACGTTTTCCCACCTCTTTCAATTATCACATGTTAAAATTGCCTCATGAACTGACTCCCATATGAACAAGGGTACTTTTAATGGCACTTTTGTCTTCCAGATTGCCCAATCTTCCAAAGGCATTTGTGTATCCTTCAAATGTAAAAAGTGAAAAGATTTGACCAATAACTCCCCTTGCGTAGTATCTCTCCAGCTAACCTTATCCATTCCTTTATCATTGAATTTTGTAGCATAAATCTTTATCTTCAGGTGGTAACTCCCAACCATTAAAATTGCGCCAGTGACCAAGTTACCATTCCTGCCTGCACTAAAGCTACCTCACTTATTGATAGCTTCCTTTTGGTAAACAATAGCAAAAAGAGTAGTAAATTCCCAGCATAAAATTAGACCTTCTACCAATTTATCCTTCCACAATAAGACCAATGATCTGTCTCAGTCTCAAACAAATAAAAAACTTTGGCCAACCTGTGCTATTTCCCTTCTATACCCGCACTCCACATATCCAAACCAAGATGAATTGAACTAATAGGTTATTCACCCCAGCTCATCCTTCTTTAATATAGGAACAAACAACATATCACCCCACCCAAGGATATTTTTCTCCTCCCTACCTTCCCAAAGAGAGTCTCTCTAGTTGTTCAAGGCATTGGGCGATAGTTACAGGAATATAGAGTAAGTTGCAATGCTGGGGAGACTGCCCCTAATTAAAGTAATTTCCTAATCTCCCTCCTTTGGAAACCGTTTCCACCCAGCCATGCGTATGACGACAATTTATTCACCTTGCACACCTTATAGAAGCAGCCAGATCTGCAACTTTCTCTGCCACACCAATCGTGACAATCTCACTCTTTACTAAATTTTATTTAAAGTCCAATGAATGCCTAAAAGAAAAAAAGAAAAAAAAGAATTAACTTGAGATATCTCAACCGAGATTCATATGAGCCACAATAAAACAAAAAGTATCATCTGAAAACAGTAGATGAGAAATGTTCACCACTGTATTCCTTAGACGTGCAGCTATATCCAAAGAAGTTATGATACTCCTTTTGTCGTTAGTTGCAACTCCAATCCTTATAAAATCTATTTGCATCAACACTCTTCAGCTTCAACAGATATTCAAGAGCAAATATCCATTACCTTAGATATCCAAAAAAAGAATTATCATGCCAACTTGTATTCCAGATACTATGCCCTGATGGTTGTAAGCTGGTGGACTCACACTTCGGTACTTGGGAAACTGATCGTCAAATTTAATCTAATCACGGAAGGAAAATACCGTCACATACGCTCAAGAATGAGTAATCATGAGTAGGCCAGACATCTGGATCGGCTCGGTTTTTTAAGAGGTGCTTACTTGCGACCTTGCATAGCCAAACTTTGAATAGTGGAGTCTTTCCTATGTTTATTTTCTATTAGCCTACTACCAAACATTTGATGCAAGTTTTTTATGTTTTGGATTTGTGGTATTTGAATAATTTTCTATTTCTCTGGACATGGTAGTGACATAAGGATCGTACTTTGATAATACATGGTCCAGACCTTATTTCAATAATAGACAGATGGTCTTTATTCATCATTCTGTAAGCTTCTTCAGGTATTTTAGTCAAAAAAAGGATCAGTTTCCAAGTAGGAGGCAAGTCCCAGCGAGGTTGAGATCATACTAGAGTACACATAAGACAAAGGCTTAGTTGAGTTGAGTTTCTTCACCTGATTCTTTCTGACATTGCACTTTGCACACAGATATAAAAGTCATTCTTGTAAAACTACAGTATTTTCTTTTCCATTTGGGACGGTCATTCTTTCAACTTAAGAATCATAGTCTCAGCCCGTTACTATACACACAATGCCCCAATATAGCTCTCAACACCTTTCCAAAGCTTATCAAGCATCAGATCTGTACCCCTTATTTTAAAACGTAAACACTTAACTCATTCACAAAAGTTAGCCACAGAACCTGTTCATAATTAGCTTTCTTGCCTTGAGGGAAGACCCTAACATTCAACATATTTTACCTTTATTAGCCATAAAACCTTATCATTATTGTCCCCTCAACATTATGTTGTCAAAGATCAGATTTGGTTTCTATCTTGCATTCAGAAAAGAGGATCTCTCTCTCTCTCTCTCTCTCTCTCTCTCTCTCTCTCTCTCTCTCTCTCTCTCTCTCTCTCTCACACCATGGATGTATGGTCTCAATTTTCCCATCACAATGCTGGAGATGAAGTAGATAGATATATCCCTCAGCATCATTCCACATGTGGTTAGGACTTCAATTTGAATATGTGGACTTCTAGACTTCTAAATTACATCACATGATATACATCATACACAAGGCATCAGGGAACAAATCCGATAAAGAACACTACAAAGAGTTAGCAGGTGAATCTAGAATTCATTCTACAAGTTCAAAATTTCACAGTTATATATAGTTTGGATTTGCTCACTATAAATTGTGGGATCAGAAAACAAACGATCAATATAAGAGCACTACTAAATTCGATCTTACAACATCATCTACCTAGCAAGATATTGAACAACACACATACTAGTATGAGGTAGTTTGGGGAATTGGGTACTGACCAGAACGGCCCTATGGGCCGGGACGGGAACTGGGTTGGGTGCCGGTTTACCGGACTCGTCGGAGGAGGCAACGAGGACGACGTCGGTGAAGCAAGGGGTGGGTGATCGGTGATAAGGATCGAGTGGGGTCCAGAAACGAAGGAAGGAGACCTTTGACTTGAGGTCTTCGATCTCCCGCTTCAGCTCTTCTTCGGTCTCACTGGCCTCCTCGTAACACTCCCTGCACGTGCCGGCATCACTTGAGCCGTACTCCTCCCTGCAAGATACGCACTTCATCATTACCGCTGTGCCTTCTTCCGTGTCGGATTCGTAGTGTTCCATTTATAGTCCGACGACCGTTGTTGGCGGTGGCGTAGTATCCCTCCCTTAAGGCTAACACTCACTCCTTAGTTCAGTCCGACACGACAGTACTACTTTTGGAGTTTGGACTCTTTCTCAGTGACGTTTACTGTACGAGAATCGCTATTCAAACCTCTAAATTACTAATAACACCCTCTTTAATTTTTATAAAATATTATTATAAAATTTGATATATTTACTCTATATTTAATTATTACAAAAATATTATTAAAATATTTGGTCAGTATATTTTTTGGAGTGTTCGATCAGTATCAATCAAACAACTCTTTGTTCCGTTAATATTGACTAAACACCCCTAAAGGTGTTTGGTGAGCAAATGCCAAACACACTTAAAGTATTTAAAGGATTGGAGGAAATAAATTAAAAAGAATGAAACTGCTTTTAATGGAGCGGGGTTGCAGTAGAGAGGGGGAGAAGATGGGGCGTGAATAGGGGGTTGGAGGAAGGAGAGGGGGTGAATAAAGGGGTTGCTGGAAAGGGGGAGAAGTGTGTGTGTGAAGAGGGGGCGTGAACAGGGGGAGTTGGAGGAAGGAGAGGGGGTGAATAAAGGGGGAGAAGTGTAAGTGTGTGTGTGTGTGTGAAATTGCAGGAGGGGGAAGAAGGAATGAGTTGATTTTTTTGGAGGGTAAAATGAAAAATTGAGGAGAGTGTATTAATATTTAGAGGAGTTTAAAATTTAGTGTGTTGTGTACTTAGTAATTTAGGGGGGTGTGAATAGCGATTCTCTATACGAGAAATATTTATTTTTATTTTTCTATTTTTAATGATTTAGGTAAATTACAAAAAAAAAAAAAAACCTGATCCAAAATATCCAACTAAAATTCAAGAATTTGTTTATGATGACAAATTTTAGTGTTTTTGGGAATAATAGATTCACAAAATGTCAATTAGCACTAACAAATATTATTATATTTCCTCGTCTGTATTGAAAAATCAGCATATAGATTCTTAATTAAGAGAAACATGAATATTTTTGTTGGTAACATACACTTAATATGATACTTTAAGTTTAGTACGTGAACCAAAAATCCTAAATAACAAACAAAACCATACATATAAAAAAGAAATAAAACATAATCATAATAAACACAATAATCTTTATATCATTTAAGTTTTTCCAAACTTAAGTAGAAAATTCACTAATCAAATTCGAGCAAATTTTAAAAGTGTTTGTGAAAAACAAAATGGATCGGTGAAAGCTAGAGAAGTAAAAAAGCACAACTAATTCTAAGTGTTAGAAATGATAAATATGCAACAAACAGATTATTTAATTAACTAGTTTTATAACTGTATGTTAAACGCACGGACATATATCTTTTTCAATTATATTATATTTAAGCAAAATGAAGAGAAAAAATAAAATTAAAAGAATAAATTAAGAAAAACTAAAGTCGGAGGCAACTACTTAAACAAAAATACATTCTTGTATCGGTAATATTATTGATTCTGAAAAAAAAATTTATACACAACATTTGTTGTTCTATTAGTTTACTTTCCCTCTTTATTGCATATCAATATTTTCAGATCAGAACGATTTGTTACCCTAGAACTGTGACATACAAATGTCATGTCTGAAAACTGACTTCTTCAAGAAGAGTCTTACATGCTTTAAAGCCGAAAAAGAAAACGACTAAAAAATATAAAACGTAATAATACAAAGTTGAAACTGTAAGAAATAAAATAAAACTTTACCTTGAGCAAGGTATGACGAAAAACAACTTTAATAAATAGAAATAAAAACATATACAAATAAAAAAAATAAGCATTATTTTAATAAATACTGTAATAAACATTATCAGTTGGCTTTCCCTCTTCATTGTATATTGTTTCTGATATTATATAGAGGAGAAAACGAAGTCGGAAACAACATACTTTAAATGAACATCCAACACTATCTTGTTGGGAAGAATTATAATCTACAAAATAATTTATATGTTACAATTCAATTATAAAAATAACAAATGAAAAATATAATTCAAAAGGACGAAGTTGGACATTGCACATGCGGGACAAATAGAAAAGGCAAGACGACCTCCAATTTGGCCCAACTTTTATATACTCCACTTATAAGATTTTAAAAAGGCAATATAATGTGTAAAATCAATAAGGCCATTAATATACTTTAAGCCCATCTTGATTCATGTAAATTTATTACCTCAAATATTAACTATCAATTCTAATCCCTAGAAACCCTAAATGCGCCGCACACTTATGTCATCTCATCTCAAACAATAACAACCATCGTGCTTTACCAAATCAAAAGCCAACCAAAACAACCCCAAATGTTGAGATGGTTCGTTGCGGCGAACTAAGCCAAAACGATTTATCGTAGTTCGGAGAAAGATCTTCATCTTTTTCTCGATTTGAATGTATACACTTTACATTATTTGATTTTATTATTTTCTCTATGTTTTTCTACTTTGATATTAGGTGCTTATGATTTTTTCGGTCATGGTTTGCTTGGATCTAGGGTTATTCATCTTTTTTGCTTAAATTTGTTCGGATCTATTATTTAATTTTGAAATTTTTTTATTTAATTTTGTAGTCGCAATTTTCTTGATGCTAATTTTTTCTTAATAAAGTTTCGTCTCTTAGAGGTTTTCTAATTTTAATAATTTTGATAATTGTAATATTCAAAAATTGATTGAAAAATTTAATATTTTTAATTGTTTTGTTTATTCAAAGAACATCATTTTTGCCTAAGAAATGTTTTGACTCATCTTCTTCTATGTTCTGTAGCATGAATGAGACTCTTATGTATCACAAAGGAAATAATTTTTTTGCTTCTATGTTCGGTTGATGTCATGTGTAAGATATATGTGTAATTTTTATAATCATTATCACTATCAATAATAATTAAATCCAGATTGACCTTCTTTGTGAATGTCCTTCGAAACGGATGCTATGAAAGCCATAACATTTTCTGACTATTTTTGTTATCAGATTGCCAAATATAATTTCGTGTCTGTTTTCTTTTTTTACTGTGCAAGAAAATGAGAAAGGACAAAACTGATGAATATATAACTGAAGATATCCTAAAGGCCATGACATGGGAATGTTGCCCAAATGATAAATTGCTGGCAATATACATGGCATGGCCGGGTGAAGAGAGCTTGCAGTAAATTTTGGTTCAATTTCCTAGGATATGATTAAAAAAATGTTGAATTATTTAACCAATACATTTATTGTTTAATATAAATAGGGGTTTTCATTTTTGGCTAGCTAATTTAGGCAGAAAATTATTATAATTAGCTATCATAGACACTCAGTTGTGATTATATATATATATATATATGTGTGTGTGTGTGTGTGTGTGCAATAATCAATTAGTCAATAGAGCCTCATAATCACGTTTATGACATAGGTTGTAATTGAAGTCCAAAATAAATAATACCAAGCAAAGTCTGTATAATAAATGTCACACAAATGAAGAGAGAATTAGAACAATTAATTAAAGACTTTGTCGTAGAGAAATTATTGCCCCTTAGTCTTACAATTTGAAATCCAGGCAAATTCCTCTCAAGATAAAACAATCATAGAACACGAACAAATAACTTGCACAATAGTTTGTGTTCAACATTGATTGTTACCTTAGTTTGCCAAGCCTTTGTTTCATCAACAAGCTATTCACATGTGTGTGTGTGCGTGAGAGAGAGAGAGAGAGAGAGAGAGAGAGAGAGAGAGAGTAATACACTAGTAGCTCAGCTTTTGCTATGTGCATTTTTCTTGCTGCCCATGTATATATACAATAGCTGAGGAAAGACATTCCCAAGGCTAAGTCTGTTAACCTAATCTAAATTCACTTTGAATTCCATTTAGTGTTAAATTATAGTAATTCTTTTGAAGAAAAAAGACTATAAATGATCTTTCTCTAAACAATTAAAGGCACCTCAACCTGAGACATTGCCTAAACGCCACAAGCTCGAGCTCCCCTCCCCCTTGCCCTGCTTGGCCGTGCCAAGCGAGCGCTTGCGCAGGGTTGTCATGCCACTTAAAGCGGCTAACTTCCCCACTTTGCGAGTCTTTGAATAATTGATTCATATCAGCATTAATTCTAAAATACAAACTACAACTTTGCTAAGTCTATTTTATATTCCCACTTATTTTTCATCAACCTTTATGAGATCCACTTGTAGAAACCCCCAAAGTTGGCAAAAACACACAAAATCTCCAACAATTCCCTACAAATCCATATGAATGACGAACGAATACAAAACATGGCATGCTTGTAGCGATAGAGTTAGGCCTATGTATATAGTTAGGTCAATTTTGATGATGATTGTTTCAAATGTATTGTTTAGAAATCTATTCACATGTAATCTTTATTTATTACACATGACTAGTTCTGATTACGTGTATATTGACTTCAAACAGTTGAGCGAAGTTACTTGAACAAAATAGTAGAGTTGACGAGCAACAATCGAGTTCAATTCAAAGACATGCCTACATGTCATACTTAAATATCAAGATTGCCCAAGGGATCAAAACTAAAGAAGAGTCCTTAGAAGAGTAAATCAACAAGGAAGATTGAGGGATCAATATCAAAGGCCAGAAGATCAATGTGTTGGGGAAAAGAAGTAGAAAACATAAAACTCATGGTCAATAATTTCAAGTATATAAGCATTAAGTGTTAAATCATCAAACACTATTTAAAGCATACTTGCACTTCTCACTCCCCACCAAACAATATAAGATTTCATTTATTTATGTAGAGTCTAGATTCGACTTTGAGTTCTTGATTGAGGGTGGGTTCTCTCTTTCTCTAAAGTTTTACGGTAAAGAATAGGGAGGGATTACGTATATCCGGAAATATAATCTACCTTGACATCTTCACCTTCGATTCATTCCTATTCTTTCACCAATATGTAGCATGATGAGAACAACAAACAAGAGTTTAGTAAATCTGTAAAATACAAAGTTACTAAGGTGCTTCTTGCTTTGACTCCCATTTGATAGCTCATACTCCATCCTACCTTAAATTATTGTTCCGTTAGACTTTTTTTTTTCTAGTCAAACATAACATTTTTCAAATGCAAATTTGACATATATTATTATTTTTTTTAAATCATAAAACACGTTAAATAAAATAATTAATATACGTCAAATTTGTGGTTTGAAAAATGTACTGTTTGACAAAAAAAATCAAACAAATAATAATTTAGGGACGGAGGGAGTATAACTATTAGATGCGGCAAAATTTGTGAAAAGATATGTTGACCATCTCTCCTTTTTTAGAAGGGAGGTAGTTAGGCATTGCAAAGTGATGTGAAGAAGAATATTTTGACGCAAACTTTGACCGTCTTTACCAACTTGTATTTTATGAAAAAAAAAAAAAGAGTTAGGATAATGCTCTATCTAGGTTTTCATATGACTGTATTGTTAAAATAAATTTTCTAAGAAGGAATATAAATATTTGAACATGAAATTTGAAAAAATAAATGCTAGTTAAATCATCTTATTATCTTAAGATGAAAAATACGTAGAAGCGCCTTTATCCATTGAACCATATATAGAATTGACGTGGCATTAATAAGTCTGTCATTTTTTCAAAATAAAAATTGTCAATCCAATATTTTTTTTTATTTAATTTCTACATGGGAAGTACGAAAGCAACAAAAGACAAAAAGAACATAATAAAAAGAAAAGAGAGAGAGAAGAAAAATGGAGTGAAGATCTATCTATCTATCAGCTCAAGTCTGAAAGAGTTTTTTTTTTAAAAGTCTGAAAGAGTTTCTAATAAGTAGGCGAGGCAGCAGCAACGTAAGTGTAAACTGTAGTGCTTCATTCTTACCCCAACTGGCTACCGACAGCTGGCAGTTACAATTACTTACCTTCAGCAGTAGTAGTTGTTAGCACTTAGCAAAAAAAAGAAAAAAAAGAAAAAAAAGTAACCCCCTAAATTAAACCCTCTTTAAGCTTTCAAAATTTTGAAAAGAAATTCTTGGATAACTCATTCCCCCCTTCCCCCTTTTGCATTTACAGAGCCTAAAATCTAGGGTTCCAATTTCTTGGTCCCAAAAGTCAAAACCACTGTCAAGTAAGTCCATCCACTCTCTCCTCTCCCTCTCCCTCTCCCTCTTCATGTATATGTATATTTTTATATCTGTACGATGAGCATTTATGAGTGTGCTCGTGTAATTTGTTTACGTTTGACGATTTACTTTAAAGATTCAATTTTTAGTGTACTTGATTGTTTATTGGGCGCTAGAATTTGCACATACAGTTGATTTCTTGAATTGGGGGTTTATATATTTATGAGTAGATTGAATGTAGTTGTGGGTTTTGGCAGGTGGGTTTTTTTTCCTGGGTGGAAACCCTAGTCTTGGGTGTTGTCAAATTTGGGTTCTTGAAGTGGAGTTGAAGGAATGGTTGATGAAGAGAGGGGAGGAAATGGTAATGGTATTGGTAATGGGGTTTTGACTGAGGAGACAAAACCGGAGTCAGTGAATAGGTTTGAGATTCAAATATACAATGGCAATGCAAATTCAAGAGATGGTTTGCGAATGTACAAGAGGCGCAAGCATATGAAGGGTAGTGCAGAAAGTAAAGTGCTGGAGGATGGAAAGGCTATTACGGATTCGGGTAGCCAAGTCTCCGATAAGGTTTTCTAGTTTACCTTCTCACTTATTATTTGCGTGAGGCATTATGCAGTTGCGTATTCTTTTTTTAATATTTATATCTTGCCTTTTCCTATCAATGTTAGGTTTTAATATTTTCTTGGTCCTAAATCATTTCTTGAGTCTTATAGCTGTCATTAGAAAAATGATTGGAATAAACTACAGATTTCATCTATGTGGCCAGAACATATATACAAATTCCATGGTTTTGGGACAATCCTAAGTATACAAGAAAAATAAATAAATTATTAAAAGGACTTGAATAAAGATCACATTCCCAAATCAGGTAATTAGAGCCTTTCTATTCAATATAATAGAGTCAAGGCGTCTGGTGAGTGGTTGGACCCCAAAATCTTATATATTGATTAGCAAGATTTTAAATACAAGATCTGTGATTATAGTCTCAATACGGACCTTTGGGTGTACTTGGGCTTGAGATGGGCATGTCAACATATCATATTTTGAAGATGCGAAATAAGGCATGTGGACGATGAGCATACAGCCTATCACAGTAAAAAAAGGCCTACATGGATACCAAGTAATAAAAATTATTGTTCACAGTTCATATTGCATTCAAATGTATTCAATACATACAGGCGAAGCTACAAACAGTATCATGGGAATGGTAAAGGAAATTGAATAAATTGCAGGATGCTGTCAAAAAAATTAAAATAAAAAATAATTGAGAGTGATTTGTGTGTTCCATGCTATTCCTAATCCTAATACAGATTCAAAATGTTCTGAATCGAGTAGCTTTTCAAATCGTTACTTCAAAGCTATAGATATGCAACAGAATCCTTTTTCATTTTGGTTGTTTTTTTTGGTTTTTTGTACGCAAGCCAAGCAGATGATATGTAACTGTATCCCACAAAGTAAAACTTTGGATGCGTGAATGAATAAGGTACTAAAACAATTATTAAAATCTGTATATATTACTTTGACATAGCAAGGAATTCAGCATCCTGTAAAACGTACTTAACATTTTATTAACAATAACTGTATATATAGAAGGGAGCAAGATATTTATACAGTTATTGTTAATAAGATATTAAGTACGTTTGCTTCTGAAGAACCAAAAATAGGAATGACAAGTTGATGTCTGACTGGACGTGAATGGCCTACTAGTGTTGTTACAATAACAGGGTTAAATATGGGCACTATTGCTCGAAGCTGTTAAACCTGGGAGATCAGCAGCAAAAGAAAGAAAAAAGGGCCATGCTCCTATGAGAATGCTTGAGAATACCACCAAGACTCATGAGGTACTCTTTGATCACACACCCTACAAATATCCCCTGGTAATAGTTCCTAGGAATACTCCACTGGATTAGGTGCACCAGCCTATTTCCCTTCCTCTTTTTACCGTAAATTCGCGGTCAGTTATGATGCTTTTCAGTCCACCCCTGTACTAATATCTTAGATTTCAAATTGTTTCTTTTGTCTAGATTTGGCTTACCCTCTTTTTGAGTGACATGATATAAACTAAAACCATATGCTACTCTAGTCCAGCGTTACCATGGTTTGCTCAATCCGCCTCGATGTGCAATTAGTAATTTGCGTACCGAGTCATGGGCCATCAATGTGCCAGACCATTATTTTTGCAATTCCAACTCAATCACACCAATTACAGAAATATGGCCCAGGCAGTATCAAGGCCTAGACATTAAAAGTTCACTGTTTCAAGTTAATATATATATATATATATATATATATAGTGTGTGTGTGTGTGTGTGTGTGCATGTGTGTTCTGCAAATATAGGGCAAACCGGAAGTTTCTGCTTAAGTTCTGATATGAAAACATAAATGAATCCTACTTTATAAGTTGAAATTTAAAACCTAGAAAAAGTGTGAGCAGGCGAGGACATACATTTTTGTGCGCATGTGTGAAATACATTTGAATATACTAATATATTAAAACATATTCCTTGTTATGGACGGTCATAGCACTTTCCGATTTGACGAGACAAATAAACCTACCACATTTATATTCTACCGGTAGGTGATATGTTTGTATCCATCCCCATTTAACGTACGGCAACAATTTGCCTTCCAGGTAATCTTGCAGTAGTCACTTTTATGGTACATGTTTTGAGTTTGTAATATTGTGTATCATTATGCCTTTGAACCATGTAGCCCCACTTCCAGAGTTCCAGAGCATTAGCTATTCATCCTGAATCCACATGCAAGCCCACCCAGGTCAAAATTAATGTTCTTCACGCCTATTCCCATTATCTGAACCAAAACGGTAGATATCCTTGGGTTATTCACATTTAGCTAATACGAGTGAGTTTCAAATTTAAAAGTACCTCAATTGGACCTTGTAGCTCTAGATATCAGCTTGTTGGAAGAATTACTGAACTGTATTGGAGGACCAATAATAAGTACAAATTAATGGTGAGTCCCTGTACGGACATAATTGAAGTAAGCCAGGCCTTAGCCCTATAACTTGGAGAAAGACCTTTTCTCTCAGTTAACTGGTTTATATCTTGTAAGTATTCCATAATTTTCTGCTATTGGTATGTAGTACCCCCCCAATCCTAGTATTTTTCCTCCAATGTTCAGTTTATCTATAATTGCTAAGTTTATCATGTACCAGTTACTACTGCTTGCTGTCATGAGTGTATCAATTATCAACTTTTATGAACCTTGCTAAATCAAATTTTTTATTAGATACGTATGGATGATGTGCATATAGTATTGCGCTGCTATAGCATATTGATCCTTCATCCTGTCGGACACTTTGTGTCTGTGTCAATTGTTATTGAAGATTAAGCATCTAATGTTAAGGAGCCCAGACTGACTTTAGGCTTTGAGTCTGAATGTTAATCTATCAACAAGAAAGTTTGCTCCGGTGCACAGCGTGAAATCTTGAGGTGCTTGGTAAATTTTGTGGGTGAAGGGGGGTCACTTTCTAATTTGGGATATCTTTTATTATGAAATAGTGGGCGGTGAATTTGGTGTTCCATAAGTGTTATCTATCTTATTCAAAGGGTAAAAGTAGGAGTGATTGACATTCGAAATATATTCCTAAGATAAACTACATTAGAATTTCATCTTATGAAAAATGATGTTTGTAATTGTAGGTAATGTTTGTTCTTGCCTATATATATATATATTCTTGTTTAGTCGAAAACTTTATTTATTTATGGATAAGATAGTTGGGAGTTCTGTCATTCGATATATTCTTTTAGTTTTAAATACCGGACGTCCTCCAAAATATGAATAAACATTGTGCCGAACTCCTTGGGTGTAATCTTAGTTTGGGATTTTCCTATACATGTCTTTGATATATCACAATTAGACATTTTCTGTAAATATGGCTTTAATTTATAAATGAATATTTTCCTTATCCTTACACTTAATAATAATAATTTCTATTCATTTGGTTGATAACTTTATGTTGGTTGTGACAAGCCTTCAGTACTACTTTCACCTGTATTGTAGTAATGGAAGGTGTCAATACCTTCTTTTATGGACAACACAGCATATGAAGTGTCCCAACCGTATGCACTAATGCCTGGTGAATGTGATTCTTGGGTCTGACCCTGTTAGATGGAAGACCATTAGCCTATGTTACATGGACTCGAGTTCGAGGATCAGATATGGATGCGGATCCGGGTGTACGACATGCCAAAATTTTACAATTTTACACTAAATATAGGTGTCCCAAGTGTCACACCCAGTGGAGGATCCAAGAACTTTTTTGAGTGGGGGCACACCATGAACTTTTCTGAATGGGGGCACAATGGATTTTTCTGAATGGGGGCACAATGGATTCAGAGAGAGAAAGAGAGGTGATGGCTACATGGGTTTTCTCATGATTTTAATTTTCACAAAGAACAACGAAAAAATTTGAGTGCGGGATTTGAACCCACAACCTTTTTTGATATGAACATTAATCTTTTGCCTAGAAAGAGAGGAGATGGCTACCTGCCTTTTCTCATGGTTTTAATTTCAACAAAGAACATAAAAATATATTTCAACAACAAAAAAATTAAATACGGGATTTGAACCCACAACCATTTTGGATATGAACATTAATCTTGTGCCTTAAACCAACTTATACATATCATGAATTTGAGTGGGGTCCTGTGACCCCACACCCTTCAATGTGGCTCTGGCAGTGGTCACACTCACACCCACACCCATTTCATGTTGTGTCGACACGGGTACTTTGGAGAAAAACGAAGAGTCCATGTAACAGAGCAATTAACATTGCTGAAGGAGAGAGTTGCATTTAATTTTGTTAATTAGTCATGGGCTCTCTTTCCTGTTTAAAGATAATGACTTTCTTTGATCTCTATCACATTTTGGAAAAGCTCAATAACATGTTAAAAATTGTCCATTCTGAAAAAGTTCCTAGGAATCGAAAGTTGTCCCGATGTTGAGGCAACAAGTTAACTTATATATATATATATATATATATATTATGATTAAATTAGTTCCTGTGTCCTTAAGTAGCAGTGTAGCCCTGTATGTTGCTTTGTTGGGTGAATGATGTAAAAACCAAAACATTATTTGGTTTCTTTTGCAGCAAGAAATATATAAATCTCTATCTGTCTTAAATTAAATGTTCAGTATGTTGAAGAAGTATGTGAATTCGCTCATAATTTTAATGCTGCTTGGCCTAGGAGAACTGTTGAAAGGCCTAACAATTACCTCACTGCATAATGGTATATATTAGGAGTCAGGCTAGTAGAAATCACACTATGTGGTTGTACTTGCAGTTAGAAAAGTTGGATGAATGGTATCCTTCCTTTTTTTCTCACTGCATTTTTAATGTTCAGTTCTTGATTTTAAATTCATTTAATCATATTTTTCTTTTCATTAAGCAATAATTGATTGATCTGCTATCTTTCAGACAACAAAAGAACCAGTGGACAAGATTTTTGACAATAGCTCTTGCAATCAAGTTAGTTTTCCTAGGTTGGATTCAAATTCTTTTGTGAATGGATCGGGTGGTTGCTTACTCAATAGAGAGCTTGTTTTGGAAGAGATGTATCAATCACTTAGTGATAGTGAAGGTGGTCTACGGGAATGCATCCGAAATGCTCTTATGTCTCATCCAGACAGTGGTTGTTCAAGCACAATTAAGGTTCATTTCTTCTCTAGAACTGCTCAAAAACTATTAGTCAACTTACAGACACTTTTGTCTAGTTCTTAAGATTCTCTTTTATTTTTGGCCAAGTACTTCTATATTTTGTTTATTCAACTTGTTGATTTGCAGGACCGTCATTGTTTTGGTGAAGAAAGGCAGAGATTTCCCTTAGAGCATGTGGGCATTTTGTCAAATGGATTTTTGAATGAGTCAAATCATCAGACGAACACTGAGTTGTGCAAACATGTTTTCTTTAATATCCTAATATCTGAAAAGTTCACGGAATTATGCAACCTACTTTTCAGAAGTTTTCATGGAGTGAAAGTTGACCGTGTTTTGGATGTTAGTCTTATAAACTCAAGGATGAAAGAGGGAGCATATGAAAGTTCACCCATGCTTTTCCATTCTGATATTCAGCAGGTAGAGTCCCTTTTTGCATTAGTTTGTCAAATTTGCATATTAATCGCTTTCCTTTTGATAGAGCGATACACTTATGCATGGTATATATGGATTTATAGTAGTAATCTTTGGTAAACTTTTAACAGTTTTGGTGCATATGTTTGACTCTACTTCAAAAGTCAAACCATGTCAATCTTTCAATCTATTTCTTTTGTTGATTCAAATAGTTTTAGTTTGATATAGTTTGGATAATATGTACTTGCTGCATGTCATGGGATGCATTATCTGACTTGGTTATGAGATTGATTTGTCAACTTGTAGACCCTTAGGTTAGGTGGCATTTGGTTTGCGTGATTGGGAGGCATGGAATGACAAATTCCCTTTGACCAATTCTGTGGGCATGTTTGGTTAGACTTTTGGGCCAGAATCTCATTCCGTGGGAATGGCCAAATCCCACACATAGAGGAATCTACAAATACCATGGGGAGGTGGGATTCTGAAATCCCTCAAAATTCATTCTGTGGGAATGTTTTTTTGTTGACCTAAATACCCTCACATTTTTTGTGTTAACCCTAAACTACCCTTCCCCAAAATGAAAACCCAAACCCAGGAAACCATTTTCACGTCTCTCTTCTCCCGTATTCACTCTCTCCTCATATCACCATTACCACCGACGTCACTCTTCAACTATGCATCCACCGCCGACCGTTGTTCAAGCTCAATTGAAACTATTCTCTCCATTGTTCATCGTCTTCTTGGTTTTCATCATCTTTCTTGTCTTCACCATCTTCACCGTCTTCTTCCAATTGAAAAAAGACTTGGCTCATATCCACCTTAAGAATGCTCCAAATTTCCAGATTAGCCAAGTATGCCAAGCATCTAAGGCTGTCTGGGGGTCGTGTTATAAAACATTATTCTGCAATTTTTATTTTTTATTTCTTTCTACAATTTAGGGTTTAGGGTTTCTGCAATTTTTGCTTGCAACCCAATTTCTGACCTTCTCTCTTCCTCAATTTCCCCTTCTCATTTGTTGTTATTCAACCATAAGAATTTGGTTAATTTGGCTACATGAATTCGGTTAATTATGATCGATGAATGTGGGTGATTATGCTGGGGTTGAGTGAGAAGAACCGGACTGAAATATTTGGTTTGGATGAATTTTGAGTTTCTTTGGGGGTAATTTAGTCAATCATTAGTGATTTCGTTCTATTTTTATCGATTGTTCCTCGTACCAAACATGAAACCACTCCGGAACGGAATGGACATTTCATTCCATTCCGTGCGAACCAAACACCAGAGTTGACCATTTTCATTCCCATTCCCATGGAATTCGTTCCAGTTGATCATTCCATTCTCACCGGTTTCATTCAACAAACCAAACACCACCTTACATTTTTCTTCTTTGACAAAGTATTGAGAGGTTTGTTCTTAGAAGTTACTTATTGTTTACTTGTAATTGTCCACAGCACCCAAATTTGATGAACCTTACACATGTATTCCTTGACTTCCCTGTCAGAATTCTGGCTTATCGTAAAAGATGAAATTCTGGTATCAGCAATTTTTTTCAACGGCACTAGTTGGCTCTTCTTTTATGGATTGCAGGGTTCTAGGATGTGGATGTTTCTGGTTCTGACATCTCTGAAGTCTGAATGGACAGTAGTTACTGCAAACACACACACAGGGTTTGAGCAGCTAGTTTCTTCTTCTGTTTTTTTTTTTTTTTTTTTTGGTTAGAGAAAATGGTTTACCACAACTCACCTGTAGTTTGCAATTTGATAGGGGCATTTTAATTTTTAAGAACAATTTAGCTTGGGAGAAAAATAGTACTCTCTATGTTCCAAAATAAGTGTATTTTTAGTTTTTCAGAGAAATTAAGGAAGTTGACTTGTAGGCAATTTACTACCATATGTACATGAATGTCCTTATTTGTCCATATTATAACATTGTGTATACTAGGACGTGATAGTTGAAAAAAGTGAATTTAGTACATTCATAGAAAAAGGGAACTCATTTTGGGACTAGAAATTTGTTAATAAAGGACACTCATTCTGGGATGAAATGAGAAGACACCTCTTTTGAATTTAGGTCTAGTTTTCAGTACAATAAGTGGAATCATGGAAGCACCCATGTACAAATTACGTTGGCTTGGAAAACTTAACAACTGAAGTCCTTTAAGTTGTCTAATTTTTATTTAGAAACACATTCTTTTAAGAATTGTCAGAAAATATTTATTTCTACTGATTGCTGAGAATACTGTTATAGACATCTGGGAGTCATCAGCAGCTCAACTGTGTTACTTATTTGCTTCAGATTCTGTTCACCACTCTTAATGGTTCAATGTCGTCGACTTGTAGTTGATTCTAAATGGAGATTTATGGTGTGTGAATGCTGAATCTTGGGATTATTTATCTTCTTTTTTGCTATATTTCAATCTTGATTGAAGAGTATCTTTTGGAACTCCCAAAAAGGGAGGTGCAAGGTTAAAGATTCAGCGGGTTGATGGACGTTCTCTCTTGTTAGATGTGAATACAGTGGAAAGAGGTCTAGGATGTGTAGACTGTTAGTGTGGTATACTGCTGTGAGAAATATTGGACAAATCTCTTGTCTTGCATTGCACCTGTCATTTTCTCTCTTGGTTGGAACACTAGGTTAAATATATATTTACGGAGACATATACATGTAAATTTACTTGAAATAACTTTATGAGAGAGCGAGACATTCTTGTTTAATGAAGGTTTAGCAGAATTATACTCTGTTGACTTGTATATCTTTGAACCTCACTGAATTGTTGCAGGTTTGGACAAGGCTTCAGAAGGTTGGGAACGAAATGGTTGCTCTTGGAAAGAGCCTTTCCGACAATGCAAGGACTTACTGCGAAAAGGTAAGGATGAATGTACTTTTGAATACTTTCTTTGGCTTGCAAGAAACTTGGATATTATCTTGTTCAGTATTTTATCTGCTTTTATTTGATATGATACTGATAGAGTTAGACCTGTGTCGGCACTGGCTTATGAGCTGGATGTTTTCCTTTCAGGTTGGTGCCTCAGTATGTAGCACTTGCGAGGACGGTAAGGATGAGGTGAGAGTTTACGAATATTTGAGCAGTTGGTATTTTGTGTATATGTCAAAGTAAATCTGAACTCAAAAAATCTGATGCTAGTTTTTGTGTCTTCATTCTGGTTCTTATATATTGAAAAGTGATTCTCGAAAAGTTTCTCATGATAATTGACGACCACAGTCTGAATTCCCCTTTAAAGTATGCTCCCTCGGTCCCCACCAAAAAAAAAATCCGATTTGAATAGGCAAACTTTTTAAATTCATACTTTTACTCTATATTTCCTTTAAACTGTACTAAAATTATTGATTTTTGTGGGCCAAAATATGAAAACCCCCCAAAGTATTCACCCAATCCCATAATGGTACCCAAAATAAAATATTTTTCACATGGACTCACAATGTTACTAATTATCCCAGTTTACATCCGTTACAAAGCTCACGATAAAGTGCACGTGGTCTTCTACATGCCGGACATTTTCGTCATTTCACAGAATTAAAAAACATAAAATGACAAAATATAATTAAAACCCTAACCTCCCCATCAAATTCATCCAGCCGCGCTCCTCCACCTTATGCCCACCCACCATTGCAAACTCCATCCTCACCTACTCTCTATTCTCCCCCTACCCGATCCCCTTGCCGAATTCATGATCTCTCTCTCTCTCTCAAGCCACCACAACCTGACCTTACACCACCCGCGCTACCGTCACCAAATCAGTCCCCCCCCCACTTCCACTGCAATAGTGTTTGCCATCATGACTTCAACAGCTGCTCGATTCACCGACACGACTTGTTCCTTTCACACAGAGCTCGATTTTCCGACTATCTTAAGACAGATCTGTAACAATCCAGCAATTCTTGACAGCCCACTCCAATAGCCAGAACCCCAAACCTGATGCGTTCATATTTGAAATTAGAGAGAGCCATTTTCCAAGTAAGTTATGACCCATCAGTTAATTGTGGTTACTATCATTTGTAGATAGACTGACAGTGGAAAACTAATGAGAAGAAGCATGGATCTCTGTTCGAGCTCTAAAAGAGCGAGTAGCCACGAGTGCAATTTCAGATCTGGGATTTTTATGGCACCTCTTCTCCTCATTGTGACGTTACAGCAGTGTGGTAAAGAGGAGAGAGAAAGGGTCGTGCAAGTGAAAAAATCTTTTTGGATTTGGATGTTTTGAAATTGGATGATGTTTAGTGATGGTTTTGGCGATGGTGGTGGTGGTGGTGCTTGATAATGGAGTGAGTGATGGTGGTGTTGATAGTTGCCCACTGACTTCAAATTGTACTTCTACATGTCCTTTTCTTTTTTATTTTTCATTTTTCAAGAAATAAAATCAAAAATGAATCAGAATAAGAAAAGATAAGTTTAATCAGGAATTTATTTTGTATTGTTTAATTATTCATATGCAAATAATTAGGTTAGAATAAAGTTTTAATATTTTTAATTAGATTAGGATAAACTTTTGTCTATTTTGATTACATTAGGATAAAAATTAAGTTTTTAACTAAAAATAAGAAAGGAAGTTTTTTGATTGAGAAATGACGAAAATGTCCAGCACGTGGTGCACTTTAATGTGAGTTTTGTAACGGACGTTGGGCTAGGGGCCAAAGTGGGATAATTAGTAACATTGCGAGTCCAGGTTGGAAATATTTCATTTTGGGTACCATTATGGGATTGGGTGGATACTTTGGGAGGTTTTTCATATTTTGGCCATTTTGTGTGTGACATGTTAGATACACATCATGCTTTTCAAATGAAAGGAAATATTAAAAAATTATGGAGATTTGTAGATTGGATTTTTAAAATGAGACTATTTTTCTGGGACAAACAAAAAAGGGAAGTACTATTTTTTTGGGAAGAGGGAGTACGACCATTATCTGGTTGCTACTGTAATGGTTGGTATGAGTTTGTAAAAGTATTTCATTTAGAGCAATTAGGAAGCTTTAGATTGGATGCTCTTCCCTATGATTGCAATTTTATTTCCGTCTTATTTTCATTGAAAAGGTTTATTCCAGTAAAAGTTCATTCTGTTCTGTTGTTTCTGTCAAGCATGAGATGACTCCCAGATTAAACTACATTTCTTGTGTTTGACTCTTTTTCTTTTTTGTTTTTTTATTGGGGCGGGAGCTGGTGATTCTAATTTGTAGTTACTGAATAGAGTTAATCTAATTTGGGGGTTTTCTCTGCAACAGCATTTTGCACAAGAATCTGATATGCATGCCAATCCGGAACAAACAGAGGCCTGCGGTACATACAGAGTCTGTACTTGTAGGCGTTGCGGAGAGACGTCAGATGGAGGAAATTGTCTAGTGTGTGATTCGTGCGAGGAAATGTATCATGTCTCGTGTATTGAGCCTGCGGTTGAAGAAGTTCCTCTTATAAATTGGTATTGTGCCAACTGCGTTGCCAAGGGGATGGAATTACCGCATGAGAATTGTGTACTTTGTGAGAGACTAAAGGCCTCCAGATTGCCAGCCGATGAAGTTGATGGGATTTTAGTTAGTGAAGACGAATTAGATGAAGACGGGAGTCGACGACTATCAAAAGGAGGCCAAAGATGGGCCCGTTGCAATATATGCAAAAATGAGGTGAAGACTAGTGAGAAGTACCGGACATGTGGACATTTGCACTGCCCCAGCAAGTACTACCACGATAATTGCCTAACAAGTAAGCAGTTGGGTATCTATGCTTCTTGTTGGTACTGCCCTTCTTGTTTATGTAGAAGTTGCCTCACTGATAAAGATGATGATAAGATTGTCATGTGTGATGGCTGTGATCAGGCGTATCACATCTACTGCATGCAACCACCGTGCAAGTCGATTCCCAGGGGCAATTGGTTCTGCAGAAAATGTGATGCTGGGATTCAGCGCATACGCAAGGCAAAAAAGGCATACGAGAGTATGCAGAATAAACATAAAAGTAAGGATGGGAAAGGAAAAGGAGGGAATGGTAACCCAAAAAATAAAGTGACAAGGGAAGCTGCATTGGATAAATCTGGAGGAGTGGACATGCTTCTAACTGCAGCGAAAACTCTAAATTACGAAGAGAATATGGCTGAATTGAGGAAGAAGAGAAAAAACTAAAATAGAAACTGCGGAAGAGAGGAATTCCGATTCTGTACGTGTAACTGTGTAGGAATACAATGTTTTACTCAACCGTTTGCAGCAGAAGAGAGGGTTTCTGATTCTGCAACTGTAACTGTGTAGACTGACTTTTGGATACAGAAGTTTAGACAAGACACATTTACCGCAATATGTAAATTTTATGATTGGTGGGCTGTGTGTACGTACGCTAATGCAGTTCAATTTGCTCTGTGCCAGTGAGATCAGTTCTGGTCCAAGTGATCCTCCCAACAGCTGACTCATAATTTTTTTATTGGGTTCTGTACTTTAATACAACATTCTTTTTGTTTTTGTTTTACTTTGCTGGAGTTGATGATGCACATTTTGTTGTAAACTGAGCTAGAAGTTGATATTGCACATTTTGTTGTAAACCCTTTATAATCAAATACTAGATTTTGTGCCCGTGCCTATGGCACGGTGACAGTAGGAATCAAATTATTGTATATTCGAGGTTAACGTATGCTCAAAATTTTGTAATGAGTGAATAAGACTAAATTACACAAAAATAATGAAATAATAATGAATTATAAATAATTTATTTTGTAACAATGCCAATAATAAAATATTGTAATAAAAAATGAAATAAATAATATTTTATTATTTTCTCAATAACAAAAACTTAATCTTCTTCCGAAAGCTCTTGCATCATAACAATGTCTGCTTTAGCAACGCAAGATACAATACATGCCAATTTAAAAATAAATTCCCCAATTGGCACAGATTAAATCTACAAAAACATATGAAACTAAAGTTACAACAATGGGGCACACATGTAACCCAAATTCAAAAAAAAAAAAAAAATACAACAAAGGACAACTGCTCATTAAGTTGATTAAATTAGTGATACACTACTATGAATTTATATAAAAATAAAATATTTTTCTCAAAGTCTCTAGCATACTTATGTTTATAGTCTCTAGCCTTTCACTATTTGAAGATATTTCCTTCCTTAACAAATCTCCAGCACTTAGATGAGTGAATCCAAAAGTCTCAGCAATCTTCAGACATTGTGTACCTTTACCAACACCAGGGCCTCCTGCAAGCATAAGTATTGAGGATAAGCATAATAGCGTAATTCAAGAATGCGAAACAACTTGAAAGCATCAAAACCAAAGAAAAGAAATAAAATAGCAATGGTAAGACTACACAATCAAATGTGCTTATGCGTATGCTATTGTCTGGATCATATAAAATTGTGCTTCTTATCAAACATGAATTTGATTTATGCTTCATATTGGCTCAGGCGACAAATGTAGAATGAATCACATCGTAATTTAATCAAATTGCAACTGGCAGTTCAAAATAGTCAAAATACATCTCTCTCTCTGTCTCACACACACACACACACACACACGCACACACACAGTACACATAGCCTTAGTGGTTAGTGCTATCTCCTTCCACCACAAAATTCTAATCGGAACACTAAACCATGTGTATCAAACACAAAGAACTTAGCTAAACTGAGAAAATGCATCATAAAACTCTTGCAAAATCCAAGTTCACTCCCCTGTAAATTTATCATCCATGTTAGCAACAACAACAACAAAAAAAAAAATGGTAAACACAGAAGATCCTCAACCCCAATTCTCGATTAAACAAAAACCACAAAATTAAAAAATCCAAAAAAGTTAAACAAAACCAGATTTAAGCGGGATCGGCCTGTCACTGCTCTCCGTCGTTCTCCACTTAAAGATCACCCATATATACCTCCTTCAATAAAAAACCAACATAAGGGTTTTCAATTGTATCAACATACCAAACCCAAAACCCAATTTCTAGAGAGAAAGAGAGAGAACCCAAAAACAAACCCAATTGCTAGAGAGAGAACAATAATTGGGTTAATTCACGAAAATTTAAAGGGGCAAACCATGGGCATAAATTATAAACTGACACGAACATTAATCTGCAATAGTATCTCAATTTCACCATTAAAAAATGACAGGGGGCTTCACCACACCTGTGTATCATAAGTTGGAAAAATGTATCTATGCTGATATTCTCCATTCATCAATTGGAGGTTGAAAACTGAGAAAGATCATTATGTATCCTTGGCTCATTACTTTATGCTACACTCAAATCCATAGGTTCGGTCAACTTGCTGGTTTTACAGAATTGGATTATGAATAATTCTGTAAAACTAAGCAAAAACGCACTCACTGACTCAAGCAAAACCAATATTACCTGCAACAGCTACAAAAACTACACACAAAATCACACTCTAGGCATGAACAGGATCGCGATCCTCCGGCAAATACTTAATTTTGTAAGGCATATGCATCTGAAAATTGAATGTGTATTTCTACAACTTATTTGAAGCATAAGATTCAAATTAACACTTAAATAACAGAGTCTATATTTGGTGCACTACTGACTAATTGTTCAAGCCACCATCTCTTTTTCTTACAGCCTTCAATGACATCATTTTGGACTATCATATGTTCAAATCCAAATTTTTTCTTCATTCTACTGTCAAATTTGAACATCTAGCAAAATACAATCCAATCCTTTCATTTTCATTGCTATTCTTAACCTGACTAATTAAACAACATTTGTTACAGAATAAACCTATGGCAATCAAACAACATAGCGAACTTACTAACCGAGAGAGACGAACAACCAAAACCGAAGAACGAACCTGGAAGAAGAGAACGAAGAAGGTAATAACCAAATAAATCAATCCCAACAATAAACCCATTTCAAATTTGCAAGAACTTAAACATGAATCCAAGCAAAATCAAAACGACTAACTTAGTACACATTTCAGTAAGTAGAGCAAATCCATTCACTCCTTTCTTTCCTTCAAGCCTCAAAGGTTAACCCCCTAAGCAAACTCCTCACACACACACACACACACACACACACGCACATCTATAAAACCCCCTCTCTCCAAAAAGCCTCTCCTTTTTGTCATTTTATTCTCTCCTCCTTTTCTTGGCTTCCATCTTTGTCTTTACAGCACCAAGGAAAGTTTGGAATTCATGTGGCAGAAACAGCCCCATGGCTCATCTTTCAAAGAATCCATCAAGGTTCTTGAAGCTGACATTCAACATGCCAATTCCCTGTAAGCCCTTCAACAATTTCTTCAAAAGTTTATATGTTTTGCATACTCTTTTGTGATTTTATCCAATATTCTTTGAAACCCAATTCTGTTATGCTATATTTGTGCGTCTCTGTCTGTGTGTAGGGTAATAAGATTGAAGGATGGTAATTGGGTGGTTGTGTATTTTGATTATTGTTTTAATTTAAGTAGGTAGAGTTGGTAAATTTTTGACTATGCAATTGCTTTTCTGAAAATATGAAGAAAGAAATGCCCCAAGATGAGATTTTTATATGTTTGACTATAGGCCTTTATTGTCCTAAAATCCATTTATTTCTGAGGTCTGCATTGTTGTATATACACAGGTAAAAGACCTCAACCTGTTTACTCCTCTAGTATATCCTCAAAGAAAAGTAAGAACAGGACATCCATAATCAAAATTTATAATCAAAATTGAAGATTGTGTTTAAATCTATGTGTGTGAATCTAATTTGTGATGTGGTCCTTTGGTTGAAAACGCAAATCAAACAAAAAATATATACTGATGTTAAATCAAACAAAAAATCCAAACAACAAACTGGATTTAGAGTAAGAACAAACTTGAGTAGAAGAATTTCAGACTTACAGAAAAATTTCAAACTGGAAGGAATCGCAAGAATCCAAGGGAAGGAGTTTTGAGAGAGAGCGAGCTGCCGAGCCAGGTTGTGAGAGGCGTGGATTTGAGAGGGAGAGAGAGCCATGGATGTGAGCGAGGAGGTTGAGAGAGCGAGCGATGTGGGTGGGGGGTTTTGGAGAGAGAGCCGTGTTGAGAGAGCGGGCGATGTGGGTGGGGGGTTTTGTATACCAAAAATCCTCTTCCAGTTTGGAGAAGGGGATCGCCAAAATCCAACGTGTTGAGAGAGAAGAATCCTTGACCAATTTGGAGAAGGGGAGCGCTGTGGATTTGGGCTTTGTATGCAAAAAAATCCTTGACCAATTTGGGGAAGGAACTCAGCAAAAATCAATTTCAAGTTGGGGAAGGAGTTTGAGAGAGAAAAATCCTTGACCAATTTGGAGAAGGGGAGCGCTGTGGATTTGGGCTTTGTATGCAAAAAAATCCCTGACCAATTTGGGGAAGGAACTCAGCAAAAATCAATTTCAAGTTGGGGAAGGAGTTTGAGTTTCGGTGAGGTGAGGTGAGAGAGGAGAACGTAGAAGTAGGCAGAAACGAAGAATACGTCGGAGAGGGAATTACCGGAGGGATGAATAACTGCTCTCACACGCGTGAATTCTCAAATTAAATCTTGGCCGTAGGATTCTAGTAAATGGAAAAATTTAGGCCAGTAGTTATATTGTGTCAATTGCACACGTATAAGGTGAGCTCTATTGTAATATAGATGGGAAGCAATATTTTTGTTATACTCAGAATGATATGTTTGCTGTTGCGGGATAACCAATGTGCTTTGTGGGATCAGAATGATATGTTTGTCGACGACTATCGGAATGATATGTTTGTTGTTGGGGTATTTCAAAGTGTGAACAAATGCCGAATATGACTTCCTATCGCAAAAATGAGAAGAAAGTGATTCGAAAACTTAAGGCAACCCTTCTGATCATCTAACAAGCTACCAGCATTCCAACATACTGAAGAAAATTGCTTGGAATAGTAGTGAAAATGTTGCAGTAATTTACTTTGTTTAGCAATGCAATTAAGGTCCCGAATCGTTGATCTTAATAGCCCTTTTACTTCCCCTTTTCACTACATTTGAATTGTTACAAGAATGAGAAGAAAGTGATGAGAAAGCTTAGAGAAACTCATCAGATCATCTAGCAAAGTACCAGGCCGTCCAGTATACTTGGAAACTGCTTGGAATAGTAGCGAAAATGTATCAACAATTTACTTTATTTTGGGATGAAAGAACTTATATGTTCTTTCCTTAATAGCCCCTTCCTATTCTATAGAGCTCAGCTACTAAGTATTGGATCTCCCTCTTAAAAG
This sequence comes from Platycodon grandiflorus, assembly GCA_016624345.1. NCBI lineage: Eukaryota > Viridiplantae > Streptophyta > Magnoliopsida > Asterales > Campanulaceae > Platycodon > Platycodon grandiflorus. Next base: position 19,338,577 of record CM028364.1, on the reverse strand, counting down.
AGTCTTTTATAAGCTTCAAAGATGAAAGATGTTATTGTGATTTTAAAAAAAAAAAAAATTCCTGGAAACATTCACAACAAATCGTAATGGAAATGTACAAGTAATTTACTTGGCTTAATGATATTCATAAGTAAAGGAACGCTAATTAAACTTCTCGGAGATCTATATAAAGCAAGAACTGCCATTGTTTTTGATGTACAAAACCAACCCAATTAAAAGAACCTTGTGTTGTGGCCCTTTTTCTACGTACTGTATATATCTTCATTTGCAGGAGAAATGACGGAACGCAACATCCCTGAACGTGGTAATGTTCTGAGGAGCATGTTGAAGTCGTTAGTAAGGTTGCTGACTTGCACCGGCAAATCAGATGAATAATTGTTGCGCTCGTAGTTCGTGGCCTCGCTTGGTTGCTGAAATGGTGAAATAGCTCAAAAGCTATTATGCTTTTCTTACCTTGAATGAATTGTCCTTTTTTTATTTTTTTCCTCTAGACCAAGCTGAGTTGAAACTAGGTTAATGTGTTATGCTTGTTGTATGAATTGACAATGTGTGGTTGTTGTTTTATGGATGTTTCCACTGCTTCTGTTTATAATATATTCCACTTTCATCCTCTTTGTATCCAGTGTACTTTGGAATAAGAAATGATGTGATCAAGCTACAAGGAATTATAAGTTCATACTTCCTTTAGTTCTTCTTCTTTTGTTTTAGTTTCTTTGTCCCAGGAGTTGTAGCTTACCATCAGATTGAAATTGAACCACTACCATCAGATTACAAGACACACACACACACACACACACACACACAGAGATAATCACAAAATTGCCACTGCCAAATACTTCTGGACAATAACTAAGATGAGATATTGAGCTGCAATGGTGAACATACATGTACTAATTAATATTCTACTTCCACTACTAGATTCTTAATTCCTATATGTACTTATATTCTCTCCCACTACTAATATGAACTAATTAACAAAATAAAACAACTTAACTGTTAGTTTATACTCTATTGTACAAACATATATATAACGTTAAAAGTGTGAACAAACAACTAAACAAGCAACTTCTCTTTGTAAGAAAGGTATCATAATTACGTGTGAAAAAAATAAATACAGTACTAAAGTTCAGACTTCCAATTTCATCATCGATAAAATGTAATATGGCTCTATTAAACCAGACTTGACTAAAAGTGGCAATATTTTCACATATAGCAAAAATCAGGAAGGTGGCTCGAATGGTAGTGGAAATGTACAGTAATTTGCTTTGTTTAGCAAAGCCAAAATCTAGCTAGCTCTTATTAGTTGAGTCTCATGCATTCTCCTTTTGCCTATATATAGAGTGAGAGGACCACCATATGTTCTCAAACAACAAAGACCTCCTACTTGAGTTGTCTTGCCTAAGTTTGTTCAGTTTTTGTGCTTTTGTCATTTTCATTCTTAGAAGAAATGACGGAAAGTGCGCGCAACATTCCTAAACGAGGAAACGTTCTGTGTTGCATGCTGAAGGCGGTCGTGAGCTTTCTCACTTGCAGCCGTAAATCAGACGATGCTTGTGGATAAATTTGTTGTTGTTGTATCACCTCGTTGGCCGCTTGGTACTACTTAGCTTTAAGTAAAATGCTTACTTAGAGTATATTTAAAAGTACCGTAATAAAGTTGTATCAAGCGGGTCGATCCTTTCAACTACACTCGTCTGTTAAGTTTGCGTATGACAATATATAGTTGTTGTCTTATGAGAATTTGTACTCGTGTGTCTTCTGGAGGTTTAACTATGTTCGTCAGAAGTTTGTATTTTTGCGAGCTTATAGAAATAATAATTTTGACGATTTGCTTGTAGAGAAAATTTTTCACTTTCTAATTGGATTCTTATTGAGAAAGGAGGGAAAACAAATTATATTTAGAAATAGATTACCTGCAAAATGGAAAGCAATTTGTTAAATTAGCCTTCTCTATCAAAACAACCATAAATTCAATCACAATACATAATAGAACTTCTATATAAATCTCCATACTTTTTCAATTTTTTTTCTTTCATTTGAAAAACATGATTCCTGTCTAACATGTGTTATACAAAAGAATCGATAACTTTAATAAAATTTTAAGAAGATATAAAAGAAGTAAAAGTACGATATTAAAAAAGTTTGATTTTTCAAATGAAATTATGTTTTTAGGGGACGAAGGGAATATATGAGAAATATTACCAATCATAAATGTTTTGAATTTGAATTTTTTTCTTAAAAGAAACTTACACGAGATAATTAATTGAATAAATGTCATTTTGATTAAAAATTAACGGACATTATACGCAAAAAGAGATGCGTATTGCAATCTTAAAATATCCTTTTCTTGCATATCTGTTCAAAATCTATTTTTAGAAAAGAGACATGTTTGACTCAACACAGATTAAAAAAAATAAATTGAATCTACTATAAATATAAATTTATTTTGTATTTTCTAATGACATCCATGTAAAGTAGATTCCATTGATTAAAGTCGCAAATGACTCATGCTGTGACATCTTACTATTAAAAAGTGAACACTTATTTTGGAAACGATATTAAAATGAATAATTGACTCGGGGAGTAGAATCAATCAGTTGAAAAAGCAAAACGAGTACGGAATCTTGGTTTGTAATGGAAAAGAATAACAAGAAGGAACCAGCAGGTCTATGACAAACTGACAATTGACAAAAGCAAAGGGGCTAAAATGAAAAGCATAAAAGTTTCCCCGTCGCCGTCGCGTTTTAACAGGCCCAACAACAACAAAAAGGAAGATCACTAACGCGTAGGCCTCTTGACGACAATCAAATACGTCACCATGCTGATGCCAAATCTCACTAAACTTTCATTTCTTATTTTCTTTTTTACAATCAAGATCCCGAGCAGTGACTATATATATATATATATATATATATATATATATATATATATATATATAGGGGAGTATTCAATGATTACTCTTTTTTCAACTATTAGATCAAAAATCAAAGTTTGAGATTAATTACATTAAATGACTCACCTACTTGCATTAATTACATTTTTTTAACTGACCATTAAATCTTAGTCATCGATTTTTTATCTAATGAATAATAATAATGTAACCATCGATGGTTAGTGAAATGTAGTAACCATTGAATACTCTCCCTTATATATATATATATGATAAAACCCATATTTGGGCCACACAACTATTTACAAAGTTGCAATTCAGTCATCACAACTTTAAAAATATTATTCTTGCCACTGTATTATTATTTTCTTGCAAACGAGCCTATTTTTTGGACGGACGTTAGTTCAGTAATTAAATATACATGAAATACCCATTTTACCATTGTTTTCATCTTCTTCCCTATCCCAAATTGAAGAGAGATAAAAAAACCTCTCTCACACACACAACCATGCCTCTCCATGGCTGCCGCATACTCTCCCCTTCTCTCTCAAATCTCAGCCACGTTTGACCAAAAACGCATAATCCTCGCCCAATTTGCCGCCCTCTCCCACTTCAATCACCTCCCTCAT